>VXBU01018307.1:702682-837682 GCA_013400315.1 Bombycilla garrulus | reverse complement strand
CAAGAAAGCAACGGAATGAGAGCTGAAGATGGTGGATAAAGGATTATCGGGTAAAACCATATGGAGATGAGATTCCTTTGAAACCTGCCCACAAGCAGTACTGCTATGAACTATAGGGGGAAAAGCGCTGCGCGGATGCGTAAGGAAAAATACGTAATTTTTTTTATTATACAGTTTACATCATCGGTTCAGAACAGAAACTTAGAAGCGAACCAAAGCCAAGCAGAAAACTGAAAAATAAAAGTCTGTAAAAAACTTCAACACATGCTTCCAAAAGACAAGTAGCAGGCTGAGCCTGGCCTGGGAACAGGCACCACACTGCCCGGATTTTGGGGCCTGAGTTAATAAGTACCACTTGCAAACTATGCAAAGCAGATGTTCCCCTGACCCAACCGAGAACTCGAAATGCAGGCTCTGCAAACAGAAAATGTCTGTGCAAAAATAAACAAAGTAAAACAAAATAAAATAAAATAAAATAAAAATCAACCAAGACATTCAAATGGCTATTGATAAGCTAAATGTCCTAATAAGAAGGAAGAAGGGAAGCAGCTTTACACACCTGTAGTAAAAATTATTCATATTCTGGTGCATATGCAGACAAGAAAACTCGTATAAATCGCCCTCCATGTACTGCACAGACAAGACGAGAATCCCTCAGAAGTAGCAAGTATCTGTATCAGCACCTGGACTATCAAGGCCTGCTTTTTCTCGGATGGGGTTTGTAGTTGTTTGTCATGTAAAACACCATTACAGCCCTGGGGGTATTCCCAGCTGCGCTCCCCAGCCTGCATTCTCTCATCTTAAAAAACTCGAGTTTAACCAAACCCTCTGACCACGCTCCCTACCACACCGAGTGGCAGCTTCCTCCTCCAACTGGACACATTTTATTCAAGAAACAGGTCGGACCACAATGTTTTTGGGATTCTTCCTTCTCTGATATGCTTGGCTGAAGTCCATCAGCTGAGTCAAAGGTACTGCAAAGCCAGAGAACAAACATATGGTGCCTTCAGCATACCTGCCTCAGCCTTAGTTTCCTAAAAATAGCACTAAAAACAGAAGATGAGCTACAATATCACCTTGAACACTACAGGACAAGCCAGCTTGGTGATGTGCTCACCTTTGAGCCATGCTTATTCCTCCACAGACACTGAAAATTGTTTGGCATCATTTTTATTCTGCAAAAGAGTGGCTCTAGTATACCTGCTGGAGTCAACACCATGGCATTCAAAACCTAAATCCCCCCCTTTCCTGTCTGCCCTCCAAATAATTGTATGAACTTTTTTTTCAAGTTTCTTGCTCAGAAAACTTGGTTGAAGTTGTACACAGCTAAGATTTAGCTTCATACTTTGATCACTAAAAAACTGCTAGCAACTAAAATATTACACGAATGTCCTGTTCTAAGAAAATGTATTTTCTTCTCTTGCAAGAGATACCTGAGAGCAAGTGCTGACTTTCAGCCACAAGCTCTAAGATCTCAGTATAGCGAAATAAACTTCCAAAAAGTACAAGGTATCTTCCCCTTGAGTGTTCAACCTCCTCTACTCCAGTGTTTGATATTGCCTTAGCTTAAAAGAGCAAAGAGAATGCATTATGTCTGCTAGACACCCCACTCTCCTAAGGTTCATTAAAAAGAGTGAGATGCTAGATTTTCCAACCTTGTTTTTAATTTTCTTTTGGATCAACTTGTTTTTCCTACTCATGGCGCCTAACTATTACTTGGGGTGAGAGTCCTTAAAGTGTTAATTATTACTTGGGGTGAGAGTGTTGCAGCAGTGTCTATTGATCTCAGTTCCCAAAGAAACACACATAACAAATACATGTGTAGATGTGTATCCATGTATATGAAGGGAGGGCTTAGGGGTGGACACTTACCCATTACAAACAAACAGGACTAATGGACAAATTACTGCTTGCCGCAAAAATCAAGTGAATAGCAGAGGAGAATTATGCCCTGGTTGATGAAGTGCTTCAGTTACTCCAAGAGGAACCCTTAGATTATTTCCAGCACAATAAACCAAACAGGAGTAAGCACAGTGATGGTAAAGATATTTTGAAATGACAACAGAGTTCCACAATTTTAGATTTTGGACATGCTAGTCTGAGGATATCCTCCTTTATCACTAAAGCTTGCAACTTTAAGGAAATACTAGCTATATCTGGACAACCAGAGACCTAAGAAATAGGAACAAATGGTAGTAGAAAAATGCCCCTGTGTTGACTACTTTGAAATAACACCTCCCAAGTGTGCGGCTGGTTGACGTAAATGGAAATGCATTGAGGAAAAGAGCTGTGAAGCTGTGTAACAGTCCTGTTCCTAATCATTAATCACTTTTTTTAGACCATTTAAACTAGCCCATTAGAGCCTGCAGCAAAATGCCAACACTCCCATCACTTGCATGTCAGCAGTGCTGGTGCTAACAGGAGAAAATATATGGTTTCTATGACTGTGCCCCAGTTCTACAGCATTTGCTACTTTTAATTGAAAGAGGCAGTTAAACACAAGGTAAATCATTCAGTTAGCAAAGCTGTTTAATAACACATAATTGATAGTGTCAATATGCTACAGTGACATAATGCATCACTTTCATCACCCTTATGCTTCAAATACGGTCAACTTATACTTCAAACATTTACTTTAAATCTGCTATTTAATGACAAAGCTGGGGAAAACTGCCCTGAGTACCACATGTGGAACACAGGTAAAACACAAACCACTGCCTTAGCTCATCAGCAGGTCGGTTAGAAACGAGCTTCTGCCACAGCACTTGCAACTTTGTGAAAATGGCTTGGTTACATTATTAGTGACTTGCGTTTTGTCTCAAAACACCAGAAGTTCCCAGTGTAATAATTTTTATTTCTAATAAAATCTGTTGAAAAAGAGAAGGAAAATATCTGCACAAGAAAAAGCAACTCTACTTGTTTTCTGAAATGTGTCCCAATCCTGCAGGCTTTTGCCTAACTTTTCACATGGTCAGCAGCCATCTGCCTTGTACTTCCTTTTAGTACAAGGCAGGTCACATGCTTAAGTGCAGTTAAACTATTACATAATAGTGAGGCTTTTAACACGTATTAATTTTAAATAAATTTTATGTCTACAAGTATTTAAAATGGGCAAGAATGTTCAACCTGCTTATTTTATATAATAATAAAAATGAAAGCGCTGACAAGAATCATGCAATTGGTTCTGCATTGTGTAGCAGAGAACACTGAGATTGCTGCAAAATGGGATGGGGTTTTGGTTTCATTTTTCAAAAAAATACATCCCTCCTAAAAGAAAAAAACCAACCAAACAAAGCACAACACCCTCCCCCCCCAAAAAAAACCACAAACCACCACGCAAACCAGTAAGTGACCACTGTTACAGGATGCATGCAGGAGAAGGTGAGGGGAAGACCCAGTGGTGGCAGACAAGATTAAATGTGCTGATATATCCATATAACTATTCCTATTACAGTTACCTGCATGCAACTGTAATATTTGCTTGCCATGAGATTTCAGCTGTACCACAGCCAGCATGGCCAGAAAGGCTTAGTATCCTGAAAATAAAAGCATGCTGCCTCAGAAGTAGCCACTTGCCCTGCTCCTGTTCTTACTCTTGGAAAACAGCTGTAGAGGCAGTGGTAATATCATCAACCACGATGACATTTTTAAATCTTTCAGAGAGAAGTTTGGTTCAGCTGTCCTGGAGTTCACTGTCTGAGGAGTTACACAAACGTCCACAAATAATAAATGCTGCCATGAGCTGCACTGGCCACAGGTGACCACGAACTCGATTGTATGTCTTGGCACAGTAGCCTGTAAGAATATGGGATTCTCACAACAATAAAAAGCAAGTCCATTGATAAAAAATGGCACAAGGCTCAAAAAAGCAACCTGTAGAGTTTGGTCTGACTAGAGACCAAGGTAATTACTTATAAAAAGGGAAAAGCCAAAGATGTGTAAAACTGAAGTACCAATTAATAGCAACCTAAAACCTGCAGGATATTTACTACTTTTCACCCTGATTCCTTTTGGTTAACCACAAGTTTGTAAGCTATTCAGGAAGTTTAGTATGGATGTACTTTTTGAAAACTACTATCTGATTTGGGGCAAAACATATCCCCACTAGGAAAAAAAAAAACAACCTATTGAGTAAAATTCATTTACAGAAAGGTCAAGCAAATGCTGCTTCATTTGTAGACACCAACGTTTTTTTCCCCTCTGGGTGGCCAGGATACAATAAACGTTTGACTCCCCTTCAAGCTCAGTGCTACTTTTGACACTCACTTAAATGGAGGAAAAAGAGAGAGGTCTTTCATTCACTGTGAGGACACCTACAACCACAGAGAACATTTAGATAGACCTTAATTCCCATTGACTGCAGAAATGGTTTTAGTCTGTACATTTCATAGGGAGAAAACTGTAGAGCAAAACTGCATTCTTTCACAGCTTACTAAGTTTTCTAATGGTTGAGCAAGCACTGGTTAGAGCTTGGTCTGTTAATTTGCCTTGGAACACTTCCAAATACTACTTGGTAAGCCACAGCATCTTTCTGTTCTGTTTGGTACAGCAGGTAGCACAATGACATCTACAACTGGAGAAAAATGTGTGTAGGAGGCCAAGGACTTTTTACAGATATTTGATTCAGTATTTTTTAATCTTCTCTTGATTGAAATATGGATTTAGGAAAGTTTAAATATGAATCCCCTTGAACCTGGGCATGTCCAGATACATTTGTAAGGCTGTTACAAACTCAAAATTCCAAGCAGGAGTCTAGTTCATCATGAGGGGAAGCTGTGAGAAAGGAGTACATGTGTGAGAACTCAAGTCATCCAAGATGGTGCAATTTTACAGAAATGGTGTGATAATCTCTTCCATATGTCTTCCTAACAGACACTCTGTTCTCGCCCCACGGCAATTACACAGCCTGACTACTGATTTAGGGGGTTTAGTAGCATTACTGGCCAGGTTAGATGTAGAGAGGCTTTAAATCCAGGATGTGATCTTGTTCTGGATTTGTTTTTGTCAGTAGTCCCACTAATTTCACTCAGTTCATGGTATCACCCAAGATATCTTAGAACTTTCAATTCAGCAAGAACTAAGTGAATTACTACACTGCACATAAAAATGGATATATCTGCCTGGAAAAAAAATTGTTTGAAAAATGAATCCCTCATTCTTACTGTCTTCTTCAGGAGGGGACTGTTGAAAAACCACTTAATTGCACTTTACTTTTTCATTCCACAGTTCAAAAAAATTCATTTCTATTTCAGATGCAATAAAATAAAATACTGATTGTAAGACTATGAAAACCCACACAAAATCTATACAATTTATTATATGTAATAAAATGGGATTTAGTTACGGTTTTTAAATTATTCTGGATGCTAAATCATCATTAAAGTCTCAGCCATAGCACAGCACTGGTGTGATACCTGTTTCCTACCAATAAATTTTCAATGATCGTTTCATGGCGTCAGGAAGGATAAATACATTAGCAATAAATGCACATTCTCTAACCTTTGTCATTTAGAAATACATGCTATTGCACCCATGATTACTAGCAGAACTATTAATGTAGAACTTAAAATTCTCTTTTAGGTCACAGACCAGTGCTTTTGTAATTCAAACCTTCCATGAGAACATTTGCTACTGTCTAAGGGCTAAGTTCACAAAGATTCACATACCTGAAGTAGGACACTTAAGCACAATTGAAGCACCTAAATCTAATCTGGCAATTCAAATCCCCAGTCATCTGTCACTTAGCACTGAAGGTGCTTGTACTCTCCCTTCCTTCCCGATTCAAAATACACGTTTGGAGCTTTGCTGCTGTACCTCCTCAGTACCACATAACACAGATACTTCCTTCTTCAAGTCCAAATGTGACACAAAAGTCAGGAGAACAGGCTCCAGTTCTGCTCTAGGGGCCAGTTCTGCCTTCTAACAGGCTTCCACTGCATAAAGGTGTCTAGGAGAGAGTTGGAGGGGGACTTTTTACAAGGGCCTCTAGCGACATGAGAAAGGGCAATGGCTTTAAACTGAAAGAGGGTAAATTTAAAGAAGGTATTAGGAAGAAATTCTTTACGTGAGGTTGGTGGGACACTGGAACAGGCTGCTCAGAAAGGCTGCAGATGCCCCATTCCTAGCAGTGTTCAAGGCCAGGTTAGATAGGACATTGAGCAATGTGGTCTAGTGGAAAGTGCCCCTGCCCACAGCAGGAGGGTTGGAATGAGATGATGTTTAAAGTTCTTTCCAACCCAAACTATTATATGGTTCTATGATTAAACAACTTATGACTGAACTGTCCTAGGCCAAACCCTTAACACTCCTGTAACAAGTGCGTTCTGGGACTCATTTATCAGTAAGCAGCAACATTATCCAGTGGACTTGGGACTGGAGATGAAGTGAGGAATGTTGCTGTATGCAATACTTCAACATTAAGAACTTCTTTCCACTGAGGGTGGCAGAGCACTGGAACAGGCTGCCCAAGGTGGGGTCTCCCTCTCTGGAGACATTCAAAACCCACCTGGACACGTTCCTGTGGCACTTGCTCTGGGTGACCCTGACTTAGCAGGGGATTGGATCAAATGATCTCCACAGGTCCCATCCAACCCTAAGGATTCTGTGATCCTGTGAAATACACTTGATAGGGCACTAAAAGTCAATCACCCAAACTACCACCAGACAACAGCACTTCGATTAACAACTCACAGCCACTCCCACCAAAGTTATTAGTGTCTGAGCTTTGGCCATTACTTTATAATCAATTTAACTTCTGTCCTCACAGCAATATTTTGAAGTTCTTGGTTAAAGTGATTTAGTGTTTATTTTTTTAATTAAACTGAGTCTTTTTTCAGTATTCAGAGTGTACTGATCTCCATATTTCATCTCTGTTACTGACTCAATTTTTACACAACAATTAAATGATCATGTGAAAGTGACTATCCTAATGAAAACAGTGCAGAAAGAAAGCTAGGAATATTTCTTTAAATGCAAATCAAACTCAAAGATAAAGGACTTTGAATAAATATTTTATCAGTTCTCCACTTCACTGAACAATTTATTTTTTTAATGCCATGGGAAATATATTTGCAATTGCCATTATAAGATTTCTTTTAGAAATGCATTTTCACAGAATCACAGAATGATTGGGTTTAAAAGGCATCTTAAAGACCATCTAGTTCCATACCCCTGGCATGGGCAAAGATTCCTCCCACCAGACCAGGGTGCCCAGTTTTTACATATTCTGTTCTATCTTATTATGTATCCAAACTATGTTTATTCCTCATACCAGCATTTTTCTGTGTGCAATCCAACAGAAAGATTGTTCAGACAACCTACAGTAGATCCAGAACATTACACTTGGAGCTACCACTGGTTTAGATCCAAAAGCTGTTTTCCAGGGTCACCAGGCTAATATCTGTGCTGGTTTAAAAGGTGAAATGCAACTTGCAGTGCACTTATTTCAATTACTAGAAAACTTAGTTGCATTTTTTGAACTGCTGCTCTTTGCTTCAAAAAAAAAAAAAACCCCAAAACCAATATTCACAGGACATTTGAACTCCTTCTTAAGTCTGTTCATCAGTGAATTTCTCTACTCTGGGAGAAGACTAGGAATTATCCACCAGCCACAAGGTAAAAACCAGAACTTTCTTTCAACTGGAAAGAATTTAAGCAGCAGTAATACAGTAGGGTAACACATCCATAGTTAGATATCTATTTTCAACATACCAGTTCATCACACTTGGCATAAATAGCAACAGGAGTGAGTCTGTGTATCAATAATTATTTAAACCTAGTCTGGGAACAGGAAAAGGAACTCAGAACAACAAAGAACGCTGCTGAGAAAGGCAAATTCCTGAGTATTGCTGTGTAGAGTAACTTGAGGATGAAGAGAAGGAAAGGGGTTTAAGACTAGAAATAATTAGGAATAGAAATAATTAGCACACCACAATACTCTCACTACTCAGTATAATGTTAGGAAGAAACATGCAGGTTTTCTGGATGTTTTAAAGCTTGCCGGTTTGTCTGTCAAATCTGCAAAGAAATAGAACTGAGGACATTCCACAGTGGGTTGAGATCAAAGTTTAACAGATCACTCTTCGAGCATTATTTGCTAATAAATTTTTAAAGTGAGACACATTGCAAAAAATCCTTTCTTTAAAATTTAACTATATCCAACATGGCTGAAATTTGGCTGACAATGCAATACTGGTCTGGCTAATAAAGGGGTGCTTTCATCAGCAGATGAAAACTGCAACACGCCAAGCAGAAGGGGGAAAGGGCAGTCAAGATGCAGCTCAGCACTCTATACTTCAAAATGGACTCAATAATTAAAATATTTACAAATTTGACTACAACGTACTCACAGAAGACCACTGTGTAAGGCAGGCAGTTATGCATTCATAAGTGGAAAAACAGGACAAGAGAAAAACAAAACTAGTTATGTGGCTTAAAGCCTAAGGAACTCAGCTGGCAAGAGGAGAAAACTGCATTCTGCCCAGTTACCTGGTCTGACACAGGGAAATGGTTCTGAAAACGGGATTTGCTTTCTCCGTAGAATGTCTCAAGCACAGGGTTTCTCCTCTATACCTCTAAGACTTGGCAATTACGACATATTGCAGGAATGGAACAAATTTTAATTCTGTCATGTGGAACTTAGCACAGAACTCCCACCTCCAGACTTGTAGGCAAGCACTCTCAGCAGCAAGGGGAGCTGCAAAAAGTGACCACCTCTGCCTTCTACTGCTATGAATTTTCATCAGTGTGGCCACAGCTGCTAGGCTTTGGGTTGAACTCAACTCGGCCCATCCATGCTAGATGTTTTCCAAAGACTGTTCTCACAGGAGACTTGACTTGTATTCAAGCACTTTGTTTCAGCAGTATAGGGAGGATAAGTGATTTGATAACCAGTTCTGCAGTGCAGGGTTCCTGGGAAGACACAGGTAAGACAGCTGTGAAAACTGTTTTAGGTGTCCTGAGGAAACTCAGAAAGTTACTCAATCATAAATCTCCTCGATCATTTTCTTGGACTCAGACACATAAATTGTACTTGGATCTTGCTCTGAACCTTTAAGCCTGATGCTTAAAGACATCTGTATACATGATAGTGAAATACTACTGTCAAAGAAGTGTATCACAGATGGTTTTGCTGATTTCTGTGTCGCTGATTAGCGACAATTATCCATCTACCTTCATTTCTCTATGTGGATTACTTTCTACAGACAAATTTCACTCATGATGAAATTGTATCCACCAATTACCATCACATGGCTCACATCCTCTGCCCTTTTTTTAATATACAGACAACTGTTTTTATTCCTCCAGTTCTTTTGACTTACTGCTGTTTCCAAACATGGAGTTCTAGATATCTGTTCTACCAGCTACAGCTTGGTTGCAAATTATTTGTTACTAAATATCTGAAATGAGACCAGGGTCACAGAGCCTTGGCAGAAGGCTCAGTGTCTCCTGCCTTCTTCATATGGTATGCGATAATCAGTAACTTATTTGCTCATATAGAAAGACCTCAAGATCTCTGTGCAGATTATGAAGACAATGTTTGAGGTACATGACCAGTGACTAAATCTCAGCTGTATGGTCACCTGTAATCCAAAAAGGGCCTCTATGTTTCACAGTTTCAGTGCTTTAAGTTGCTGCTGTTTAACACATTTTCTTTAAGACAGTTCATTGTCATTACAAGGGAATAAATGCAAGAGCAATGCAAAGCCATCTTCACAGCTGACTCATGTTTGTGGTAGTTGACCTTATTGCACTTGTCCTTCCTTGCCATTGTTTCATAGAGCTAGTGACTTCAAAGGTGATCAATAACACAACTCCCTTCTCCCCTTTCTGATTATTTGCTAATTTTGGAAGATAAGGAATTTTGATTGCAGACTCCATAGTCACAATAATATTTGAAGCTTCAACGTCTTCTGACCTACAGCATCACCAAAGGCCTGGTTTGCTGCAGTCAGTTAACACTGTAGTTCCACTTAGGGAGTGTCAGAGGACTCGGTATGAGTTGGAATCCTACCTTAGGACTGATTACAGGCATTGGATTTCTCTTCCTCCTTTAATACAAAACAAAACTAAAATGTCTCTGCTCAAGTTATGAAGGGGAAACCTTGCTAAAACTTGCAGCTGTAACTTGCCTTATGATATCATATTGCATGACCTTCATTGTTTATGTAGTTGACAGAACATAATTTAATGACTTCATAGAATCAAATTAATTTCTCCTATGCTGTATTCATTTTAAAATATAATCAATATTATTTACCCTACCTGACAATAATGCCCCGTGTTTCACATACAATTGATTCAATACCAGCAGGTAGCTATCAATGAATGCACTTTGCTGTGGTAAATGAACACAATCAATACCCAGAAATGTGAGTTTTCTGGTGTGTGACTGAATTGTAACTGAAATGAAAGCTGAGTTTTGTCTTTTTACTTCTCCTTTTAGTTTCATATAAGGAAAATCTGAATTTAATTAGGCAGCACCAGTACAGCAACAAACTGAAAAATTACTGGGCAGCACCACTGCACACTGAACATCATGGAACCTCTGACAAGGTTATGCCACATGAGGTAGCCAACAGAAAAAAAAGGAAACCTCAAGAAAGAAATGTTAAAGATTCTCAGCATTTCTTGAAAAATACGTATATTTGAACTCTTAGGCGTCGTATGAGTATCATGTGAAGGACAACTGTATTTTGAAGGGCACATTGTATAAATTTCAAATTTGTTTTGTTCTAAACAGAGTAAGAAAGGAATGTTTAGTTCTAGGGAGGACATCCAAAGACAGCATTTTTCATTTAGAAAAGAAAGTATGAATGCAGTATCAGTTATTAAAAGCTAACATTCATTTTAAGTTGTATTACACACCTTGAAAACAAAGCTAATGTCAATGAGACTGCCAAAACAACTCTGTTAACTTCAAAACCAACTAAAAATAGAGACTTTGGCAAAGTTATTTTGTTTACAGTGACTTAAAGTAAAATATGAGAAAAGATGATGTTAGAAGACATTAGAGATAAGGGCATCTGTGACCACTCCCTTTCAGTGGGAGCTGTTCTTCTGGTTGCTCTGTTTCCCTTACAAACCGTATCTTTGAACCCCCACAATCCTCCAGCATTTGATCTTTTTAAGGCAGTTCCCATTTTTCCTTGAGTAACTCAGCCTAGCTTACACCACTCTGAAGCCACGATGCAGCAGTCATTTTCCCAGCTACCAAGGCATCACTTCTTTCTAGCCACTTCCTCTACCTTTATACATATTGAGAAATCCTGCTTTTACTTACAGAAAATTCTAGGAAATACACTGAAGAAAAGCTTACTTCCATAGCACACTTGAGCACATTTACGACCGATTTAATATTCAGATATTCTTAGCATAAGAGCCAGAAAAACAAAACCAGAATGCTTTAGAATAACACTGGAACATCTATATATATATTCATGGAGAGAGAGAGATTATGATTTTAAATATAAACAATCTTTACAGATCACATCCTTCAGAAATCAAATACCACTTCACAGCTATTTTTATACATACGTTCTAAGACTTAAGTTGCCTTTCTTGAAAAAAAAACTGAATTCTTGAAAATCTAGAGTAGCTCTTTTCCTTAAAAAAATTTCCGCTCATATATATTACATCTATCAATCATTGTTTTGCTATTTGCTTGCAAAAAATACAGCAAGACAGTATGTGTCATCCATATTTCCTCCCTTTTACCTGCATTTCATAAAAACATCCTTGTGAACAGCCATAATCTCCCACAACTCTCTCAAAAACAGAAGAAATGCTACATCTAGCTTCACAGAATAAATATAAAACTGATCTGCAATTAACAATCTATGTTTTATATTATTTCCTGTGTAATAAATATTAAACAACAAGCAGAAGAGAAATTTCTGTAATTCACTTTCAGGTGCCCACGATGATTACTCAATACAGCATATGTAAAATGCAGAGAGCAACTGCAACTGCTGGAGTCCACAAAACTGAAGCTTTGACAGTGTGGCAGTAAAGCAATTTAGTGTAGGAGTCAACAACCACCACCAAAGAATATTTTATATTTCTGGTTTTTCTTTTTGTTTCTATTCCTCCCAACCTCATCTTCCCAACATTTGACTTTTAAACTTGAAATACCAGTTATTAAATGGCTTAATAGTTTCACTAATTCATTTAACATTCACATCAAAAGTTACAGACGGGGGAGAACTAATTAGGCCTTTTTATTACATGCAGAACTATGCTACCTGAACACACAAAGTGCAAACATCATCTGATTCATTCATATCTACATTAAACGGTTTCCTTTTTACCTAAATTCAATCTGTATAAACAACATTATTTATAACATAAGCATAGAAATCCACAGTGTGTATGTACAAATTATAGTTATACATTTACATAAGTAGAGATACATGTAACAATTTATTTCTATTTCAAGGTTTATAAAACCTTTTATCTTACAGCCATGAGTCTTCATCTTGCACAGGAAAGAATGTATTGAGTGGGAAGGGTTAAGTGGAAGGGAGTTTATTATGATCAGCAACATGAAACATGGAAAAAAACAAGGCTTTCTCTTGTTCTCATATATCTGAAAGGCATTCTAAAGGAAGTTTTGTTATTCAGTTGAGGTAGCTCAGATTGCTCATCACACAGTAAAAAGAAATTCTGCTTGCAATGCCCCCAGTAAATTCCAGACTTGAAGAGAAACTTTCTGTAACATCTCAGCTTTAGGGGTGAAGTTCAAGTGCCACTGCCATTTGGGATGCTTTAAGGTGTCCCACTTGGCTTCTGTATGTTGCTCTAGAAAACAACAAGGCACTGCAGACCCTCTGTTAGAGCAGTCAGATTCCTACAGGTGTCTGGGATACATTACACATATGAAAGTTAGATATCAAACTTTGAACAAGGAAACTTCCACCCCATTACAGACCAAACAAAGAAGCACATGGAAAAGAATAATTCCTGCAAGTACCTGATTCTCTCTATTGACTAAGCAATTTTCAATTGCAATGTCTAATATTTGGTCATTTCCATTAGGACAGGTCAAACTAAGCCTGTTATTTTTTTTAGTTCTGAAAAATGCAGTCTCTTAGTCAGGAAACAGTAGCAAAAGATCACAGGACAGAAAAACATAACCAGACTTACTTGAAAAGAACGCACAGGTATATAATTTTTTCACAGTGGGATAATGGGAAAAACATTCACAAAAGGCCCTTCTGTAAAAAAAATTAAAATTAGGCAAGTCACTGTGTCATAAATTTGCTGGTGGATGGTTGGGAAGGAGTTCCATGTCTTCCGCCCATGGCAGTTGAGTTTGCTTAAGACGAAAGAAAAATAGCTTCTCAGTTTTCTACAGGCAGTTTATCTAGATGAAGCCATTACTGGACCTGAAGATGGGAAAGGACCCAGGACTGTGGAGGCAGCAGATAAGGGTTCATCCACAAGGCACACACCAAAAACTTCAACATAGCTCTTGAGTAAGGAAGAGCCTGTAGGAGTGGGACAAGAACTTGGCAGAATGTGAGCATGTGCACAGGTGGTGAAGGACAACAGGGCTGAAAGAGCCCCGGGTGATGCAAGGCACAATCGTTGAACTTTTTGGCAGTGCTGGTCACCACCACAGTGCACGTCCTCTCCCTTCAAACTACTGTCTGAAGTGCAGAGGATTTGTGCAAGTGGCATAAATACACAAGTGAGCCCTATATGATTTCTGATTCATCATTTACTCTCTGCTCACCATGGAATATCAAACAGGCAAGTTTAATCATTTTAATTTCCAGTTATTTTACCCGCTTTACTAATTACCATTATAGCACTGATTAGTTTGCAATAGTTATTCATTAGCTCTAAGTTGAACAAGGGCTGATTTGAAGCAATTACACTTACTAAACATGTTCTGAGGACTAATTATTTCACAGTCATCCGATGATGACAGACAAAATACACGATCAATAATAAACACCCAAAAGAATCAGGGCTGAAATTCTAAAACATCCTCAGAATCACTTCTATTTTCTGTGTGTGGATTATTTGGTAAAACCAACTTTACTCCAGTCAGAGTAACTAAGAATCTTACTGTGATCATACATTACTGAATAGAAAAACAGACTTACACCTTACACACTTGGTCTTGGATAAAGGCTGTCTTTTGCCTATCTGAAGCTCTCCTTAAAAGTGATTATGGTATCTTGTTTCTGGAAGAACTTGTTTGTCCTTGCACTCAGACTTCTCCTTCTTACCCCATCAATCCTTAGTGACAAAAACTTCTTCCTCAAAAAAATCACATGAAGAGAGTAGTTCTTGTTTCATTGGGTTGGAGTTGTCATGGCTGGAAATACAGGATATTTCATAGGGAAGACACTGAAATCTGAGCCAGAGAACGTGTCTCTGAAACATCCCTGGGCAAGTGCCTCATCCCCACGAGGCTTTAGAACGATGATAGCAACATACTACTACTCCCTCAAATGATTCAAAACAACTCAGAATTAAAAACAATGGAAGAAAACAGCAGCTCAGTTCATATGCCCAGAACTAGAAAGACTAAGATTATTATTAGTATTATTATTACTATTTGGGAAACACCCAAGTCTTTCCTTTAAACCTTGAGTCATTTCTTTACTTGAGGGAACAAAAACACAAAGCACAACATTTAGCAAAATAAAACAATACAGAAATACTGAGATGGATACAAAACATGTCAAAAAAACTTCAAATAAGAATGGGTTTTGTTATAGCTAATCATGACACTGAGAACAGATCAAATGACCTCCCAATATATCTTGTACTCTACAAAAGTTTAACAATGCTTGAAAAAAAGTACATGGTGGGGGCAGATAAAAGTGAAGAACCTACTTTGGATGCCTTTCTTAGCAACTTCTATTTTTACATGATCTGATCTGTTGCCTTTGCTCATCATCCAAAATAATACCAAGACCCCTCCTCCCCTGCCAAAGTAACCCCGCCAAGTTCCACAATGAGTTTCATTGATTTTCAAGACATATTGTCAACTACCTAATAATTTAACTGGTAGGCACAGCTCTTTCGGTTGAAGCTTCAGTTTCCCAAACAAAAGCTAACCACCTGAGACCACAGAGGACAGGATATGAGCTACTTATAGCAACACTGGACCAGTGAACAAGAATAGCAGGAAAGCTGCTTATTTTATTTTTTTTTCTCCAGCAAAGCCCTTTGAAGTAAACTATTTATTAAACATTATAATACTCGAAACAAAAATCTTTGAAGGCAGGTTATCCTCCTCTGCACCATGTCCCGTTGTGAATGAATTGCTTCCTTTTCCTTTTTGGATTTTTTTCACTTGTGAAACTGACACTCAAATTGTTCTCTTAAGCAACTTGGGTAAGCCTTTGCCTTTGCCGAAAGGAATAATCCATCCATCAACAACGGTATCATTAAAAATATTTATAACTCAAACTACTTCAATATCACTGCACTGTAAGCAGCCAGCCTGTTCATCAGGCAATGTTATATAAATACAATAAATAACTTCCTTGTGCACAGAAAAATGGTATTGATTAATAAGTAATGATGCAAGCAGTACATTTGAAACAGAAACAAGCTAACAATAAGACTTAATTTTTCACTTTTTAAATTAAAAATAATAAATTCTTCCCATTAACTCTGATACTCAAGAATACATGTGTTTTTTCTTTTTTCTTCTGGTTAAAACATTCATCTGTCTCACTCTCTGTTGTTGAAAGAACTAATTTGTCTCTATAGCATCACTGCAGTATCATTGGAAGTTTCAAAACCAGACATAGAGAATTGCCTTTTCAAATACGTGCATTTGGGCTGCCGAGACAGAACTGTCACACACTATGATGTATTTGCATCTTTGAAATTCTGGCACTGATGTACAGTGAAGAGGAGGAGTGCTCTGAAACAACTGCTCAGAACTGTCTGAGCCTGAGAAATTCCCTGGCCAAAGCCTGGGAAATAATCGGAAGTGAACTGAAACTCCCACTGGGCCACCATGCCTGCATAGTAAAGATGTCACTGGCAAGCTGCAGACAAAATCATATTAGGAAAGGTTTCAACAGTTCTCTACTGAGAGAAATAATTTACTCCAACTAAGAGGCAGTGGAAAACTATCGATACTCTGATTCCTGAAAGATGGAAGAATTTGCAATTTCCACTGATTTGCATGGATGCAGGAGGAATCTATCACATCTGAAAATGTTATCACAAAAATATAACACACAATTTCTGACTAATTTCTTAAGTAAGGAGCAGACCCAGCCTTTTTTCATGCAAAACAAGCCACTTTTCTTTCAGTAGGCACATCTTCTCAATTTGGTCTGTCTTGTGATTTCAAGTACAACCTGGCACATGTGCAAGTGATGCCCAAGCACTAAGAATTTTGAATAATCTTCTTCTCCATCTCTTAGACATTTGTCCATCTGTCCATTTCTATTACATACGATACTTTCGCATTTCACAGAATCACAGATTATTCTGAGTTGGAAGGAGTTCACAAGGATCATTAAGTCCAACCCTCACATGGTGATTGACCCCATGACCTTGATGTTATTAGCACCATGCTTTAACCAACTTCACCTTCCAGAAACACCTATTAAGAATTTTTAAAGCACATATAAGAACTTTCAGTGGGTTTTTTGTAGCCTCCAATGAAATGTCTTCTTGTCTATGGAAGCAGTCTAGATGCTTCCCACTTGAAGTCTGCCACCACCAACCAGCCTTAAGTTATCTGTGCTGCATATATTTGTATTCCCGCCAGCCTAAGCTGAAATTTGGTGGACTTACTCAATGTCACAGTCCCGACTTTTGAAGAATAAAGAATCCATTCTTTAATATTTTTTCTTACTATTGGACACAAGGACATAGCAGCAAGAAGATGGACAAATGATAAACACTTGTAAAACTTGTACCTGTGGCAACCACTGAAGTACTGGAGAACTTGGAGAAGGATTCTCTCTAGTGAGAAAACCAGAGTGTAAAGTCATAATTTGCTGGAGATTTTACAGACTTTTCTATGGAATTGAAGTGCTCTGAATATAAACTGTTACAAATGAAGAAAGATTCCTTGGGCATTCATAATTCTATTACTTATGAATCCTTAGTCACATGGAAACTACTCAGAAAAGCAGTACATGAACTGGAAGGTTTGTCCTCTTTACATGAGCTTATTCAAAGAGGCTTTGAGTAGGCAAAAAAAAGCAATAATGAATGCAGCTAAATGATAGACCAAGGTAAAAATTATCTCAGTTCATAAAAGCATGACAGTATTTTAACTGCTTTCAAGGACAAGGCCATGATGAATCATTCACTGTAGCACTTTCCTAAGGGCCTTAAATGTATCAGCAACCTCTCTACCAGGTCTAAGGAGAGGCTGATAATTTGGGGTCAGTCTTCAGAATGGACAACTCCAGTGGTTCCATTCCTAAATCTTTTTAAAAGCCTTGTAAGTTATTTGGAGAAATTGCAGATATTTTTTTTTTTCGAGTGATCTCAAAAACAGCCATAAGATTAAAACTCTGCAGCTCCCCTGAAATTGCTTCACTTCAAAATTCACTAAGACTGAATCAAAGGGAGAAGGAGGTCGTTGTAGGCTCTTGTTTCCCCAGGACTCTTCCTATCTGAAAGTCTTTCCACTGTTTGTCTTCACACCTCCAAGCAGAACTGAATCTCATTCACTAGTTCCCCCATAATCTGCCTCGTTTATACCAAGTGTTTAAATCTGAGCCTGATTTTCAGCTCACCATCTGGCAGCACAGGCACAAAGTGAATAGAGAACTTGATGGATAAGATGAAGGTATTAAGAAAAGGTTTCCATTCAATTAAGTTTCACTACAAAATAATTAAATGTTGTATCTATATAACAGATTTTAATATATTTTTGATTTACAATGCTGAATTGATTTTTACCTTGTTTGTGTTTCAGGTTTTGTTATAAACCAGAAGTTTTTTACTGTTACTTTAAAAAGCATTTTCCAGCCATGCATGGAACTACCAATAGGAGCTGCAGTTTACTTAGTTCATATATTGTATTCCTCACCACTGCACATTTTACACTTCAACACCACAATCAGTGGTGGTGTCCCCATCTGTCAAAACTCGACAACAAATTTTGCTCATCTTTACAACTTTTTTGCAGTCCTCACTGAATCAGCTGCAAAGCCACTGCATGTTCAATAACCACAGTCTGGAAGTGTGGCAGGGAGGAGGCAGGCATCCAGGGAAAACTAGAGGGCAAACTGGGGACCAGGCAAAAGTAATTTGTAATTAATGAAGTAGCAACTGGAAAGAAGTTTCATTCATGCATTGAGCACTGTCGCTTGGATCAATTACAGATACTCTCCCAGTAATGTAAGCAGAATCTGACTCTTAATATTGCATATACCTTTGCAAAAACCTTTCAAGTGTATGAAAAAGAATCTTGAAATAATGGCAGAACCCGCTCATTACATCATTTTCGGACACGATTTATATCAGCTAGTGCCATCTCCAAGGTTCATAATAGCATGATTTGATTAATTCTCACAAAGTCTGATTTTGCATTCAGGCAGTCAACCTGATTCTAAGTGACAATATCTCAAGCTAAAAGTCAGCAAAACATACAATAATCAGTAGAATATTAAAAACTCCCACTGAGATAAATAGAAATATGAAGGTTCAGACAGAGCCATATAGATTAGTGCTCACTTTCTACTCATTATGTGCTTTCAGCAAGCACAGTACAGGTTTATAATTTGATGGGGGAAAAATTATACTTTTTAGCTATTTTCCAGCCTGACTCTCTAAGGCTCCTCCTTCCTTTAAAGACAGCATTGTATTATTACCCATAAAACTGTGACTACACAAAGAGCTCAGAACAGTGATGTCCATGTTGCTGGGATATATATTATTCTCTCAAAATAAGTCTTGGGAGGAACACTGGTACCCGGGAGAAAAAGTGAGGGGAAGGGAAGGGGAAATCGTTCTTTGACATCCTGACTTCAGAACTTATTTGTAGAATGGAGTCAAATGTCGCATCAGCAATTAAACTTTGACTTCTGCTAGAGTAATATTAATGTAGAGTAAGTCCCAGAGCAGCACTACCCAGCCCTGTGCTTGGGGTTAGCTCCAGTGCTAAACAGCACGTTGTTGACCGACACAGGAAATCCCTCTCCTGTTCCTTGAGTTGAACTGAAGGGCTGGCATAAAGAAATGTCCAAAGTATTAACAGCAACAAAAACTATGGGCTCAGAGTCAGATTTCAAAGGCATTTAGGTGCCTAATATGCAGTAATTTTAGTGGGACTAAGCTGCCTATGAAAATACGGCCTTCATTCTTCACTATTCTTAAGCCAGTCCAGATCCAGTGGCTCTGTCAGGATGTAAAAGCAATTACATTTCACAACTTTGAATCCAACAATATATTTTGGAAATCATTCAAAGTATATGTTTCTTTAACATAAAGTTTCCTTGTCCAATAAAATACACTGGAATTTTAGATGCTTAGTATTTGCAGGTCTCCCTCCTTTTCTTTATACTGAGGCCAGAAGATAGCCAGTCTAGTGAAAGCTCTGACATCCAGATAAACTCTGCTTTCTTCCTTTAAGTGGTAGAAGTGTTTAATGGATAATCCTTCAACAAATATTTTATAAATAGTAAAATATACAATCTCAGGTTTACTGAACACTAATGTAATTGCTCCTGAACAAAACCACTGCCCGTAGAATCCTAATCCCCACAAAAACTATTGCAGATGTTATAGTGTGTATAAAAATCAGATATTAGCATTTGAGGTGTCCATTCCTATACAACTCCAAGATGAATTCAGCCAAACAAATACCAGCTTGGCTTGTAAAGGAACCCAGTGTAATGAAACACACTGAAAATGAGAAAACCAAATCCTCATTTTTATTCACGAGGCAGGTGTGCATACAGTCGAGCGCACAAAATCGATCTGAGACTATTTTAATAAAAAGAAACACAAGTAGCTGTAATATCTAAACATGGGTAGCTATATTATCTGCCAATGCCAGGCCATTTTATGAAATGATGCTCACACTGCACTGACAGTTGGTACACCAACTGTTCAGAGCAGAAACTGAAAGACCTGGCCTCACCCGTGCCCATGTCTGATGTGTCCCTTTCTCTCGTTCCAGCTTCCCAGCATCAAAGTACAGGGATGGAGCCTGTGAAAACATCTCAGACAAATCTTTATCCCCCTTCTCCATTGAAGCTGCAGCAAGGAACAGGCTATGAACTTAGGTGCTGCCTTTTTTCCTCACAACCCCATTGGCTGGCCTAATAAAAGATGCTGGTTTTCCCTGTGAAACTTGCCACAGTCTATACCAGTTGTTTTCCTTTCGGTAAGTCTTGCTTTCAATATCTGCTGATATCACACAAAGAAATCACACTGAAAATATGTATATTAGCTCTTTAAACACTCCCCACTAGAAAAGTGGGCTACCACCTTAACTTTCTTTATAGAACAACGCACATTGCCTCTCACAGGGAAGAGCAGAAATCTTATTATATTTCAGGAGTATACTGCCTTCTCTCTGACCCTGTAAGGCAGTATCCTTCTCTTCCCCAATGGAGTTTTTTCCTCAATAGCCTCTCAGACCTGCTCGTAGCTGGCTCAAACACTCCTGAAAAATCACTCCTTAAGAGAGTAACCCACCTCCCTTTAAGCACCTGCTTGAGTAGTTTCAGGAAATTTGTTCCTGACTCAGGCTAATCCTTCCTGGCTAGTCATCTTCCCTTTCCTTCCCAATTCACTATTATCCTTTAATTGTTGATTTGATCTCTTATGTTCCAAGTCATCCGGGCTCTTTCCTCACTCCTGTGCAGGACTGGTTCACCAGGAATCCCTAAGATGGCTAACATCTGATCAGCCTCATGCTATTTTATGAGGAAACCTCATTTCAAGATGTAAAGGCAGTAGTTTTGGCTTAGAAAAGACAAGGGTTTATTCGTCTCTTATTAAGATACAAAATTGAAAAATATATCGCTGCTTTGTAATCTGAAAGTTATTCAGTGTTTTTATCCCTTTGCCCTCATTTAACCTTAGACATGAAACCTGTTGGGGGATGGAAGTAAAAAAAATGTAGAGTAGCTGCATTTTCTTTCATCTTTCTTCTGGAACTCAAACAAAACTACCATGTGATAAATGGCCATTTGTGCCACAGATGTTAATGCAATACTAAATGAGAGAAAAATCACCAAGGCAGTTTGCAAGGCTCCCTGTGATGTACAGTCATCAGGCAACACTTACTGGCACAAACCTAAACTGATTTTGCATATGCAACCAATACATATTTCAATTATTTATGTCAACGTTCTCATCATACACAGTTGGGTTAATTGAATGCAACCACATTCCATCAACCTTTACAAAAAAGTTAAATGGTCTCTAAAACAAGTACTAGCAACATAGGAAGGAAACATCTAAGATGAGTTCACAGATAATTTTACAATTTGTACTTGCAAGGTGGAGTACCTGTTACTGGCAGAACATAGCGAGGGGCCGTCCAGCGTATTAAAAAGAACAGTTTAAGACATCATTTGGCTCAAATCACAGCACATTCCAAGAACGCCATAAACAAAGACATGTGCAATGCTAACTTTCTCTTTTATGCTGACAGCTTTTTTTCTCCCATATAATGACCTTCCTGCACAGTGTGTGTTACCATAAAAAGAAACAGAGCCCAGTAAAATTAGAGGAACTGCTTAATATCAAAACGTTTTATCTGAGGAAGACACCACTGCCAGTGTAAATATAAAAAAAGCACAAGAATTAAAAAGTATTTGTTTTGCTATCTCTTCTTTAAGTTTAGATTGTTCAAACAAACCTAGCTCAAGTTTTCAGTTACTCTGCACTAGACAGTCCTCCCAAAGGCTGAAACGGTACTCCAGAGAATGTGAACTTGGCTCCAATTTCAGACAGTTTTCATCTTCTTTTTCTGACAAAAAGTATTTGAATGCTTTGTCCGTAGCCAAGAATTTGGATATGAAAGGCACACCAGTAAACAAGTCACAAAAATGGGCCACCACTACACAGACATGCATGCTTGTTTTGAAAAAAAAACCAAAAAAACTCCTCTGGCCCAAAGGACACTGTTTTATTTTACAAGCAGAATGCTAATGTGAAATTTTAGTTTGACTTTATCTCTCTCATCTAAGTACAAAAGAAAAGCTACATGCCTTTTTGATAGACAGAGCCTATGTTTGCTATTTTTGTTTGTACAAAGAAAAGCAAAAAGGAAGAGAATATAAGAACCTCACAGCTAGTCTGCTTGGTAAAATGCTGCACCAAACCAAATTACTTTTTTACAGTTTTATTTGAACTACTACAGAGAACCAACAACCCTTATTCATAGCATTCAGCTTTCTATCAGCATTCCCAGAATGAAAATTGAAACTTTAAGTATGTTATTACTTTGTACCAAATGTTCACTAGCTTCTACCATGGCAACTATCCCACAAAACCCTTGCAGGGCTAATCACAGCTCCCAAAGGTTTATTATCTTTTGTATCACGGAGGTATTCAAATGCACTAAGGCTGCCTGGCAGCTAAGGCAGATATTGTCCTCACCCAAAAGAATTTTAATTTTAGCCTTGTACATTTGGTGAAAATACATTTCTGAAAACCAGAGAACATGCCAGCAAAAAGCTCACACTAGTTCCAACCTGGAGCTTCTTGCTCCACAAAGAGACACGTATGAGAACTGAGCAATAGCCCTGCAATGCCAGGGAGACTTCACTGAGCACGTCAGGAAAGTCTCCCTCCCTAAACTGGCCAGAAACCCAAGGGAAGGAAATGAGAGTGATTATGTACAGCTGAGCAAGCACAGTACAGAGACTCCTAAATCAGTGATATGGTGTTCACTGCTGGTGTTCTGTGGTAAAAATGTTTACCATCTGTGTTACTCTCTCTTTGTTATGGACACTAATGGAGCCTTCCAACATAAAAGCATGGGGATGGGAACAAAAACACGATTAAGCCAAAGTACTTGAAAATCACTTTTAGCTGTATATTACATAAAGAAATTCTGACACAAAGTGAAAAATGGATTGAAACCAAAACATGAGCACTTCCAGGCCGAGCTCAGGAGGGCTGCACAGCACTGGCTTCCTCTGCCCTGGAGGTCTAGTTCACAGACAAATCCTTTAGATACAGAGAGGTGGCTCTAGTTCGGACACAAGTGAGCCACGTACACCCCAAAAACTGCAAAGGCTCTTAGGCCTAGGCTGAGCATGCTTGTGGCAGTGAGCTTCCTAGGAAGCAGCCGCATTTGCACAAAGTTTTTCTGCAGGGGAACTTCTCTGCAGCTGTCTCCTGCTGTTGAGAAGCCACAATGGCCTGGAGAGTATTACAGTCTGTAGTGAAGCCAAAAACTAATATATGCTGTTCAGTCTGCAGTCTGTGCATAAAGCCAAGCATCTGACTTGCTCATGCTAGACATCTCACACTGTCATACATGAAAATTGGTGGAAATCACAGCCTTCAGCCTGACTTCCATCTCAGATGCTTTTTTTTACTCTGCTCATCAAAATTTATATATAGAAAATGAGTTCCAACAACCTGATATCTCCATCACGACCTCAAGTAGTTGCCCTAATAGGTCCTCTCACAGTCCCTCCCACCCTCACTACCCAGAAAGACACTGCAGGGAATCTGTAGTAACGGGAGTCCACCCTGCTTCCTTCAAGCCCAAGAAGTCAGCTTGGCTCAGACTCCCCTACCTCCACTCAACAACTAGCTATTGGGGTGCCTATTCTCCAACCCTAGCAAATCCAAAATCTTTGGCAGCCAGTGCCCAGTTTTAACAGAGTTGTCAGTAATTTGAGGTGAACTGCTCAACCTACCATAGGCATACAAGCTGCACAAACAACACAAGATCATCTGTCAGTGAGAATAATCCTTTTTCAGAGGAGGTGCTTCAGGTAAACTGTTACATCCCTCACGTTACGGATGCCAGTTCACATGTAATTCTAGCAGAATGGGGAGTGGACTTTGTGAACCATAAACCAAGCCAGCAAGAAGAAAACCAGAAGCAGAAAGCAGTTTTTTTTCTCTACAGCTGGAGGGGCCTCCCAGCAGTCTCATGATGCTGAAAAATGGTTTTGGAACCAATTAGTGCCAACTGCCACATGACCAAAACTGAAACACCACAAACACCACATGGGTTTGAAAAATGCTTCAAGAACTGGCACAAAGGTGGAGGAGCTTCTGCAGCGCTGACAGACACCTGAGAAGAATACAAATGGATCAGTCTTGGACTCAAAATTCACCACTGCTAATGCAGGGTCTCAGCAGATGAACCACTGAGGATGGATCATTCAGTGATGGGCTTTTGAAAACTCCTCCTGAATACAATACCACTATTGCATTCTGCTATATACCTGGGTCTCCACCACAAGTGTTCAGTCCTTTTTAGATTAAAAATGGAGCTTCTGACTTTTCCTCAACTGGATAGTTCTTCTCAGTGTAGTCACACAAGCTCTGGCAAAGAATGATTATTCTCTTTTACACTCAGACCTGGAATTGCTTGTCCTGATTTTTTCTTCATCTACATCACTTCTGTGTCACTGCCTGTGCCCTGGGAAGAGCCAAGAATTTGCAAATTACTGAACACATTGTCAGGATACGGAGTTCATAGAGATATTCAAAAGCCAATTGGACACAGCCCTGATGAGTCTGCTCTTATTGACCCTGGTTTGAAAGAGAAGGGGGTTTGCTTCAACCTCAAACATTCTATAAGAGCCATGACTCTCGTACCTCTGAGTGTAAGCATGTTTGTACAGTTACCCCACACGCAACATTGCAATTCTATTTGGCTACTGAAGATAAATTAGGAAACATTAATGTTCCGTGTTTTCACCTTGCCTGCAGCATGATTTTAAGGGTAGAGAAATTCACTGCCTCTCCAGTTTCTTGAGATGCTTCATAACTTTGCCAAAGTTATATTTTGCTTTACAGGACACCTGAGTACAGTTTGTACCTCACAAAAAGCCACTATTTGATACTGTAAACAGGGCTATTTCCATTATCATGTACTCTTGTTCTCAGTCAGTGCGTCCAAATCAGTGTGTGGAACAATGCCTGTCAAAATGTAGCTGGGATCCTCTTGATGCAGTGTCCAGATTGGCTTAGGTACAGCAAGCACATTGGGCTGTTCTGCTTGCTGAGTATTTGTTAAACGTTAACAGTGGGCTTGGAACTTGCAAGGCTAAGGGAGGGCTTTCCTGCAGCTCCTTCATAACTAAAAGACAAACCAAGGGAGGAAAAAAAACCGCAAAACAACAGAAAACCCTCACAAAAAAACAAGGAACACCCAAAGACTTGTAACAGAACACTAATGTAAGTATTTTAAGACTCAAACATTGTTTTTCCTCGTATAAAACCTGATGTCAAAGAAAGCAGCAAGTGAAAATTGCTTCTGAGGGCATGTCAAGAGAAGTTGCTCTAAGGCAGGGAGACGAGGAGTTAGAGTGGAAACACAGGACATTACCACAGCTTTCCTACCCACAGGGCTCTTTGGCCTTGACTGAACACTCCTGTGGCCCACTCAGCACTGCTCTGTCATATACACTGAAGGTCTTTGGCACAGAGGCAGTTTGTTCTCACTGTCCTTACAATAGTGTGGGCCTTTCCTTTTCATCCCCATCGCCCTGACCTCCCTTTTCTCTCTCCCTCCCCCTGATCAAATGCCATTAGATGCAGGAAGAACCTTGTTGTGGTTCTGCTGCTCATAACACAATTTGCTATGCGAATACTTCCTGTGCACCCTGCCAACATGGCACCTCTCCAAGACATAAGACTGGTGCTTGGGAGATGGTCGCACAAAGCATGATACTTCCTACTACCACTGCTCTGTCCTTCACCTTCCTTTACCTTGCTGTGGGCAAGGACTATAAATATCAAATAGCACGAATGAAAAAAGATGGAGACTGCCTGCCTCTACCAGGTGAGTGCTTGCAGCAGCATGGATTGCTGTCCTTCAGATGAGCAGGGATGCACAGAATCTTTTTTAAAACATCATTCACGTAATTTTCAATGTACTTTACACAGAAGAGAATTTATGTGAAATTTTAGTTGCATAAAAAGTAAAACTGTGTGTTCCTGCATGTTAAATTGCCATCTTATTTGCAAAGAGCTTTAAATGAATACTGGGAAAAATTTTAAGTGCTTCAAAATATAGATTTTACATGCTATGAAGAAAACTAATAAACAAAGGAACAACTTTTGTTTTACAAGAGTCCCTGGTATTCCCTCCATTTCTAATACTTCTATGTTAACTCCTGTAGCTATACAAGTTGCTGATACACAGCAGTTTTTCTAAAGTTTATTCTTCTCCTAAATGCTACTTAGAGAAAGACATGGAAGTTAATGTCAGATTAATACTATTATCTCTCTGCTTAACCCATGTATCTTTCTAGAAGCAAAAAAAAAAAAAAAANGAAAAAAAAAAAAAAAGGAAAAAAACCCCAAAATACAAGTATGTCTAGAAGAATCTGACACAGGAAATACACAAGAGAAGCAATCTGAGAAAAGATGGAGAAGATAAATATGGCAGAAGAAACAAAGAAAGAATTACTAGAAAGAGGAAATGAATTATCAGTAAAAAGATTTGACATACAACAAAGTAATATAAGGCTTTAACGATGAAAGCACTAACTTCAAGTAGAAGGCAATAAATTCTATCAAACGAGGCAACACAGAAGTGTACCATTTTAAAGACAGCATGGTTGAACATACATTCTGGAGTTTATGAAAGCATGCAGAAAGAGGAACTGAAAACAGTTTTAGTTAAGAGACACATCTTAACACAATCAAGGGTTTCAGCTGTGGGAACAAAAACGTATGAAATCCACTTAAAAGTCAGCTGAGAACACCACAACAGCACTTAGAGCCCCACTCTGATTTCTGACCTGCTTCAAAGAACCACCCAGTCTGTTAAGTTTGACCTCTGACATGGTCTGAGAGTTGGTCTTTCCTCCAATGATGAGTCTAGCAGTAGAGACACTTTAGCTCAGAGACAGACAAAATGCAGTGAAACAGTAAAAAAATTAGAGTTATTCCATCAGTTTGTGGATTTAATTTATATCCTACTGTTTACTCATCTTTTGTCACATATTCTGTTGTTTTAACAATGGGAACACAAAATTCACTAAGTAATCTCTTTATTTGAACCAAGGCTATAACCCACAGTAATTATGAGCAGCATGTAGCAATATTTTCACTATTTAGGACAGGAAGTGAAAAATACCAAACACATCTAAAATTGCAATAGGGATTTGTGCAGACAGAAGGTAATTACACAAAGTGGACTTTGGCCAAGACTCTCAGAATATGAAGCAATCCCAGAACCTTGTGGAAATTACCATGGGATCTTTAATGATAAGTGGGCTAAATCTTCACTTAAATTGTCCTAAAAAGCATGCCTTCTCTGACAGCATATTGCTACAGAGTGACAGGACCATTGTATTCCAAAATTAGATGGCAAGTCCAACATTACAGCACACAAGTGGAAAATCAAAAACAAACAAACAAAAAAACCCCTCAAAGCACAGTAATTTAAAAAACAGACCACAAGAAGACATCTGAAGTGTTTCACATGCACAGAATTACTCGCTTCCCCCTCTAATTTATTTCAGATTAGTAAGAGATCCTTTATTTTAGGTCACTGTTATGACAATGGAAGTATGCCAACTTAACCTTCATTTTCTTAATTAGCATTTAACAAGAAGCTTGTCCTCCTCTAGAAATATTTCCTTCCATAAGGAAGAATAACCTTGAACAGAAGACAAAGCTGAGCCAAGGAGAAGAGAAAAATGAAACTGAAGCTCTAAATATATTTACATGTCTTTAAAATATATTTATTTACATACCCTTAAAATGTAAATAAAATAGATCTCAGTAAAAAAATTACTTCATCTCCCAGAAACAAGCAAAGCACTGTATCTGTATTCATAACTACTCTGGGGAAAATCAACCACAAAAAAACTCCCTCTTTTACACATGCTCCCTACCATGGACCATGTGCTCATGTAACTCATTGTTTATCTAGTCTGGAGACAAAAATGCCATGAAAAAGCAATCACAAGGCAGATGGCTGGTTTCACTAATCTGACCCTATTTCTTCCAACTAAATCTAGTCTGCAACAGTGATGCCCCAAATAATCCACCATTCCTATAATACTCAGATTTGCATATTTAGGTTAGAAATGCCTGGCATGGCTGGATTAAGATTTTCCCCCAGTAAAACAATGCTTTGTCATAAATTCTCCCCCAGAGACCATGCAGATCCTTAAAGCAGACATGTCCACACACTGAAAACCTGAGTGAAAGCACACTCACAAAACATTCTCACCAATGCTCACCTCTACAGGTGCAAATGCCTTTTACTCTGCTTAAACCTGACTGTATAGAGTGACAAATGCAGAGATTCTCTCTGTAGCCGCCCCCATGATAACAGATGACAAGATGCAGCACAAGCTTCATCTCTTGCTAATTAAACGAATCAATTAAGAGACTATTGTTGCAACTGTGTAACTGCTGTTCTATAGTGGCAATAACAACCCCACGGGGAGGTCTTTTACTACATTAAAATGCTGTCCTCCACAACTCCATTTGATATTATTAGAAACAGTTATTTGCGTCTTGCTGTCATATTAGTAGCAAAGGCAAATTATGGAAATATGCAGACCAGAATGGTCCCAGTATGAGATCAGGTTTGGTTTTCAACCTCCAAGGGAACAATTGCTGAAATTCCAAAGTTCCCTAAAGTTCTTTAATGGAACTGATAAATCTATCAGCACAGCATCCATTTAGATTCTAGGTAAGGGTCACATATTTGCATACTTTCCTGCTAAGCTGATACAATTCAACTAGATAAATTATCATATTAAGTTTACCCTCCTGAGTTAAACTGATGGAGTTCAAAATTGTTTTCGATGGTTGTCATTAATCGCTGTTACATCCTAAATGCTCACTTTGAAATCTAATTGTGCTGGTGTACCAAGGGTCATATTAATAGCATTTTTAATGTTAAATCTTTGTAAAACATGTTTATTTTACTGATATTACCACTGAAGCCTAGAAGACTAATGAGAAACAAAGCATATTTATTATCAATAAAAACTTCATTTAAAATTTACACTCAAGAGACTTAAATTAGCTTTACTAAGTTCATCATGCCTTTGTTTCGTTAAGATTCCTGGTTAAGCTTCGAAGTCATATAAATTAATACCTCCTAAACAGCTCTTGGGTATATGCCAAAGTTGCAAACATCAAAAGGCTGTTCAAAAACATGGGCTACATGTATGTTTAGTAAACATCTTCATAAGAAAATGCTCATCCTAACTATGAGGTAACAGTCTTGATATAGTTAAAAAAACCCCACCAACACTTCTTTGGCCAAATTAAGCAATTAATAATTATTTCAGTGGTAAATCGTAGTCTACCAAAGTAAATCACTTCAGTTACACCTTTGAGCAAGCTGTCCACTTGTCTTCCAAGAAGCAACAGGCTAACCAACCAAGTTCAGTCCTTGTCCTTAAAGTGTTACTGAGCTCACTAAGAAACAAACTTGTCAAATTAAGTATAGAAAACCCAAAATCCTAATTTTTTCCATTGCTTTTTTTCTGAGGGATGAGGGGAATAATTTATTATAAACAAAGACCACTGTACTACAGATAGCACACACACTACAGAATCCACCAGCATTAAGGACGTTCATGGAAATCCTGACCTACTTATGAAGTCATCCCTTTTTTTTTTTATTTTTTTGCAAATTAAAGCTCTAATTGACAACAAATAAAATAGCAAGATAAAAGATGAATAAATAAAAAGCAAAACATTAGAATTTCAATGCAATAGCCTATTTCCATGCTGGTTTTGTAAGAACACAATGCTTGCAATGCAGATTTCTGCCTCTCAATCCCCATTCCCAACTCCTTATCTGATTTGCACCCACATACATTATTTAAACTGCTGATCAATTTCAGCTCAATTGATTCAAGGAAGAGCCAAGATAGCGAAGATCCTCTACCTAAAAGTACCATAGCTATGTTTTCACAAGTCTTCTGAAGAGCACTGGCTCTCTTACAGAAACAAGACCAAAATCCATAGTCCAGTTGAGGGAAATTTGGCAGCAGCCAATCAGGTATCCAACAAGCACCATATATCTTCAGCTTCACCTAGCACCACCACCTCTTGTTCAAGGAGGTCTCAGGCAAAGACTACAAGAAGTAGGAACTTGTGGCACTTCTGGTTTCTTTTAAGTCACTGGAGCAAAATTCAGAAAGAACCCCAAGCACCTTCTTATTTCTATTTCCAAAGGAATCCTGAGCAAGATTTCCAAAATAATCTGATTATTCTGATTTTAGGGACATGGCTTTTGGTAACACCGGCATTTCTAGATCTCTCAGGTGCTTTTGAGTTTGCCCCCGTGGACACCTTTAATATATTCACTACACCTTGTGCTTTAAATCATGTGAATAATATATAAGAGAATTGAAATGTGAACAACATATGAGCACAGATGTGAACAGGCTGCACCTGATCATTCTCACCTCATGAACTGGAACAATTCTCACTGTGGAGTCCTAATGATGGCCACTCCTTTCACAAGTGAAATCCTTGTTGTGTGAGTTACCCCCTTTCCACAGAATACTGCAGCACCTTGCTGCCATTCTCAGGATTCTCATAATCCACGTTCAAAAGGAAGTCATTGTTTTCAGAAACAACTGCATGATTTTTCTGTTGACACCTTTTGCACTACTGAAATGCCACTGATGACAGTTCTACTCCTAGCAGCACTGTGGTTCACAGTGCCTCTGAAAATGGATGAAAAGAAAATAAAACCTATACAACAGTACAATTCCTTTTAGATCAGCAGGGACCCTAATCTTAAGGCTTGTGAATAGGAAGAGTAAAAAAAACCATTTTAAAAAAGACATTAGCTTGCAAAATAAACACCTCTGCTGGCTTATATTTATTTTCTTGTTGTTAGTACTCTCTATATTCCAATAAATACCACCTTCGTAACCCTCTGCAGGTCTTCAACCAATTTATGAAAGTCTGCATAAATCTTCAGTATCTAATTTCACAAGTGTCGCATATAGAAAGAAAAAAAATACCTTATTAAGAACTGCAACAATTTCTAAGGGTAAAAGAAGCAGGTTGTTAAACATTTGCCATCGTGAGCTGAATCAGACTCATAGAGCCAAAGCTTTATAAGAACACAGAGAGAAGGAAAAAAGGAGGAGGAAGCTGTCTGCTGATGAGATTATACACAGACTGCGGGGTTTCAGGACAATTTGTAAGCCACAGTAATGGGACAAAAAGTTGGAAGTTTGCTGTTGAAGCAAAAGCAGACAAGCCATGGCAAGAGGTAGCAGAGAGGAGAATCAGCAGTGAGAAAAGTTAGTATACTGGCCTGTAGTTCCTAAGATTACTTTAGATACATAAACTGAAATAAGAAAATACAGTAAGACAGGAGCAAAGGCAAAGATTTTGAGGACTGCCTTTACGCAAAACTCTCAATTTCTCACTGCCATGAACAGGATACAGAACTAATAACCCTCATTGCATATGGAATTTCTCTTTGCCAATCTACCTGGAAGTAGCTAAAACCCAAAACTCATTAACACTAAGTGTGACTACACTACTACTGTCTGCCAGCTATGCTAAAATGTATGGCCAGGGCTTGATAGAAACTACTTTTCCTAAATCCAGTATTCTTGACCTGGAATTTGCAGATCCGGTTGCAGTGGTGGGTCTCAGGACTACTTTAAATGGGTCTGCGAAAAGGTGAAGAAAAGGACGTGCGGTACCAACAGGCTAACAGTAATCATAAGTGAGCATAAGCTACCACAGCAAAACTCCAAATATTTTATAAATCAAAGGCAGCAAAAAGCACTCCACTGGTGATCAGCAATGGAAAAAACCTCCAGTGAGATGCATGAATCAAGAAAACAGAGCTAGGAAACTCAGAAAGCACCTAAAGATGGGTGACTCTTAAGCCAGAGTAATTCAAATCTGTTCCATGTGGGTTCCTATATTGTGTTCCCCTACATTAAGTAATATATTGAGTAGAATGTCATGTATATGTTCTTTCCTCACTCCACAGAGGAAAAAAAATAACTGTTTATATTTCTGCTGTGATGTTAGAGAAGATCCAAGAAACAGCAGAAATGACGAGCAGAGGATAGGGACCGTCTCTTCTGAGGAAAGTGATCCATTGGGTCAGCAGAGCATCACTGTCAAGCATGGCCTGCAGCCCAAAGCTGACAGTGGCATTAGAGACATGATGGAGCCAGGCTGCTCATTATCTGAACATACACGACTTCTTTATTTCAAATTCTACACACAGTCTAGAATACACTTAATGCTTGCACAATAATCTGCAGTTCTCTATATACTCGCAGCTTTCTTAGTGTTAAAGGCTGCCTGCCCAGACGTATTTCATTGCTGAAGTCCCGCTGAGAGGCCTGAATAACCAACAAATGACTGGGGCCAGCAGTGGGCCAGCCAAAAACATTCCTCTCACGTAAGAGAACAGAAGGTGGAACGAAAAGACAAAAGACACAACAGAAAATGGAGGGTAATTAGAAAGACAGGAATGAAGGGTGGACTTTGGTCTTCTGAGTACTCAAACATCCAACTTTTTGAATTGCAGAGGCAGAAGCAGAAGCTCTGTGTACAGATCTTAGTGTTTTTCTATAGATTTTATGTATCTATTTTATATGATCTTTACATCTAGAGAACAAGTCATGTGAGGAGCAGCTGAAGGAGCTGGGGTTGTTTAGCCTGGACAATAGGAATCTCATGGGGGACTTTCACGCTCTCTACAAATGCCTGAAAGGAGGTTGTAGCCAAGTCTCTTCTCTCAGGTAACAAGTGATGAGAGAAAACTGCCTCAAGCTACACCAAAGCATGTTTAAATCAGGTATTTGGAAAAATTTCTTCATAGAAAAGGTTGTCAAAGATTGAACAGGCTGCCCAGGAAAGTGGTGCAGTCACTGTATCTGAAGATATTTAAAAGAGGTGTAGACATAGCACTTGGAGACATGGTATAGTGGTGGATTTGACAATGCTGGGTTAATGGTTGGAGCTGATCATACTGGACATCTCTTTACAATCTAAATAATTCTGTGGTTCTACATTTTTGACAAACCTGCTTCTGTGAGCTGCCTACACACAGGAGACACCCCATAAAGGACTGTTTCCTTATTTCCTGCGCTCTTGCTTTTGGGCACAGTTTGCATGTTAATCTGAATCATGTACTATCTTGCTTCCTTTTTCTTTGTAGAATATATAGCATTACCAGATTACTTGTTGTTATGGTAATGCTATTAATAAATACACTATCTGAATAAATCTAGCGTGAAGTGGCAAAATAGCAGGACTCCATCAGCACACCACATCTAGTGACATTCATCAGAGGGGACAAACGAGCAAAAACTCATGTAAAATCTCATTACAGCAATAACCCAGGATCTCCTCTGCAATAATTTAGTGAGGACTCAAAATGTTATCCTCACAAGAAAATTAAACCAAATCAGTGCAATTTCCCATTCAACAACTATTTCTTACAGCTACAAGTTGCTTGCTCCTCAGGCAGAAACATCTTCGTACATCTTCCAAAAGCATGAGCCCCTATCATAGCTGAGACTCACAACCCTCTATCAAAAAACAATTTGGAGAAAACAAGCTATCTAATCTCACTACAATTTGGAGAGAAGAGAAATGCTCAAGTAGCAATGAATTCCTACACATGATCAGAAACAAAAGCATTATTACAAATCCGTACAGACCCCCAAGTGATGCTAACAGTATGCACTCAAAGCTATGATATCACTGGAGAAAGCAAGATAATATTTCCTGTTCTCCTCTAAAATAACATAAATATGCTGCTACACTAACAGAAACATTCATCTTACTGTCCAGATGTTTACCATATGTTATGCAGCAAAATTCATATTATACTGTTGTCTTTCATCTGCAATGCAGTCTTCTCTGTCCTCCACCTAACTAACTGGAACAGCCAGGATATTTCTAATAGAGAAGCACAGCTTTCACTTCCCCTCAGAGTGTCAGTTGCCTTCCTGAAGCAGGGGCTTGTGTTTTGTCAAAATCCAGCAGCAGAGTTGTTTCTACAGCCCAATGTCAAAAAATCAAGTGAAGCTATTTATTGAAACCGATGGCTTCCTGACAAGCCAGGCAAGCTGTGCTCCATACAAGCTGCTTCTAAAAATATATTCTGCTGGACAGGTCAGTGGTCTGTACACTCCGTAGCACTGTGCTGCCTGGTACCACTGGAGTGCCATCAACATTTGCCCGGATCAAAAGGAACCCAGAATGCTCCGTTATGCTTTATGTTTGCTACTAAAAAACAAAAAAAGAGTAAAGAAGCAACTTTCCAAGTTCTTTAATATGTTTATAACAATGAATAATAATAATAATAACAATAACAATAATAATAATAATAGTCAAGAGTTTTCTGCTGCTAAATTTTCCTTTCAAACACTTCCTCAGTCAACTGCACTTAGCAAGGGTTTAATAAGAGATAAGTAATGGTGAACTCAAAATGTATTTCTAGGGCTTTCAATAAGATAACATTTTCTCTGATCATTTGCATTTCTGTATGTGCACATGCACACACATACAGATTGTGTATCTATATGTGCAGCAATTTGTAGTGGATATCATTGTATCTTCCCCCCCATTACCTAAACTGAGTATATTAAGTTTAAATCAGAACAGTACAAGGATGCTAAACAAATGAAGGACAAATGAAAAAGCAGGACTTGGGGGAAAGTGGGCTAGAATAACTGAGAGAAGCACAGGCACAGATTGGATTCTATGGGAAAACTGGTATTGGAACAAACCCTGGGAAGCAGACTTCATTACTGTTTCTCTACCCTGATTGCTGAAGTTCTCTCTCCGGGTTTGATCAGCGAGATGTGCATAATTTGTATTAAATAAAAAAAAATCTCAGAGTACTCAAGGCTTTTCTGTTTAGTCCTCATGAGAATTTTAGTTGTAATCACATACTTGATTTCCCCAAATAACTAGGATTCAATAAACACACATAAGCTAGTCAGCAAGATCTGACATATATTATAATCCATTAGCTGTTTCATCATAATTTCTTTAAAAGCTAAAAGCACATCAGTTCTATTCCCTCTTTTATAATCTTGCACAAGGCCCAGAACATGAGTTCTGGTCTGTAAGGGAGACTTTGGGGCACTTCTAACAAAGGAATACAAAATATTTTCATATCTAATTTGAACAGTTTTAATACTTAATGTCACTAAATGCACAATCAGGATTTTCCCTGCTACAGCACCACTTAGAGAGAAATCAATTAAAATCTAGTCAGTATTATCAAGTTGCATTTGTGTTTATATCTTATCTACCTGGAGTAATTATTTTCTTCTCACACAAAGACTATTTGATCAGCCACCTAGCAGCAATCTCAAATACCCAGGTTGCAAATCCAGAGCCAAAGCATGATCATAAATACAACAGAGCTGAACAAAACTTCATTTTTATGTCTTTATACTACTGCTACTCTGCTTGTGATTAAGACAAATAAATAAATATGCATACACAGATGTATTTATAGGAGTTAAAAAAAAAATTAGGGACATTTTTCATTTCTCAAAACAAACATGTAAGGTAAAAACATAAATGCAAGGTGTTCTTGTTAAGTTTACCTTTACCATGTTATACCTTACCAAAAATGGCTTCATAGGACTTGCAGAAGAACTAATCACAAGTAGAATGAAAGCATGATTATATGCAATCCTAATCCACTCATGTCCAAAACAAATAGTGCACAAAGACGTGAAGACTAAATTCCAAATGGGGTGTTTCATTCCTAGGCCTTTCACTGTTAATATCACTGTAGTGAAATCTATTGGCAGCAAGCAGGACAACTTACTTTAGAGGATATTTCAATTTTATTTCATTTTCAGAACTATTTTTAGATGCATATGGAAAAATTCAATGGCTGCATTTTATCCACATCACAGAACTGGAAGTTGCTTCAATCACATGTATGTTTATAAGCATCCATAACCTAATACAAAACTTGTATGTTATACATGACCATTCCACAGAACCATTTTATAGAGTAAATTTTGTCTAATGATATAAAATCTGATTAGGATTTTAGGCATACTTCTATGCAGCAAACAAAATCTGAGAGAACTACAGAGCTACCAAATCTGGTTAGAGTGAGAAAAGAACAGAACACTTTGCATTACTAAACAGTTTCTCCTAAGACAGTTACTGCAATATCCACTCTGGGAATTAGAGGTATGTGATACAGTGAAGCAACAGAGATCAGAAAGTTGACATAGTGAGGAAGAGAGGGATTGACCCTGATGTGCACCAAACCTTATTGCAAAGTGTATTGCAATAAGCTTACAAATCTACAATCAGTTACTTTTAGATCCCTCCTAAATGAAATAGATGCAGATTTGAATCAACAGAAAGGCAGAACACAGATATTGTGCCTTAGAAGTCAGCTTCAGGTGACCTGCTAAACTCAGAATATTTACTCATAATACTGACCCCCATAACTACAAGTGTAAATGTACTAGAAGTGCAATTTAGCTACTTTCTATTTACCTTATATACTACTATCAACTTAACTGTTTTCAGTACACAGTTATTACATGCTTACCACAGTGCCTAAAAACTGAATGCTTGTCTCTCCAGAGGCATTCCGTGAAATCCGCTGAAAAACACAAATGCAAGAATTGATTAAAGCAACTCAAAATTTGTAACCATTCAATTTTCTTTGTCACATCACTGTAAAGCTATCAAATATAATTGAATACATGAATCTATACATAGATAAATTAATTTCCTTCAACAGAAGTACTAGAAGTCTAAATCATACTTCTTCTCAGGTTTTGGTTTTAGTTCAGTCAACTCAATAAAATTTATTTTTGAAGGACAATGAAGGCAAATATGGCCAAGTACAACACAGAGCAACCTTGTGCTTGAATGTCATGAATAATGAGGCTTCTGCCATCTCTGTGATTCTGTATTCCTGTTACTCACATTTAATATTATCTTCATTCTCTCCTAATGAGAGACATTTTAATCTCTTTTTAAAATGCAAACCTCCAATGATGCTACTTTGAAAAACAGAAAAAAAAATGACCTTATGAAATGTCTGGTCACCTACTGTGGTTCAGGAGTTGATTGAAGTTATTAAAGAGTCTTCAAATATTACATTGTCAGTAAGCCGCAATACAATGCAAGAGAAAATATATTACTGGTTTCACACAGTATTAAACATCATTTGAATATGCAAAACGTATAAAGAATTCTCTCTTCCTGTGAATCGTTTTCTTCTTCAGTGTCAAAAGTTTTTTCATTCCTACTATTTGAGCTACAGCACACATAGATTCCAACTCAAGGAACACAGCCCTCATTTTACACGCTACCAAGTGTACATAAAAGTTCTAAAGCACTGATCTGAGAAGATGATTATTATTGCAAAGAACTGCACAGAAATCTTCAGCATTTTAATGACAAAAATTGTAAGAACAGGGGTGCAAACAATCTTGTGAGATCTTCTAGCCTGACTCCCAGCAGAATCAAAATTACTGGTGTCACTCCGAAATTATGTGTTTCTAATTCATTCTCAAAATCTTTCAATTGCAAAAATTTTGCAGTCTCCCTAAGCAATTTATCCCAGTGTTCTGTGTCTTTACCATTAGGAAGTTTTTTTCTAATACTTGATTAAAATAACCCTTACTTCAAACTGTATTACTCATTAATTCTCATCTTTTTCATTACACACAGGAAACACAGATTGTCAAAAGCCTTTCTACAGCTACCTCCAGGTATATGAAGAGCCCTTATCATGGCTCCCCTAAGTCTTGTCCTGTCTAGATCAAATGAGAAAGTGCTACACAACAGTAGCTAGACATCCCCCAAAACAGTTGTAATAGCAATAAATTAAATCCTGGTCCCTTTTCACTAATGGTGCATGTTCCTCAGCAACACTTTATGAAGTAATAATTACTACAGCCCAAACATGCTTATTTTTTGACTTAACAGGTCACACACTGACATTGCAATCTGTACAATCATATGAAAACAAAGGGTGATGTGCCAGAGCCTGACATATTTCAACAATAATGATTAATGGAATGGAAAATATGGGAAATAAAATTTCATACAAAACCTGACGTTTACTTTTATAAAGGAAACAGGAATATACACTTTTCCCACAGTCTAGGATAAACACAATCAGGTTTTGGAAACCACAAAGAAGAACAAAGTACCGGCTGCCTACAATGAATGAACCGCATGCCAAAACAAACAAGTCCCAACCACTTGATAAGCTGTCAGAAAATGGCAAGCCGAAAAAAATTAAAGGATTTAATTTCTTTTTTTCCTGGAATGCCCTCCACCCTCGTTAGAGTTCTGTCACTTATTGTGCTACCCTTTTGTCCGCTTTCAAGGGTCATTAGAGACCTTTTCATGTCCTAATAAAAATTCCATTTTTTTGGCTAATCTCCCTGTCACACAGAAAAACACAACTTAAAAACAAAACAAAACAAAAAGAAAAATAGAGCTCTTTTTTCATTTTGTGTAAAGGCTTTCAGAGTAAAGCCAGGTATCTTGACAACTTGACTTACTTTTCACAACTGAAAAGCAAATCATTAAAGTATTTCCTCACACAGATTTTCTTTAGTTGCAGCCAAATAAGTGAGCACAGCAAAAACCAAGCCCTTCCAAAATTAATTTAATAACCACTTTAATAAAACCAAATAAAAAACTATATAAAGAAGGCACCTTCTAAATCCTCAGCCTCAAGACAAGACAAAGATATCAGCAGAATTCTTCCTGCCCTGACACTGCTGGAGCACACTGGTATCACACTACAGCAGCTCCTCACTGCTACTGTTTGCTGTGTCAAAACTACAAAGCATTATATTCAGCGTTGATCACATTTAAAGTCAGTATAAGCACTAAAATACATCTCTTAAATTAACATCTGGGAAGGGGGGGGATAATGGGGAAGGTGAAGAAAAGAGCTAAGAAACAGGGGAAAAAGAAATTTCCCTCACGGGTTTAAGTAAAAAACAAAAAGAAGAAAGAAAGGTAGAGAAATTTTTCCAAGTCACAAAACATATGTTACAGCAAGACCAAAAAGAGAACTGCCAGGCTTTTGAGAACTGTGTTACAAAAGAAGTCAGAACATTATCATAATTAATGTTTCAAATTATAGTAAATAAATTTCAGCTATCAGATGTGATTAGATTTTTCTGAATAGAGTTATTTCTGTTCCACTGGCAGGCTTGTGTTTCTGGGATTTGTAACTGTAATTGATGTTTTCAAGAAAATGAAAGGACATGGTTAACAATTATTCTTTTATTTCCCACCTCTTTAGAAAAAGGACCAGTCTCCAGTTTCTCTTGTAAAGTTAGATATTTACATATTCTATACCTCATAATAGATGGTTTCATATTGCATGTGATAGCAGGAAAGTAATCAAATAGAGGTAACAATAGAGAGTAGCTAATTATATGCATTGTCATTGCTCTCCTAATAAATTGCAAATTATTTGCTAGGAGGTTTTTACGAAAAAGGCAAGGGAAATTTATCATTTGTTCAAAGACAAAACATCCACATGTGTTTACCTGCCAATACAGTAAAATTACATTGCTGATATAAATTATGCAATCTTAGATATAACCAATTTCTTTTCTGGTTGATTCACTATGCAGAGCTTCAGACTAACTTAATTAGTATCATGTGAGTTAAAAGTATATTTTTATTTCCTTATGAGAAAGCAACAAGCTAACTCAAATCTGAAAAAAAAATCACAACTTCAAAAAATCCATCTGCAGTCTCAAAGCTGTCAAATGGGTGTGAGTGTTACATAAATATTATATGTATTTTTACACACACAGGTTACAGTATGTTATATTGCATATGCTATGTATATACAAACAAAATGTTTATGCACACATGTAAAAACAAAAAAGAATATACAATCATACAAAATGTGTTTGATTCTCCTTCTCTATCTTGTGTATGCTATACCATAGTCATTTCACAAATAATCATTTTAATCTGCAAATCCCAGTAAATTACAAGATGTTAGTGTGATATGACTTTAAATTCTTCTGATTTGCCATAGAAAATTATTTCCACTTAGCTGGGTATCAATGACGTATTCATTGTAAGATGCAGTAGGGTTACAATCAGCTTTGCATTAAGCCTGCAATGGATGAGCACTAGCAGATAAAAATGATAACAACCTTTACATGAAGAAGGATAAAGCAGCTCAAGAAAACATAAAACATATATTACTGAAAGGCATTCCTAACTGACATTATTAGAAAACAACAAGGTCTTAGAATATTTTCCACAAATCTTCTGGTATCTAAGACTCTTCAAGCTACTGGAAGGGAGAAGCTGCAGAGAAGGAATGATACAAAAACAAAGAAACTCCAACAGATCAAAAGCAATTTTTTTGCTTTGCTTACAAATGAAAAAGTAATGATATTCCCCCAAAGTCAGAATTAATTTGAACTGGCAAAAACAATCAGATAAAGAGATACACAACCTTCTCAAACACAATTATATTGAATTACTATATACTGGCTTTATTTGCTGAAAGTAAAAATTGGAGACCATTTCTTTTTTTTTTCTGGAGACAGCAAAGACACAGATTGTCACTCAGCCAGTGTTTTTTGCAATTTTTTCAAGTTATGGCATAACAATTGGACAACATGTGGCAAACTACCAAACCAAAACCAAAATTACAAGCCCAGAAAATTTAGGGATAGGCTACAGATAAAATTTTGAGCAAAACACTGGTAGTTTCCCAGCATGGCGCTACTTTTCAGAATGCAGAATTTCTTGCAGCTCAGCCCCCATTGCTTCATTTCAACTGCTCACTAAAAAAAATTCTGAACATCTTATGCCTGGAACTTCAAATGGAGGATGCTATTTTTCAGCAAATACTTTTAAATTCTTGAAAATTACACCTAACAAAACACAGGCCAGAACCATCCCCAGATAGATTTAATTAAAAAAAACAAATTATTCCCACAATGGGGAAGTCAGGAGAAAAAAAACCCACAGTATTTTACCTTGTAAAGTTCTAACAGATTCACTTGCTAGTACTTAATCTATGAGATTTTGTGTCCATGAAGGTGTTTGGACATCTGGAAAGCTCCATCTTCCCCCCATGTCACTCGTAACTTTGGAGTCCCATGGTTGGGTCAGAAAGGAGGAACAGGCTACAGAAATAGCTGTGAAACCTTTAAGTTATCCTCTCAACAAAAAGGGATGATTGATTTGACCTTAGTAGTCTCCTTTTCCCTCTCCTTCTTGAAAGCAGAACTTCATTCCAGCACTGCCTTTCCACCATGCAAAATCCCAGATGAGGGATGTAATCCCTGACTAGCAATGCGACCAAGATTTGTAGGATCCTGGAGTCTGTCTCTATTACACTGCACGTTCAGACTTGCTCTCCCTCACAAGCCTTTCCACTTCAGGAACCACCCTACTTTTTCACAATTTAACATCCTGCAGAGGTGATGCCATCATTTTCTCCCCTTAGAGCATTAAACTACAGATGGGAAGTTGGCCTGATTTTGTGCACTGCTCTACCCTTAGCCATTACCAGTTTCAGTTCACACTTTATAGTAAATGAAGCCTCAGTGAGTTGTTCTTCCTTAGGGCATGTCCACATTTCCCAGGTTCTTATAAGGGCAGCAGTTTTCCAGTGGGGAAAGAGATGAACAAGTGGTGTGTGTGAAGTGTTTTGACTTTTGAATGATGTCTAAGACTGATGTAGTCCTTCCCACTAGAACAAACCCTGCCAGAATGCTGAAATCATGGCCTCCCCGGCACCTGTTGCAAGTCCCTTTCCAGGGACTACATGGAATCTGTTCCCAAACAGTACAAATATAGAGGTTAAATACAGGGTGAGTGGCTTACAGGGCATCAATGCACACAGATAATTGTCCAGGTGCAGTTTCTAACAGGCTGAGGCACCATATCACTATGCTTTAGGAGTTCTCTTAATGCCCAGGATACAATTGCAGTAGATCACTTGGGAATTTCTGCCCTCCCACAGACAAACAGAAACACAGATCCTTCTCAATATTTCTTTATGTGATAACCAATGTGACTGTTACTTGTTACTTTTTTTTGCAAAGTTTTTTTTAATATTAAAACCACTGCAGGTATGCTATTACATACCCAGAGAGTGCCTTTTAAGTATGTTAATGTGTTTCTTTAATCCTTTGAGATAGGTAGGTGTTACAAAGAAGTAGATGACTGGTTTTAAAACTAACAAAAAAAAGAAAAAAATCAAAACAAAACAAAAAAACCACACAATTCTGCCCTGCCCCAATACAACCAAAAAACCTCCTCAGGAAATACTGTTTATTTGATTTTTGTACAGAATTAATCTAAAGGACACCTACTTCAACCCAAGATTTACAATACTACAGTTAGGCATTATTCTTCTCTGTGAACTTCTAAATTTTTGCTATTACTACATTAAATCACAACATGAGTAGAACTTCTGGAAGCTTTACCCTTGTTTTGGCATGCCATGAAACATCTTGCTCCAAAAGAGGGGGGCGGGAAAATTATGCACTCAGAATGCTGCCATGTGATTCTAGATCTGATAATGTCTGTGACTGCCCTGAGAAAAATTCTTGACAGGATCCATAGTCCTTTCTCACTCTTGTGCCCCTCCTCTTCCTTCCCCTTTGCTCTCTGAATGTGTTACCATATTCAAGAGAACCGTTTCTCATCTTTCAGGGTTTAGAGATCATAAAACTATAATGTCTGTCAGTGACTGAACACAATGCTTTGGTCCTTGGACACATACAGAATTCTTAGTTATTCATCCTGAATATTGTTTGTTTTGAAAATGTATAGGTCCAAGAGGAAAAAAATATGGCATAAAATACCATGAAAACTAATGTTACTTGATTAACATCTTGAGTAAAACAGGATAAAATTAATCTCGTTTCAGAGGGATTGATTGAACATACCAGCTGATCACTCATTTCTTTCCTGAATGAAAAAATAAAGTATATTCATTTTCATTAAAGAATTGGTAAAGGTAGTGGTGTGTGCTTTTAGTTCTTCTGCTGTAGTTTCATGAGCTTTTATGCCCTTTATTTTTTCCCTTTCCCTTCACATATTCTCCATTTGAACCACAGACAAAAACCTGTACCAGATTTGGCTACGTTAGCCATAACTGGAAACAGGCTGAAAAAAAACCCAGGTAGTGAACTACAGGTTAATCAGAGTGGGCCATTAGGACCTCTGTGCTGGGGCTCACACTGGCTTTTCTCTGCCCAAAAGTACAGCAGTGTGGGTATAGGACAACCAAATGTCTGCCAATCATTCTGAGTCCCTCTTCTGGAGACAACTTAGCAAGAGTAATTTTGAAATCATGGTTAAAGGACAACGGCAGAGGATGTGCAGTAATTGCACAGCACTAAAAAATGGACTGTCAAGTAGTCATGAACACTGCTCACTAAGCCTTCCCAAAATAATTTTCAAGGGTTAAGAAAATAAGTGTTCTGAGGTAATGGTACTTTAGATTGAAAACCTGTATAAAACGTATCATATCATTATCACAGATTACATCTGAGATCTCAAAACAGCAAAATGAAAAAAGGTAATTTTTCTTATAAAAGTAAAAAAAATTACACATATGAAAAATGTCTCTAAAGAGTTGTAGGAAATGAATACTTGGGCAAAGGCTTTGTTCTCCTGTCAGACATTTCCCTGGAACAAAGACTTCATAACCTACAGCATTCTCATTTTTTCTGTTATTATAGACCAAAATAATAATCTAAAGAAACATTGTATCAGAGAAGCACTTATATTTGTCATACCCCAGGATGCAGACTATACTACTCCTGCTGCAACTGTTGATGCAATAAATAAATTAAATGAAAAAATAAGTGATGCCACCACCAAATTCCCTTTAACACTAAGTAGAGAAAGCTCCCCTGATAAATCTTCATCTATTTCATTCACAAAAAACACTTGAAGCTTGAGACTGATGATTTCAGCTTTACAGGATCATGTTCTTGTTTAGCAACTCCATTACTCTCTCTAATTACACCTTGCTGTGACTGATAAAGACCTCTTTACTGTAGAGTTTGGGATGCCCAACAGACACAGAACAGTTATGCTGGAAGGGGATCTCTGGTAATCAGGTAATCATATTCCCTGTTCAAAGCAAGGCTAATACCAAAGTGATACTGAACTGCTCAGGACCTTGTCCAGTTGAGTTCTCACTGCATCCCATGGAGCTTCAGTTCACCAGAGACTAATTCTCTGAAAGCCAGGAAATACAAAAAAAGGAGATATCACCAGTGCTATTGTAAAATTGCTTTGCTGAAGATGCCAAAAGCCACAAAAAAGTTTTCCAGAGTCCAGGCAGAATTCCTGCACTATCTTTAGAGGGTAGGTTTCATAACAGCAAGATAGCAGAGCTGTGGGCCCAACAGTTTGGCCATGAATAGGCTGGGTGCATATGATGGAACTAAGGGGTACAAAAGTATTGGCAAAGATGTTGACAAATAATTCAAACTAAGCATCTTGGCTCAGCATCCTTTTGCTACAGGGAGCTATCTGCAAGTAAAAGGTATTTAATGGTGAGTTGAGTGTTTGATGGTGGGATCAATGAAGGCACAGCATTCAACAACACTAAGTAGTTGTAAAATTTGTCTATGTAGTACTGCCATAGAGCAGTCTCGAAATCTGAGTGGTCGGTGGGGTGGTTTTTGAGAACTTGCCCAAGCACAAGTAGTTGCTGCTTTGAGGATCTCTTCCTACATGCATTTTCTTTCCTTGAGCAACTCGCTCACTCTGCAGACACCTGGTCTTCCTGTGCAGTGTGCCAGCAGAAGGAACGCACTCAAAACCTGACTAGTAATGACAGAGTTGCAGTTGTGTTCAAGCCCATCTGCTGGACCCCATGAATTCCATATCTTGAGATCCCTTTAGATTCTAGCTCCCACAAGGAATAAAAGATGTTCAAACTGTATGGAAAAAGACAACTTATTCCTTCCTTCCACCTGCTCCCCTGTTCATACTGGGAGACAGAAGAAGTCATGGACAGCTTCTGTGGGCACAGGGCTCACTGAAATCTAGCTTACTTGTATATGGGAGGAGAGACAGAGAAGTAAAAGTGCCCTAATTGTCCCAAAATACGCCTGTTGTCTTTCTTCCAACTGTCATTACTTTCCAGGGAACCATACTGAGCCACCATTCTCCCTTCTAGTTTCCACTGGAATTCTTACTTTTCTTTTTCCACAACTCAAATCAACCTCCATTTTCCACTCACTCTTCACAGGAATCATTAAGACCTTCATTAATTCATTTATTTTTATTCTAAATATTTCCTAAAAGGTTATATCATATTCAAATCCTGTTTTATATATATGAATAGTTTAAACATGCATTTGAATTAAATAAAACCCAATCCCTTCAAATCTGAGGAAAGTGTATGGTAACTATGTTCCTATTGTTCTTTGATTTTCAGCAGAGGCAAGGTCCAAATTCATAACAGCTAGGTCTAAGTCAAATTCCGAGTCACTAACATCTTTTGCAACAAGTATGGAAAACCATTTTGGTGAAGTATTTCTGTATAAAAAAAAAATGTTATTTGCTTGGTGAACAAAATCCTACACTTCAGGATGTGTTAAATTCAGCCTCACCAAATGAGACATAAAGTTTAGTCATAAGTAGAGAAAATGCTGAGAAACTGGGATTAACTGGGGAACCTACTAAAAACAGCCACAAAAAATCCCCCAGGATGAAATCTGAGTACTACAAGAAATGCCATAGGGTCTGCCCACACTCCCATCCCTGGAGACTGTATCTCAGAAATCTCTTGCTCAAACGATCCCAAGTTTTCACCACTTCACCACCTCGTATAACATCCTATGGATTTCACAGCAACCCAAAGCAGCACAGTGATTTCAGAGCCCGTATGCTGCAGCCACAGGACCTGCAGTACATCCCAGGGTTCTGGTCCCACTCTCATCTGGGGACCTGGCCAGGCACTCTGCAGCTCCCATCTGCTGCACACAGATGGGCTTCCTCGCACAGGAAACAAAAGCAGGAAGAGGGGGGCTGCCACACATCCTTGTTGTGCCCTGGTATGCCCTAGACAGACTGTGACCAGGCCACATGCTTCTCCTCAAGCACTCAGGTCCCATACTCTAGAAACTGTTCTAGAAAATGTGCATTTTAAACTCAAAGGCCCTTCCTAACTCTGCAGCAGAGTTGGTGCTCTGCTTTGCTCTAATTCTCATTGAGCCTTTAGCAGAGGAGTGAAAATACAGAAGCATGCTTAATTATTTATTTTTAAATGTGCAACAGATATGCAAAAATCTGAATGTCTAGATTACAATTACATAAATACATTTTAAACCAAAACATTTTAAAATTCTTTATTCCCTGTTTCTACGCTAGACTGTGGCCAGACTGCAGGATTGAGCCAAAGGTGCATAAATCAAACCCACAAAGAAATAAAACATTCACAAAGATTGTATTTGGTTGAGCAAATTTAGAAGAATGAAACCAACTATGAAGAAAAATTAGATTGGCTGAAAATTAATAAAGCACAGCTGGAATTATTTGATTCATCCATATTTGTTGCTTAAATGGCTCTAGGGCTAAGTTTTGCAGAAAGAAGATACTTCAAGACTCAGGGTCAATTGCTTTTGGAGACAAATTGACCTACAGGAATACACTTGACTAATTTGGTTCTTGCAGTGGGGCAAGCCTACAGAAATATATAACCAAAAAACCAATTTTGATTCCAGTGAGCGACTATCAGAGGTCAAGTTTAAGGTTCCCATAAATTTACATATATACACTAAAAGATTAATAACTTCTCAAGCTACTGAGTTTCTTTGCTAAAAGCAAAGGCAGATAAAATCTGAGAAGGAAACAACATATGTGCTGATTCCCCATTCTGTTGGCTAGATACCATGCAGTCAGCTCATTGCATGTTGCTGTGGCTAGATCTGCAGTATTTCATAGGGTTTGGTCACACTCGGGGAGTGCAAGTAACACTACTGCTGGCTCAGCTCCTAGAAAAAAGCTTCTTCAGATCATATGATCATTAATTTTGAAACTAATTTTATGTGCCAATTCAACTATTATTAGCTAAATGGTGTTACTACGATTAGTTATACATGCACTCATATAGTAATATAGTTTGCATGAGATCTTGTGAACACAGTTATCCCATTCTAAATACAATGCTTTTCACCTAGGCAGGTTTTACAGATTCATACATGAGTATTTTCTCCTGTTCAAAATTAGGAACGTACTTTATAAAATGGCACCAAAGTGGACCAGTATTAAAATACTAAAAAATAAAAAACATACCTAAAAATAGAAAATTATTTCAGATGTACACGCTCCTTGAAGCTCCCATAAACCTCCCAAGAAATCTACAGAAGTTAAGCCCAGAATTTACTTGGGAACATAATGACAATTTCACTCTCAAGCACTACTAACCTTGAAAGATGCAATACTTTTTTTTAATTTTCAAGTTGCAATCTTTTAAATTCAAGCAAAGCAAAAATAGTATTTCCAGTTGGAAAATTTACCGGGGTAAAAATGAAAAACTAAATTCACACATTTTATTGTAAATTATGATGAATCCGACCATTGTATCACTGATAAATGTACAGGAAACAGATACTGTTGTATGCAGAAAAATACTTTCAGTAAGTTTTGATTTGTTTTTCATTATTGTCAGGATCAATAGATATTTGTAAATAAATTATTTGCCAACAAATATATAAATTCTGACTGAGGTTACATTTAGAAAAGCATTCTCTGGTGTGTGGAGTTGGTTTCGAACACATAAGTGTTCAGAAGGAAAGAAAACAAAACCACCTTAAGCTTTTCAGTCCTCTTTTCTTTGAGCTACATGAGTCTGGGATGTTTCCTATCTTCTCAAATCATGGAACTAATCATATTTCTTATAAGCATATTAAAAAACGTTACATGGGAGATGTGCTGCCCTGTGACTTTCAAACGGCCAAGGCCCAAAAGTGTAACAATCACACAATTCAAACTTGAGAGAGAGACTAATTTTACTATAGGTCCCCATGTGGGTTTTTGCTGTGGATTAAGTTAGGAGAGTGTTTCTTTTGTTTTGTTTCAGTTGATCTTTTGTTTTGGTAGGTTGTTTTTTTGCAGTAAACAGTTTGTTATTTTTTACATGATTAAGAAACTGTGTCTCCTCACAAGCCACCAAATTAAGATAGCCTCTAAGCTGAGGTAAACTCCTGTCTAAATAAGAACTTCTCATTAAAAGCAAGATACTCACAATTCTAGATAAGTAACTTTGAGTGCATCCAGAGCTTTAGTGGAGTGAATTTGTCTCAAAGTAGAAACATTCTGCCGTTTGTACAACATCACATAATTTTTATGATGCAGCAAGTTTAGACCCCACGTTTCAGTATTATTTGTATGCCCAAAGAAGCTTTGGTGAGATTACCTGTATAGTCCTCTGAGTGCCATCAATGGTGACAGACAACAAGGGTGAAGCCAGGTTCCACTCGCTGGTCACATTTAGTTTCATCCCATCAACTTCCACCTGTTGTGACACCAAACAAGGCTGTTACTATGAAGACAGACAGAAAACTGATCTCAAGTTCATTACTGCATACAAAGCAGCAACCATTTTAAAACAGATGGCTCCCAAACAACCTGTCATGTTTACTGCTTCTGCCATAAAAGACAGGGTCCAACAACAGAGTCTTCCAGCTATCTCTGGGGAGAGGTGAAGGACCTGTGAACAGCTGCCTCTAAGTAGCAAGGTTTCAAGTGATTTCCAGCAAGTAACAAACAGCCATCCAACTTTTAAACCTATCTGGACATGCTACATTTACTGCAATTAGACAAGTAATGCATATAAATTCCAGTGACACCTTGCAACCCACACAACAGGGCTTGCATATAATATTCTCTCCAAGGACCAAGGAAGAACTTTTCCTGTGCTTCTAATGAAGGGCTTTGCATTGTTATCTTAATTAATATGAGGCAGTAATTAATTCTTCGGTGTTTTGCCTCAAAGTCTAGAAAAACTTTGCGAATTCTGACATGTTTTCTTTCAATATACAGCTGATCAGAAGAATACAATTTCTGACTTGAATGCCAATATGCTTACCCAGAAATTGGGGTTTTTTTTTTAATCATATCATATTCATTCTACAAAAATATTTCTAGGTGAAGAGCAAAACTTCTGGGTTCTGAAAAAAGTGTAGATCAGTGTAGCTGTAATGACACTTCCATCATTCTTCTGTTGTATTATACTGTTTAAAAACACGTATGCAACACTGTAAGAGTCTCAGAGAAAGAGATGGCTATGAAAAAAAATTATTACATATGGACTAATGTAATTGGTGATTAATAGTTATGGCATGTTTTGAACACTCATCATACTATTGAAGGCAGGGAACTATTATTTCAGTTCTACAATTTACTATAAACAGAAGAAAAATCATGGTTGCCAATTTCCTTCCTTTTTCAAAATCTCCAAATTATTTTCTAATCAGTAAATTTCAGACAATAATGACAATGACACAACTATTGTATATATTCTCAATAAACTAGAAAATCAATGCATTTAGAATAAAAGCTGAGCACACCTTTTGCAAAATAACTCTTATAAAGACTAATCTTTTAGTTCGCAGACTTATTATTTGATCTAATAATAAGAAGCATCTTATAAGAAATCCATAACAGAGAAGTGCAGAGGAGTAGTGTGCAATTTGATAAATTTATTTCAGTTAAAAAGAAAAATATCTGGCTTAAAAAACACTCTAATTTTATAGACTTTCGTTTAGAACACAAAGTTGCCCTTAGTGATACAATCTACCCAATTTCCATGAGCTTTAATTATAAATAAAGTTACATGTAAAGAACAAGAAGAAAAACAAGTCATTTATAATGGTTCAACAACAGGCCAGATTAGCTGGCATGCTTCAGGTACTTTACACTGCTCCAGTGATGCAAACCAGCCACAAACCTGGCTTGAGTTAAACCAGACCTGCAGCTGGTTTGCATTTCCAGAGCAGCTGGAAAACTCTGGTGAACGCAGCCCACTCTTAGAAAATGTGTATCAGCAAATACTGTCTTTATTGAGAACGGGAGAAACATCTGAAAAAGACTTTCCAAATGGAGAAAAGCAAATCCAGTGCTCTGCCTCAACTCTCTTTGATTACCAATTGAACTTTGGTAAGGCAATTATTTAAAAAGTTCTGTCGCTATTGCTAAAACCAGAGAAAGACTGTCAGCACTGGAGCCCGGGTCTGAAAACATCATTTACCACGTGTCTCCAGGGATAGAGGTGAGAAAGCATCAAAGCAGACCAGGGTACTGGTCATCAAAAAAACCTTCCAAGTATTCAGTGTAGGATTTACATGCGGCCTTGGAGAAAATCTACAGCTGCTATCTACAGTTCTAGCAAAGGGTGTTCCAGGGGCAGCATGCAAGTCAATACTTCCACAACAAACTCAATTTAATCATTAGCTCTTTTGTCACTGTACAGATGAGCAAAAGAGGACTAAATCAAGTGTGTCACACTGGTAAATGACCTGTCCAAAATCCCTCACAAGGGTCTCTAAGATTCTCACCATTCTTGATTCCAGATTACATTAGTATTAAAACATTTCTGGTGGAAACCAGCCTGAAAGGAGAGAGCAAGCAGACGCTAAGTCTAAACAAACCATGGCACTCCAGACTGCTTATGTGCAATAGAGAAACCAGCAGATAATATAAATCATATTATGGTATCTCTATTCAAGAAAGGATAGAGGGTCAGGGGAAGGGTTATATAAACTGATGCTTATCCCATAAACTGCAGCAGTCTTCTCACAGAATGGAGCTACAGGGACTTAGCTGCCTTCACCTGCAGCTCACCATGGTATGTGCAACTGGGGAAGATCACAGAAATCACAGAATATTCCCGTTGGAAGGGATCCACAAGGATCATTGATTCCAACTCTTAAAGTTAATGGTCTCTACAGGGAACGACCCCACCACCTTTGTGTTATTAGCACCATAACCAACTGATGACGCAAAGCCAAGAGAATCCCAAGGAAATGTGGCCAGCTATGCTCTGATAAGTAGGATGACAAACAGAGGACATCAAGATATCAGAGAAAATGAACAAGGATTGAAGATAAGCTATTTACTGTGTAGTGATCATGTTACCTTTACTACATACGAGGGAAAAGGCAGGGGGCACAGTGCCAAAAAAGAGATGGGGATTGAAATCCAACCAATACTTTATCTAATAGAGCAAACCTTCTTCCTGCAGCTCAACAGCCAACAGTGTAGCAAGGCTAGCAGGTAGAAAGAAATAGGGGAAGAGAGAAGATGGCAGAAGAACTTCTCAGAAGTTTGCATTGCCTTCATTCTTCCTCTAGCAATGGATATCATAACTGAACCTAACAAATACTGCAATAAATCCAGGACCTTTTGCTTTAGGCTTGGGGGGTTTGGGGTGGGGGTTTAGGGTGTGAAGGGGGACATGGGGTTTAACTAATGACATTATATTGACTACTTCCCATCTTACTTCGTTTCTGTGCTCCTAAGACAGTCAAGAACAAATCACCATTCAATGGATGCTAACACTTGAACTGCAGGGAGAAGATCCCAGTCATTTCACTCCTGCAGTGGGTCACATTGTGCTTTACACCACACCTATATAGTCTGGCTTTATCCTTAACTACTCAGTTCCAAGTATACCCATATGGCCATGTGCATCTACAGTAACTATGTTTGCATTGCTGCACTACATCCACGTGACATAGTGGTGGTGAATTATTTCTTTTTTATAAGGTTTGTTTGTCCCTATGTGAGGACATAAAAGATAAAAGCAGCCACAGTCCTTTACAATTATTTCCAATTCAAAAGCTTCTGTAAATGAGGTCTCAGAGAAAAGAGTGACAAGTCCAAGACACAGTGCTAGAAAAAGGTCAACAGCTTACCCCACTGTCACAACTTTGCAGACTTTCGCTGGCATGCACCTGAACTACACAAATAGCAGCCCCTTCACCTCTTGTGGAGGGAGTTCCTGATGTTCAGCATGATAGGTACCAGCTAACCAAAGAGCTGCAAAGCATAATCTGCATTCAGTTTCCTTTAGAGAACATAATTTGGCATTCCATGTGCATGTCAGGCAATTAAAGAAGGCAGCACCAGCCTGAGTGTTATAGCCCTGTTAATTTACTAATGCAGAGTCTCGCGTACATCTGGCACATGTCACTTCTTTTCTCCTGGAAATGAAGGTGGTTTTCCAGGAGACTAGAGGGCAGCTGAAGCATTTGTTCCCTGCCTGATGCTTCAAAATATTATGCCTGAAGTTCCTCATGCCAGCCCTGAGTCTGACTAACTTAAGTCTGCTGATTTAATGCCATGGTTTCAATTCTGCCTCTCAGCACGGTGTTTAACTCAAGAGTCCTGGCCCTAACGACTTGGCTATGCCACCCTTAGCCACAGTATTTACAACCCTCAATTCTACCTCTTGCTATAACAGAAGTGATGGCATTCTCTCATCAATCAGATTTACAAAATGAAAATCATCCTCTGCAGACCTGCCTTGCTGAATGAAGTCTTTCTCTGATTAAGACAGCTGCCCATGTAGATGGACTTTTCAGGAAAACAGATACTACTCTTCACAGGATATATATGAACATTCACAATCATAACCTCCACTCCCTTCAACTGGCATTAATCTAAGGCACATCTAGTGAACAGCAAGGGCTCTAAAAGTGAACCTTAAAATCATTCCTGCAAGGAAGGAACAATAACAGCAAGCATAACTCTTGTAAATATGAGGTAGCTTATATGTTTGAGGACTTTGCTTAGATCTGCATAAAGTTCTCCTCTTCTGTGGAAAAAGTAACTCTCTCAGGCAGAAGCCTCCTTACCTCCATCACAGCTAACCACATCATCCATGCCTAAACGGCAAGAAGATTCTTCACATATTTACAAATCAGAAAAAAGATAGGTATTGCTTCTTGTGCAGAAGAGTGGATGACCAGAGAACTTGTAGCATAGTGTAGCAATAGAAGGTCCAGCCATAGGCAGCAATATTCAGTTACAGTCCGCACTGACCTCAGATTAAACCAAATTAAGCTGGATAAAGTGGCTTTTGGTTCCCAAACAGTTTTCACGAAACACATGAAACTCTCATCTAATCTACTGTCCAGCCAATGGAGAAGCATATGGGAATGGAAAAGGCAAGTGAAAATTGTCCTCTTTCAAAGCTCTCGTCCCTTACCTTTTGCAGTCCCATGCAACCTCAAGAAGAGGAAAGTCTCTACGGGGCTGTTGAGCCCAAGACTTCCTTTATAAACATGATGCATGAAACCCCAGGCATTTTGTAAAATATTTTGCTAGTTTTTAATGTAAAACAAAATTCACAGCCAGCAGAAGAGTTCAAACACTATCTTGCATCTATATATTCTCACAGCAAATAACCACAACACATTTCCCTATCATGAAAATTACTGCCTACCTGGAGCCTGTAAGAACATGTGGTAATTTGCAAAGCTGTCTTGGAAACTATTGGTTCTTCTTACACAACTTGCTCTAACTTCCCCACATTGTATTGAAGAACCTTGAACAAAATCAGAGTCATATTTGCCACATTAGGAAATAGCAGCAACCAAATAGTACTTCATATGTTGTCATTCATAAATGCAAATGAATTATGCATAAATGGAAAGAAACCCAGTAAGATTTCCCATGTGGGCAGTTCTTATTAGTTAAGCTCCTTCTTGTATATGCTTTATCTGCTGTTCTTTGGACTGTATTTGCTAGTGACCCAGGGTCTGATTACTCTCAAAATGTTTGACATTTTCCAGGATCATATCCTGGAAGAGATGACAGTATACTCTTGTCAAGTTTACAGATGGCACAAAATTGGGTTAAACACTCCAGAGCAGGGCTGCCATCCAGGGGGGCCTACACAGGCAAGAGGAAGGGGATAATGAAAACTTTGTGAAATTCAAGACTAATTTTTAAGTCCAACACGTGAGAAGGATGAACCCATCACAAAGATACGTTGCAACCTGACTGGCCAGGGAGCAGCTCTGTGGAGGACTTGGAGATGTGGGCAGACACATCAGCAGGATGTGACTGAGTCAGCAGGATGCCCTGGCACCAAAAGTTGCTATCAGTGCCCTGTGCTCTGTTAACAGAGCTATAGCCTGCAGATAGAGGGAGGTCATTAGATCCTTCTACTCAAAACTCAGACCACATCAAATACTGTGTCTGCATGACAGACATTGACTTAGGCCAGTTTTACAAAGTTCCCATTAGCCCATTCCTCTTGCCTGCCTCGGTCCCACTGGGTGGCAGCATTGCCTTTGACTGCATTGAGCACTTTCTCCAGTTCTGTCTTCTGTAGATCTGAGGATTGTGCACTCCCACTGCTGCCTCCAGATATTGATATAGTTGTTGAACATGACTGGTCACGATACAGACCCTTGCAGTCCCTCGGTGACCTCCGAGCAGAGTACAACCCAATAACCATGGCCCACTGAGTCCGACCACTCAACGGGCTTTTTATCTTGCTGGGTGAGATCATGCCAAAAGACTTGTTAAAGTCAAGGTAAATGACATCCACTGCTCTCCCCTAGACCACAAATCCTGTCAGTTTATCGTAGAAATCTGTCAGGTTGATGCCACTTCAGATGGGATCTCACCAGAGCGGAGTAGAGAGACAGCATCACCTTCCTCAACCTGCTGGCCATAGTGTTTTTGATGCAGCCCACAATACTACTGGCTCCTGTGAAGCCTCTCATCCAGCAGCACCCCCAAATCCTTCTCAGCATGGCTGCTTTCGATCCGTTTATCCCCCAGCCTGTACTGATACCTGAAGTTGTCCCAACACAAGTGCCAGTAGCTTGCATAAACACCCTGACATCCACTAGCCTGGTGTCCAGGACCTGTACCCTGCAAATCCTTTTCTTCATTTTCTTCAGGATCCTAAACAACAGCCATTTATTTCATGATTGTCACAGCCAAGACTATCTTTGGTATCTCCTCTTCAACCAGTTCTTCCTTGGAAGTGAGTCGCAGATCTGGGTGTGTCAACACCGGTTTGCCCATCCAGTACCAGTATTAAATAGTTATGCCAAACACCATCCAGAAACCTTCCACCATTCATGCCGTATGTTGCCCTTCCAGAAGATGTCAGGGTCCCCATGACCAGCACATCCTGTGATAGAGATTTCCTTCAGTTGTTTAGAGAAGTCTTAGTCTACTTCTTCACCTAGATCAGGGGATTGTACTATGCTATTTAAATTTTTTTTAATTGATCAAGCCAGTGACCTTCACCTGCACAATTGATTTTCTAATCTGGACACTTAGCTTTCAGTTTCTCTGTAGGCACAGAATTTGCTCTCCCAAAAATGATGGCAAATTTCTAAATAGACTGTTTTCTCTTCTCTCTAGTGAAGGATCCCTCTGGCCTCCATGCACTCACAGTCAGATCTCTGCATCTTAAGTTCTGCCCAGTCATATGTGCACACACTGCTTGCCAGTACCAGTCCTGGTGCTAGATGTGTCCTGGAGACACTGACAGGATTGACATCCACACCAGCAACATGTGCCTGCCCCTTTGTCACTACCACCATCCTGGCCTGCATGCACGCTGCCACAAAATACCCAGCTTTACACACACAGGTCATACAGGCAGGGAAATCCATACTGAGAGCACTTTCAAGATGACTGCTCTCAACTCAGTGAAAGAGAACTTCATGATTCAGAGTCCCTTGGGAAACCACTCTTATTAACAAAGGGTGCAGAAAGGCTGGACATACTTTTAAGATGGCAATCTTAAAGGTGCAGGAGCAGGCCATTGCTATGTACTGAAAGACAAACTGGCAGGGAAGAAGATCAGGCTGGCTGAACAGGGAGCTTTTGCTGGAACTCAAGGGAAAAAATGAGAGTTTATGACCTTTGGAAGAAGGGGCAGCAAACTCAGGAAGAGTACAAGAATCATGTAGAGAGAAAATTAGAAAGGCAAAAGCTCAGCTAGAACTCAATCTGGCCACTGCTGTGAAATATAATAAAAAGTGTTTTTATAAATACATTAACAACAAAAAGGAAGGCCAAGGAAAATCTCCATCCTTTATTGGATGCTGAGGGGAACATTGTAACCAAGGCTGAGGTACTTAATACTTTCTCTGCCTCAGTCTTTAACAGAAGGACTGGTTTTCCTCAGGACAGCCAGCCCTTGAGCTGGTACTCAGGGAGAGGGGGCAGAACAGAGCCCCTGCAATCCAGGAGGGAGCAGTGAGTGACCTGGTGTGCCACGGAGACACTGACAGCCCCTGGGGCTGGTGGGACCCACCCGAGGGAGCTGAGGGAGCTGGTGGAAGAGCTCACCAGGCCACCCTCAGTAATTTGTCATCAGTCCAGGCTAACTGAGGTGGTCCCAGGTGACTGGAGGTTGGCCAGTGTGACACTCATTTACAAGAAGGGCCAGCAGGAGGATTTGGGCAACTACAGACCTGTCAACCTGACCTTGGTGCTGGGGAAGGTTATGGAACATGGAGTATGAGCACATGGCATGCACAGGACAACCAGGGAATCAGGCCCAGCCCGTGTGGGTTAAGGAAAGGCAGGTCCTGCCTGACCAGCCTCCTTTTATGACCAGGTGACCTGCCTAGTGGGTGAGGGAAAGGCTGTGGATATTGCCTACCTGGACTACAGTAAAGCCTCTGGTACTGTCTCCCACAGCATGCTCCTAGAAAGTCTGGCTTTGTGCCGTGGTTGAGTTGACAAGGTGTGTTCGATTAAAGGCTGGACTCAGTGATCCCAGAGATATTTTTCAACCTTAAAGAGTCTATGATTTTATCGAATTTTTCTTCCTTCTTAAACTGCCACATGATTAAATTTGGTAGATGGATGCTTCCTTTAGCACACTTAAATGTCTTATAAGTTTTGCTTATCACAAATACCAACGGTCTAAAACCCTGCAATATTAGTTGCCAAAAAAAGTGCATGAAAGAGCATATAGGACAGACAGAGACCCCGTGGCCAACAATGTGGTATATCGACAAATGTATAAAAATGTCATGAAAAGAAGTTCCTTTAAGCCTAAAACGGTAAAAATTGAATTCACTGATGCTTATATGACGGGAATTTCTTTGATTCAAATTAACCAGCTGTTTTATCTTGTATTTTCAGTTATTGACAATATATTCACATCAGATTAGCAGATTGACCATTTTCTTTTCTTCAAGTACTGTAAGGTTAGCCTTTTGGACTTTTGAAGTGGTTGGCCAGATGCTTTCAAAAGGAAGTTAAAGTATGTGCGTTTCAATCTCATTAAAAAGGCCTTTTTTTAAACAAACTTTCCTTTTGTTCATATCAGCACTTACTTTTTTAAAAGACCCCAAGAGAGAGTTCCAGTCTATAGATCACTTGTCCTGAAGAAAGCTCTGTTAACTATTTATAGATCATGTCCTTTTGTACCGAACTAGATCAAGCAATTTATTCAGTGCATGACTGCAGGAGAGAAATTCATTTGCTCTAAGTGTCATCAAGGCAGCCTTTTACCTGCTATGAACAAGACCAGATGAGCTGAATTGCTGGGCTTTTACTTCAAATGTACATTTTGACATTGTGTGGGGTGCCATCATAACTTTCAAGTTTTCAAAGTATTAAGCACATTCACAGAATGGGCAGTCCTCAATCACAAGAGCAGCAAATAGCACATAACCACTAGAATAAATCAAACACATGTGCACACATTGAAATTATCTCTCTTTTCTTTAAAGTAGCACTTATAGATGCAAATTACCATTAGCTGCTTTGGTAAATCTCACTTTAGAAATGGGAGCATGCCAGCATAGAGACCAAGGAAAAGAGCACACAACAGGCATCAGCTCCTCAGCTTAACAACAACAGAATCAAAACAAAAGGAGAGGGAGAAGTGATGGCCTTCATCACCTCTAATCAGCAAGGGCTTTCTTCGAGCATTCACCAGGGAAGTGATCCTCTCTGCAAAACCTAGTAGAGAGGCTGTAGGGAACAAAAACACTTCACTGCAGCGAATGCTTTGTTTTACTCCTTCAGTTTTCCTTGTGGAGTCATTATTAAAATGACATCGCATACTTGTAACCTGCCTGAGCCCACTAAGGCTACAAAAAGGGGTGGGGGGCCAGAAGTTAAAAATACATCAAGAAAATAAAACAGCCATTAAAAATAATTGACATCTGCTGGCAACAGCTTCAGACACAAGAAGTACAGCTGGTTTGGGGAATATGGGTGTCTATTGTTATTGGATCAGTGTGGAAAAGAAGAAAGAATATGACTTGCTTTCTTTTTCGCTTTGCTCTACAGAGCATTAGCTCTGCCCAGCTAAATACACTCCAACCTGGCTACAGATATTGGTCCTAGATGGCTGGAAAATCGCGCAGGTGGTTCAAACAGTATTGCAACCACGTACATACTGGGCACTTTGAAAGCTGCATTGCACTCAGCTTTCCTTGTTTGATAGGATAATCTGTTGAGGATATTCTTGTTTTCTATCTTGAAAAGGGGTTTAGCATAGGGACCAATGACAGGACCTGGGTGATTAGGAGCATTATGCTTAGAGCTAAAAACACATTGATTAATAGATTGTGATAAGGTAGACAGAGCTGGTTTAGTAGCTCTTGAGTCATGATTCATGTCTATATACTGAAATCATTAAGCAAGCCTCATTCCAAAATGACTTTGAGCTGTCGAGTTTCCATTCTTTCACTTCAGAGGCACAGAGATCCCAAGCCCTATCCCACTTGACGGTATAAATTCTCAAAGACTAGAATGACATTATCATACCAAAGTGCCACTACAAAACACGACAGACTAAAACTCACACTACCCTTTTAGAAAAACCACATTTTGGAATACATTTCTTTCTTTTTAAGTATTCACCTAATACATATATTCATTTAGTGAATATTCATTTGATTCAGTGAAAGCTATGTAATAAGGATACGCAAGCTAAGACAGATTTAACTTTTTTTTTTAAATAGACTGTATCACCAGAAGCTGGATCTTAAGCTTTGAGTCAAGAACTAATGAATTACTGCATTGATTGCCAATGTGCTGCTGATAAGTCATGTGTAAGTCTCAAATTGCTAATTTTTGATTTTATAATTAGGAGAGGAGTGGGATTAATACTGGCCAGCGAGGAACTCCCAGTACTACTACCCAGGTATAAAAAACTGGTTCCTACTGGTCCTCTTTCTATCTCCTTTCTAAACTGAACATTATGCATTAGGTAGACTTCCATGTCTGATCTAAACAAAATATACCGCAGCAATTTGAAGAGCATTTGTAATCATGAGGATCATATCCATCAACTGAGAAGTGTTTTATTTCACACACCATTTACAACTTGATACAGAGATCCAACAAAATCAGCAGGCACCAATACAGCTAATGAGAAAGAAAAGCACCACTTTATTATATTTGGAAGATGTGTTGCAGCTCGGCCTAGTTATGTAGGGTGGATGCTCAGACTCGATGCAGTCTGCCACTGATTTAAGTTACTTTTCCCATTGTACTACCATGGCAGCAAGTCTATATTCTCTTCAAATTAGTAAACAGCTAGAATAAGCAACAGTTAAAAAAAATAAAAGAAAAAATGTCTTTGATTTGACATTGTGTAGTGACAAGAAGAAAGTACAGTGGGCAACTGGGTATGGATTTCATCCAGCAGTTCCAACCTGCTGCTCTCAGCTGTCACAACAGGATATAGGTCAACACCAGTCCTTTGGATATACCCAGTCCAAGGTTATTCACCACTTCAGCTAAAAGCTTCATATGCAAAATATTTGCTGTTGCACATCTTCCCCAAACTGCCTCAGATGGTTCAGAACAATAAGCGTATCATAGAATCAAACCTGATTCTTTCAAAAGCCAAATCTCTTTTGATCTCATCTGCAATGTCCTTTGATCAAATAGCCAAAAAGATCACTTCTGTATGCTCTACCAAGCATTTGGATTAAGGTAAACAATAAAATTGTAACAGCTAGACTAGCTCTAATGTTTCTGAAGTTTAAGGACAAGTAGTTATAGGAGACCTTTTCTTTAAGCCAGAAGATATAAGAGGACTTTCATTTTAGAAATAAAAATAAGCATTGTGGAAGAAGAGTCTAGATGCAATAAAAATACCTATAAATTTATTCCCATTGTTTGGTTACTTTTGAGGCTTAATGACTTTAAAACCAAAGCAAGTATTTTTATCTGATAACTTTTCAGAAGCTGGTGAGAAGTAACGGCATCATAAATCCTTACCAAATCCATTCCATCATTTCCTGCTCCCCAACCACATACTTGAATCATCTCTCTTGGGCATATTTGACCAATACCAAGACAAAAATACTCATTTTTATCTAAACACAGCAGCCATCTTGCAGGGAAAAGAAAAAACTGTAGGAATTAGTAGTAGCAGTAAGTAAGCATATTTCCTCTTTAGAAATCCCTCCTATAGCTTTAAAACAAATGCAGAATAGGGAATAAGAATGTCACCACTCCAGATGTGTCAGTGATAAATAGAAAAGGGAAGAACACAGGCCAGTGCACAGGGGATAAGGATGCAAAGCTGACACAGCAGGTAAAAGATGAGATATCACAAGAGTCATAAGCCACTTACACAAAAGAGGAAAAGCAAAAAAGTTTTAAAGTGTTTCCATATGCAGAACAAATCAAGTCATGTAGCAATGTAAAAAAGATGTTTGCATCTAATGCTATTTACCTTCGAAGTTAATGGGATTGCATTGTTTATGTTAACAAACTGATTACCATGAATTCACTCAAAAGGCATAAAAGTAATGTGTGAGAATAGATACCTCTTCAAATTCAGTATTTCCTCATGGTTCCAGCTACTTACATTTAAATAGGCAACAGCTTGCCACTGACTTTTACTGGGGTAAATTCAAATCCACCATGCTAACAAAACAAGTTAAATAAAAAACAATATTTTCTTTTTAAAAGCCATATAAATTAAATTTGAATTCTTTTTTATGTTTTAGGTTGAACAATTTTAATTACATTTTTAGTACATAAAAGTTGATATGGAAACTGTTCCGCAAGTTGTTTGGAACATTCAGTTTTCCGATCTACGTAAATGTAGGGGAAAAAGTGAAGTGCACACCCTGAAATAATTTGGCATTAGAGACAGATTACCTACATCCTTTAGCATTAAACAAAGACAATTTCCTTAACAGAGAAATCTCATGAAGTGATTATGATACTGCAGCTACAAAATTGCAGTCAGCACCTGCTAAACGACCTCTTTATTTTAATCACCTATAAATATTCAGACTTTGGACAAATCAAAAATATACGTCTTTCAAACAGCTGTCAAAAAGAACAAAGTAAGTTTTATACCATCCAAAATAAATCATTTAACTACCACACATTAAGCTGTATATTTACTACAACACTGATATTATGGACATACGACTTAGATATCAATTAGATGTCAGATAGGAAGAAAATGTACAGAAAACACTCAACAACCATGACTCTGCTTTCAGGCAGCAACAGAAGGGGCATCCTGACACTACAGTTGCCTTTTCTGGTTTAAATACCATGGGAAATGTATAGATTTCTCTTTTTTTTTTTTTTTAAGGTTTTGTCACAAAAGGCTTATCTTTCATAGCATTGTACTATGGTGCTAACTCTAAAAACATTTTGGGACCTTTCAGAAACTCCATTAATATTTCTTAACCTGATTTTCTATCAACTTTTTCTAAAAATTTAGAAGATGACAGAATCTTTCATTCTAGCAGCCATCATTTCATATTCTCCAGTGCAGCTGTAAAACATCAGTGAGATGGGAAAATTTGGAGATTTATCATACTTTCATATTTAAACTCCTAGAAGCCACAACACTTTCCCACTTTCTCCCAGCACTTTTAAATGAGGGCCCAGTTCCTGAACCCTGTAGATCTGTCTGGGCTTTAACACACATTGCAGAAAACATCCTATATAAGAGATGGGGACCTTTGTGCACTCATATAGACTCCACTATCCCAGACATTTAAAATGGTCCTCGTACGAGAACACAGAGATGCCCCATTCAGGAATGAAAGAATCAAGAAAATCTCCATAAGACAAATTCCTCCTCTTAGGAGACTGGAGAAGAGCTCAATGCAAGGAATGAAATTATTCTGAACCAATTTTGCTCCCTTATTCACACTAAACACTGCCAGGGGGATCCCTGTTTTTAAGGGATAAGTCAGTCCAAATCACTCATCTCCTACTACACAAGGACAGTGTATTCTCACAGTGTAGAAGCAATTGCAGTTTACCTCCTATGACAGGATATGGGGGAGCAATCAGCTGATCTCAGTTTATGCCAAGAAGTGTGAAACTCATTCTCACTAAGAAACAAGATTTAATTTTGACATTATAACAGCAAAAATAGTTGGAAGCACCACAGAGACAGAACAGACCACATTAAGATTTTGCTCCATACAAGTGGCGCAGAAAATAAACAGAAAGAGAAAAATATAACTGCACAAGGCATTCTTTGAGATCCAGGCCTTCAGAAGGCTGCACCTAAAATTCAGAGAATCAATGTAGCTGGAAATTGAAAACTTAGGAAATGATCAATGAAATAAAGCAAAAAGACCTTCCTAATATTTCTTAATAGCTTAAAATGTCATATGCAAGAATATAAGCAGGAAATATAATATAGTGCAAATAGCAGGCAAAAAGAAAAAATAAGTAGATGACAAAAAGTGTTTAAAAGCTGAACAATATATTTCTTTAAAAATTCCAAAAGCACATTGCAAACTTTGGAGAAAATGCTCAGTAACATTAAAAGGAAACATCAGCAAATGAAAAATGAATTTTGGATTCAATAAAATAACGACTGTATAACAAGGTCAAAAAGGCAAGGGACACAGTTTCAGAGCAGGGAAATCACAGTCCCTGTCTATACAGAGGCCCTACTGAGAAAATCATCTTAACAAAGTTAACTTCACACATGAGAAAAATCAAACAGATCATAAGTGGTAGGGAGAGGGCTATAAAGAGCTTGGTACCATCGTGTGTCTATAATTCAAGGCCTCATTATTCAAAAGGTGGTGAGAAATCAAGAACAGCAGAGACAGAGCAACAAGGACTGAAGTGAGCTTGAATATACTGCTATGAAAAATGTTGAAAGAGACAGCTTCCAAATTATTAGTGACAGAACTACATAACATCACACTTGCTTCCCTCCGGCACCACCATGTCCAATGCTTTGACTTATAGATGAACTTTGGCAAACAAAGGACAGTCAGGAATAACAAATTCCAAAATCTCCTACAGGTGCAATCATCATAGCTCTCGACTTATGTGAGTAGTACGACAGAATTATGGGGAAAAAATTAGGATTCTCCAGGAAGAATCTTTTAAGCAAATGAAAAACAAATTTCCCCCAAGAACAAATGCCTCCTCCACCCCCTGCTCAGGGCTTCCCTACTAGCTGTGGGAAAAAGACTCAGGAAAGAAGGTAGCACTGTCCCTTCAGATTTTTTCTCACTGTTCTTTCCTGAGCACAAGGACACTGTTAGTTTACAGAACTATTGTTGCTCTGTGAGAAAATGGGACGACCCTAAGATCTGAGAGCCAGGAATCTGGCTCCTTTACCTTCTGCATGGGGTGGGATACAGCAGAGGACAGCCAGGGAACACAGCACCAGGTCCTGATTATTCTCAAAGCGCTCTTCATAACAGAACTGTACATCAGCCTGATGCACAGTTCTGGAAAATAGGCTTTCCTTATTCCTAAGACATTATTAACAGCATTTAGCAGGCTTACAAACAGGTAAAATTTTGCCCTACTAATAATTTCAGTTTATCCTGTAATCTAGAAACTTTCAGAGTTATGTTGCAGAACCAAGTAATAAACCGTGTCTGTAAACACTCCTTTAAGCAAGCCAGTAAATGGAAGGTTTGCTTGACTTCAAATATGTTAAATAAAATTGTTATCTGGAGCTAAACAACGCTGAATGATGCTAGCAAAGTATTTTAAAGAATCCAGTAAGCTTGTGTGAATGCCACACATAGAACATCACTCAATAGTACAAGAAGTATTAGAAAGCTACTCCTTGGAAATGAATCATAGGCACAATTCACAAAAAACCCTAGTTTTCATCAGGCCATTAAATACAGGTCATTTTCAACTTGCCACCACTTGCACCTCCCATAACAATTATTCTCAATTTATTTTCATCTGTTCCATAAAAAATGATTGCTTCTGCTTTACCTAATCCTCCACTTACATCAATCCTATTGTTCGTTTCCTTCCCTTTCATCTTCTCCACATTAATTCCCTACATCACTTTTGATCTAGCTTTTTGTTTCCTTTTTTCCCCTACAGATTCTTCCTGATGAAGAATTTACAGCCCTAATGTTCATCTGACATGTATGGTGATATTTTATTGATTCACTGCACTGTCTATTAGTTCTGTATAATGAATAGCATTACACAAAACACAAGATGGGTTGCCTTCACCTGTATCTTGGATTTAAAAAATCAATTTAACCCAACTTGAGAAACACCCCATTTTATCAGTAAATATTCATATTTAATTATAATTGGAGCAGCATATGCAAGGAGCAACCAGAAAAAACAAACATTTCCTCCTCACAGTCCAAAGAGTTACTCTTTGCCATAGTGGCAAGCCAAGTAAATAGAATAATTGCAATTTTCACTGCTGCTGAATAAGAAATAGAAAACCTCTCCAGGAACTGTTCTGCATGGCTGTAATAAATGCCCACAGAAACAAGCTAACCTACATTATTCATTCCCCTACAGAAAGGATGGTCTTTTTAGAACTGGAAAGACTTCAAGAAAGTGGAACAGCTGATTTTAGCTTTTAACCATAAGTTATATTTTAAATAGATGCTATATTTAATTTTTAAGGGGAAAAAATGGCATTTAGTTCAGCCAACTCTTAAAACTTAATGCTGAACAAGTGTTTCATGTTCATAGATTAATAGCAATACCCAAGTATATAAAACACTCAAAAACTATTTTACTTAGCACACTGTATTTATTGCAAGACTACAAAACCCAAGCTAAATTTTGTGTTTACTCAGTTGTGTCAAAACCAGTCACTGGTCAAAATCTCTGAGCAGTCCCAGAAGCAGAAGTCAGGCCAAGGCTTTTTTCCAGTCTTGCAGCCCCATGGCCATCCTGTAACACGTTCCTCCTCAGCATTCAGAATCTGGCCTCAAGAATCTGGTATCCCCCACTGCACCAGTAAAGCTTCAACAAAAGAAAGGTTTTAATCACTTCCCACTACACAAAACTGGCAGATGGGTCAGTGGCTGCTGGCCCTCATGCTGAATTCAACACTAGCAGTGTTTTTTAGTCTAAAGGAGGCTTGTACAGGACCAGCCAAGCCATTGTTTGTCTACAGCAATAGGCGAGAGAGGGATTGCAGCACTTCAGCCCAGGCATGAGAGTGGAAACTCAGATATACTGAAGGTTAATCCTGGATCTTGATGAAGACCCAACAGGAATGAAAGATCAACATGCCATCTGCATACAACTTGTTGTTGGAACAAATGATTTCTTCTACAGAAGAGCTATGTTGGTTCTTTGGTTTGCATAGTGAATAATTTGTTCATGTTCATTATCACATGGTCAGCCAAGATAAGGCAGTACTGGACAAATTTAGACAACTAAGCCACACCATCCTCCTTCTGCCCCAACTACTGGCTAGGGACAGACAAACACTCTTCCTTTAAGGAAAACTGAAAAATACTTCTGTAAGGGAAAGATACCCAAAACACAGGGTTTAGGTCTCCTTCCTTCTCTTTTACCTGCAAGGGTTATTTTCATGAAAACAGAGCCTTTACCCTTAGCCATACACATCACCTCTCCCCATAAAATGAACACTTCATGTCTGCCTGATGAGGACTTGGCAATGGCACCATTTGTTAAGATAAAATTGGTCACAGCATGGTTGTTGCTTAACCTCTGGTTCAGTGTTTTGCAGGCATCCTAACAGGAAAGCTTTGGTGAAGGACTAGAGAAATAGTAACTTTCATGGGTAAAACTAAATAATGTCTGTTGTCTTTCTAGTCAATAGATGGTAGAGCAGACAATTTAATCAATAAGCTCAGGGATACCTAGGAAACAATAACTTAACAGTAAAAATCTTTCAGCACAGACAACTGAGGTTGACAAAAAAAAGCCTATTTTTCTGCTCTTAAAATGATCCAGGAAACAAAATCTGTCTACCTATCTATACCAACTTTAAAAGCAATCATACTCATGACTGCCAGCTATGAATCTGACACACACCGACACCTCTGACAGTTCACAGGTGAAGTGTCTAGGAAAGGTCAAAATACCTAGAACAAACAACAAGACCAGCTGTCAAAGCCCTAAATGCATAATGAAATGCTAAAATTCTAACACTGAATTTTTATAACTACATAAAGATGACATAATAAAAAATCAGGTATATTTTATGTATTTATTTTCTCAGCAGTCTCAAAAATTTTTTGGTGCATTCCTGAATAATCATTCTAGGAAAACTGAATTCGGACAACTTCATTCTTCAACAACAGACTCCATGAGCTGGAGGACCCATCATTTGGATTTACTGCTAAGTCCTGTTCCCTCCAATGAATTATCTCTATATTTTCTACAAAAATGTCTTAAAATATGAGATTTTTTTTTTAAGTTGTGGAAGACTTCTATGTTGAATTACAGCACCAGTTGACTACAAAATAATCAAAGCTTGTTAACATAGATATAAACTGTAATTACCTGACTCTGCATTGATCTTCACTGTGGGGAGTTCCCTTGTTATAACCACAACAAAGGTGATGTCTAATGATAGTAACAGCAAGTAGGACTGGGAAAAAATTAATATTCAGAACTAGCAAAAAGAATCTCTCAAAACACCTGGAGCCTGGAGAACTTTCTGTCCAAGAAAATGCCAGTTATTTTATTAAGTTTACTGGTCTTCTCTTTGTGAATAACTGCAACATCTGATTATTCTGTAGCTTTGCACACCTTTTTACAGAAAGCTACTATCTTCCTACCCATGGACTCAGGATTGTTCAGGTTGAATTAACTTTGATGCCATTAAGAGTGAGGCCTTGGGCAATGATATTCTCTGATAGAAAGAATTTCACCCACCTTACAATGAAAACATTTCGTACATTTTCCCTCAGCACAGCCAGATAATGTAAAACAAAGGAGGGACCTGTCTTTTCAAATTCTCCAATTCTTTCAATGTATCAAGCCATTACACTACTTGCTACTTAGAAAAAAAATCACAATATAGACACATTAGCATTACATTTTATATTAACTATGTGCCAATTTTTTCATCTTCACCCATTTTGTTTCCATACAAAAGACAGCAGAACTGTCATAAAAGTGCTAAAAATTAAATATACCTTCAGTAAAAGCACACATTCTGTATCTGTACTCTTGCTGAAAGCATTAATTCAGTTAATAAAGCTCAAAATTGCAAAATCCTCCTTACCATTATGTTATATAGAAAGGAATCTTACATCTTCAGAAGCAGAGAAATACTGAATAAAGCAGCTCAACTAGACAGAAAAGAGAGCTTGGAGGTATTTTGCTCACCTAGTTAACCAAGTCATGGATTAGGAGAATGCCAAGACGGAGTCATATCAATAGGAACCCTGGTTTAACTGCTTTTACTTTATCTGTTGCTGTGACTTAGACATGTAAGGAAATGTGGACTTTATGGAATTAATCAATCCTTTTATGTGATTCCAAATAGGTGCAATTCCAAATCTATTTATTGATGCTTTTTCTTTTCTCCTGCAGTGATTCCTGCTTTTTAGTAGCCCTAAAAATGAAATCTACATTTTATTCATTGTAGGACCAGTGCAGCCATACATGCTTGAATTGAGACTTGGAACAACAGGTGCCTAATGGGACATAAGGTATGATAAGTTTCCCTTTTAGTTTAGGCAATCACAAAACCATAGTGGTAGTTTTAGGAGAAAATATTTGAAGGTCTTACAAATTCTTGACAGAATCGCAACAATTACAGGGATAGTAAAAGACAGTGCTCCTACTCAGAGTGTATTTTTACTCACAAATTTCCTAAAAATACACTTCTTTTATTTTGGCAGTCAATGCTTTAAGAGTAACTTTGACAGTTACATGACCATTTGCAGTGGTGGAGTCCGCCAGCCCTCCTTGCCCCTGGAAACTTTAAAACACTTTCTCTCTTTTTAAGCTTCCAAAGGCTTAAGATTTGCCCGAATGAGGCCACAACACTGTTACCAACCCTTTAATTCAGTTTCTCAGTGCTAAATCCATTTGCCAGCTTCTAGTGTAAACAGTTCATGGTCAGATTTCTCTCCATGAAAAGGTATCCCTTGCCTTTCTTGAAATTATGACTGCGCCATTTACATAGGCGCTGCTTGCTGCTGCTATGTTGTTGATCATGTTAAGAGCCTACTTTTCCATAAAAGTAAGTTACTGAGACTTGATAATGACAGTGCAGTATCCTTCAACCCAAACCAGATAAAGCTGCCTTTCTGAACCAGCTTAAACCATGTTCTCTTCATAGGGTGCCTGCCTCCTTAACACAAAAAGCTGGCAGCTCTTGTTACACGTTGACTATGGTTTCAGCCCTTGATGATGAAAAGAAACTGCAATAAACTCACTACCAAGAAAGGCAGAAGAGAAAAAGGAGAAGTTTCCAAGTTACACTTACTCTGACAGAGCCTATTCCTTCCTGCTCAATGGACTCAAGCCAGACCAGAGTATGGGGCATCGAGTGGGATGTGCCCTTTACACTCAATGGGGTCCTTGCTTAAATCCACACAGAGGCTTGTGGATGCTGACACTGGACAGGTGGCCACCAGACAAGATCCTTCAGTCATGAGGATGTATCTCACCCTTGGCACTGAGACAGCAAAGTACACCCACTGCAAGTAATTTAAAATCTCAGAATTGACTTTTCCATTGTCACTTAGGAATCCGAGCAGAACTGAAAAAAAAAAGGGAACTCATACATACTGTAACTAAAGCAGACATTATATGTACTTTTCCATATGGAATAGCACAGTTCCTACAAGACCTTGCACATTGAAGTACTTTGGGAGAAAAAAAGAAGAATTTGTTTCTGTGGAAAGAAATTTTGGGCAGGCTTTTCCTGTAAGACAAACATGCTTCTGATCCAGGAAGTAACCAGATAATCAGCAGTTCCTCAGTGAAGAGATACTTTGGTATCATTAGAATCCTTCTACCTATCAGGAGCTAACAACCAATTAAAAGAAGATTTAAATACTTTCTCACATAATTAAAACCACTGATCACCTCTTTCCATTAAAATGGACATTATAAAGTTCCATGTACAACAAAGATTCAGTGACAACACAAGAATTTTAGAGCTTTCCATGATCCTAATAAGCCATTTTGCTGTGTTAGACCTAAACAGTCAATAGCACACATACGTAAAAGGTCCATTTCCTCTGTCACGCAACTTAATGCAGAAGGATCTAATAAAACAGTATTACCATTAAATTTACAGAAACAAAAACCTCAGTCCCAGAGAAATAAAAATTGTTATGTCTTATCCCATCCTGAGACTTGCAAAAATCACTTTTTTAAAGTAAGATATACTGCAGCCACAACTTTTTGAGCCTTAGATGCATGAGATGCATGCAATCAAAATGGAGATTATCACTACTATTTTAAATAGCAATGCCTTACACTGGAACAAGGAGAAGCAGACTGTGCTTATGATAAGGTTGCCTCAGAAGTTAAAGAACAGCATGCAGCTCAGGGCAGCATTCCTACAAACACTGAAGCTCAAGGTTATCTAAACCCAAGAGATTGCTCAGACAAAATACATTTCCTTAAGGAAGGCCAAAAGCTGCAACCAGGGAAAAAAAGGGAAAAAAGCATACCAAAACATCAGTTCTCCCTGATTGAGAGATTTAAGCTACTATAAAATAATATCTCAATAATGCTATGCTTTTTCAGTAATGTGCTAAAATATCATTAAATAGGATGCATACATTTCTATAAGTATGCACTTGAACATATATACCAAAAATATGAAGATAAAAGTGTTAACATTCATGTGAATATCACAAAAGCATCAATGTGAAATATAAGTAGAAAGGGAATGATCCCACCATTCCTTTATTGCAAATCATATAATAGCTTTACCATTAACAAAAAAATTAAATTACTTCACCTTTAGAAGCAGCCAGACAGGTCCATCCTGCCCTAATGATCACCACTGAAGGACACCATTCATTAAAAGAGTCCTTGTCTACATTGCATTCCTCACAACCCAAGAGCAGAAGCCAAGATGGCTCCTTGCATAGGTAAGGACCACCCACGAATGTGCACCATAACACCACACCAAAGCTGTATGTATAACTACTCTTGTGTATGCTTGATTCAGCAGAAAATAATGAACAACACCCTCTTTGCAAAAAAACAGTAATATAAAAATCATCGTAACAGACAGGCCTTTAATCTATATATACAACATCCTTAACCTGGGAATAGAAATTTTATCTTTCTCAATGCTCCCCTAAATTAATTGTTTCTAAAAGGGAGCATACACCAGTTAAATGAATGTGTCCTTTTTGTAAGCCAAAAAATATTTAAAGCCTTCAGGGTGAGAGGATAATATTCTAATACATGGTATTGGCATTACAGCAGTCATTCAAAGCATAAAAGGCACTGTAGAAAAAAATATCAAGATACCTGTTGGGGAAGATGACAAATAGCATTAAAAGCTGGCAAACTCAGCTGGAGATAAAGGGTACCTTACAGGTAAAAGGCTCAGACATCTCTTTTCTTCCCAATGTTAATTAATCTTCTACGTGCTTTGCACAGATTGAGTTATAATGCCACTACTTCACACGGAAAGAATCCAACACAGTTAAGAAATATTCTGAGATTGTCTGAAGTCATAAAGCTGTGTCTAAATCATATTGTTCCAACAGTTACTTGTACTTTTTATTTAGTCTTCAGACATTTCTTGAGGACTGTCTAAAATTGCAAAATTTGCAAAATTTGCACTGAGCTTTCTTCAGTGCTGCCACCAATGACAGGACACACTGATGCAGGTTCAGAGATGAACTGCTATGTTCCACTGAAAATGGAACACATAACAGTTTTGTTTTAACAAGAAAAAAAAAAAAACCCAAACCAAAATAATCCAACCAACAACAGTTCAATTGAAAATTACACCTAACTTTGCCATGTGGCTTAAAACAATTCTAGCTTTAATATTTTTTAAATATAATTAAGCTTAAATGAGAAAGAAAATATATTATCAGGTTTTGAAGAAATAATACAACACGTTAGCCCACGCTGTTTTTATTCTCATCTGGAGAAGTTGAATAATACGTCTATAAAATTCTAACTTTAAGTATTGAAATATGCTTGTAATTAGGAAGGCATACAACAGAGATTAAATATAACCTCAAAGACCAAATGAGAATTTATACTCTGAAGTCATTTCATCTGATAATCACTCCAGCTATCTGTACACTTGTTAAAATGATAAACTAATGGAGACCATTAAAAAATTCTGTCTGAAGAATATCCACAGAAAGAGGCAGGCAGATCTAGGAAAGCAGATTAATAGTCCCAAATGACTGAAAAATAACAGAGTTTTGTGCAACATCGAACATACTTCCCACTGTCATTTTCAAAACAATTTCCCACCTATTCTGGAAAGCATTACTAATGTTGAATTTTCTGGGACACACCTATAGCTATTAAACCAGCTTCTGTTGGGAATGTGAATTGTTCAACAGGTTCAAAAGAACCCACTCTGTAATATTCCTAAAAGCATTCATTCTTGCAGCCATATGGCACTTCAGTTTTTTCAAGCATATTTTTACAAAGCAAAACCACATCTCATGAACTGAGATTTATTATATAAACTACAGTAAAAGAAGTAATGAAGATTCGTACTCTGCACAGTCAGCCTGAGCAATTCTACATCACCAGTGGCTCACTTTGGGTTGCAGATGTAGCCCACATAAGGGGCCAATACAACTCGATCTCACCACAGACTTTGGCTGCATAGACTGATAGATTGATTGTGATTGACAATGACCATCCCTTGGCCCTGTCCCCTCTGCTCCTATTAACTCACCTAATTCTGCAAGTTTTCCTTTGCCAAGGAGAGGAAAAACCAAGTAGCTGTGTAAAGGAGAGGATCTATTTCTTTTTTATCTTGAAAGTTGCTGCTATATTATTTCAGCTGGGTTTGCTCTTGGTCTGGTTTAACTGTTAAACAAAGCAAGCTCAGGTTTCCAGTTTTCTGAGATTTGGATATACTATCCATCTGTCTATCTCTACTCTTCCCTTCATTTACCGCTGTTTATCTTTAGACAACAAAATCAGTCTTCATTCTTGCTTACTGCATATTAAATGTTCAAAGCCAGGCTGGATGGGGCTTTGAGCAACCTGATCTAGTGGAAGATGTCCTTGCCCATGGCAGAGGTGAGTCTGTGCGTAGCTAGATCTTTAAAGGCCTTTTCCAAGCCAAAACTGTGTTTTTATTACAATGATTTGCCACCAATGTAGCTTTCCTTTGACAGTTTAGTTGATAAAACTAATACAAAAGAAACTAAGTTATTCAAAATTATGTTTGTTAAAAAATAAGAGTATGTGAACCTCACCATCGAAATTAGGATGCCAGTTTGGTTTAATATAAAGGGTGTATGGTTATTTCCCTCCTCCTCTATCAGCTAGGAGAAAATATTAAATTAAGACAGGATAAACTATGCATGCAAACTAGTCTGTTGCCATCAAACAGCTGGGCTGCTCTAACAGTGACAAAGAGGTCACAGTGTGAAAATACACAGCGATTACAGCAATAAAGGAAACAGCTGATAGAGGTTAGGTGGTGGAAACAAGAGGGCAGTCACAACAGAAAGACAAGGTTGGAATGAAGACGGGAGCATGGGAGAAGCAGAGGAAGAGCCTGCCAAAAGGCATGGGGCTGGGACACAGCTACAGAATGAGGGGGAAGGGAAGAGCCTTGGTACCAAAGTTGTCCATTGTCACACAGCATTTTCAGTTCCTTATAACTCAGATGGACTCTATTGAGGCTGAACAGTCATTCAGGAGTGATTTCAGAGAGGAGAAATTTCAGAGAGAAATATGCAGCTATTTCTGACACAGAAGAAGAATATATTTTTGCCCAGATTACTAAATTTTATTGACTTTTCTATGCAAGGCTGGAACATCTCCTTTACAATTTAGAACAGAGGCCTGAAAATCTGCCTGGGAAGTGAAACAGTTGGAATGCACCTCTACCATTCTTCTACAACCTGCATAACTTTGGGCAAGTTCTATGCATTTCAAAAGGCAAATCCTACCTATATTTGTAGGTCACCACACTTCACAGCCACAGTTCTAGAAGATTTTTCCTTGCATTTAACATATACTAGCCCAGGGAGGAACACAGGTTCTCACTGAAATGGTGAGTTTGGCTTGTAGAATACCAAGTGAAGCATAAAACTAATAAGACTATCACCTCTGGAGTTTCAGTGCTTACTCCTGCTAGGGTTGAGCAGCAAAGGAAGAAGTGGCATAAACACACAACAAAAACTGGACACTGAGAGCCTCATAACTGGAGAAAGGAGGCTGGGACAAAGATTAGACGTATCCAGAAAGGAGGTGCAGAAAAGATGAGGAGGAAAATTTGGAGCAAGAAGTAAGGAGGCAGGAGGGAACTCACTGAACAAGAAAACTAAAAATGGAGGAAAGAAATGGAAGTGGTAGCAGAAACATGAAACCTATCTCAGAGAATGGAAGCAAGGGAAGTATGCACTGATTGTTCTGGAAGAAGGAGCTAGAAGTAAAGGTAAAAAGAGAACCACCTAAGAGTGAGAAAGTGATATTAGAAACAGAACTACCAAACAGACTGTATGGTAGGAAAAAGGGGATAAGCAAAACCAACATCAAGGCCCTGGAAAATAGGGGCCAATACATGGATGAAAGCCTGTAGGCCTGTGGAGCAGCTACATAGGAGAGGGTTCTATAGAAGAGAACCAAGACTAATTGCTAATTGATGTGGAAGTCCAAAGGGGAGACTCAGGCTAGCCAGACAATGAGCATGAACCAGGCAAGACAACTGAGAAATTGAAATTATGACTAATCAGAAGAATGAAACCAGAACCAAGACAAACTCAAAAGAGGCAGGACTTGAAAATGACACATTAGTAGCAGCGAGGAAAAAGATGTTAATGGCAGAAGGTACAGCTTTTGAATGCATGATCACCTTTTAGGAGTGGATTCTTCCCAGGAAGTAGCCAGATATCACTTGCTGAGGGAAAGCAGAGAATAACACCTTTGTCTTTTCCTCTGTTTGCATGGGTGCAACTTTTCACTTTTGTTTACTTAACTGTACCTATGTTTACTTATCTCAACCTATGAGTTGTTTTCCATCTTATTCTCTCTGCCCAGTACAAGTGAAGAGGGGAAGTGATAGGGTAGCTTGGTGAATATCTGGTGTTCAGCCAAGGTCGAGCCACCATACTGGTGCATACAACATGACCTTAAATACTTCCAGAATTATGGAACTATTCTGGTTTCCAAATGGTTTCAATTTATTGTATGTCCTTGAGATACATAGATTTTCTCTAGAACACGAAATATAGGAAATAGATTATGACTGCTTAAATCTGATTCCTTTTTCTATTCTTGATAAGCCACAGACAGAGATGCAACTCATTGTTAATAATTTAAAATAATTTCCCTCCTCCTGCATTCCAAACAGCCTCGTTTTATTTCTTAACTCTTTCAGTAACACTACCTTTAGCCTAATCTCAAAAGCAAAAAGAGGCTAACAAAATGCAAGGTTCCTTTGCACGTCCCTCCTCTAAATTCCCAGCACACAGTCAACTTCTTAACCCACTGACTGGTCAGTATTAACCAGACATACTAAAATCCCTTTAAGTTTTATGGAAATGAAAAGCTGCACAGTGGACAAAATGAGTGCTTCCATTTAGCTCTTGGATAGACAAGGGCAATTTGGTGGTCATCCAACAGCTGGACTGGCCAACCTGGGAGTGAATATACAGCACACCCAGTCCTGCTTTCTGGCAGGACAAATGGGGAATGTGAATGCTCCGTGGACAGAAGACTGAAAAAAAGGAGGGTGACACAGTGAGAGGCAAATGGAGGAAATGACTGGGTGAGGCATGGGGCAGGAAGGTGTACTACAGTAAGTGGTTCCCAGCAAACACCAAAGTGTGCTGGAATTAGTGATGTGCACAAGTATCGGGGAGCCAAGATTCAGCCCTGCAGAGCAGCCAGTTCCACTCATGTGAGACTGCTCACAGCCCACTCCAGCTCTTACCAGCATGTCCTAGGTACCACCAGCTGAGGCAGCAAGGCTGGACTGCCCTTCCTTTCACAGGGAAGCTAAGAAGCAAAAAGCAATGTTCAGTGGCAAAACCAGCTCAGCTACTCTTCCACAAAGCAGAGAAGTAAAGCCAGCATCACCAGCCTGCTCCTGCAAACTCCACTTAGTCTAAATGACATCATGACCACAAAGCAGACAGTGGGGAATAGACATGGGCAGAACATCTGTCATCTTGTCTTCCTTTCACTCATTTTCCTTAAAGATCAACCACAGCTGTATCCAAGCATCCCACTCTAATTATTTAACACTGATCAGACACTTCCCACTACAGTTTTAATGATATTCTTTATTGTAGAAGTGTCACAACACGGCACAACACACTGTTACATGGAGTTGAACAAGTTATTCTAACTAGGAGCAGTACAGCAGCATTAATGCAGCACTGTCCAGCCTAGGTTAGCCAGCACAGGCTCCTTTGTGCTGCTCTAAACAGCGCCATGTAAACATATTCTAAATGGGGAACAGAGCACAGCATCTCTTGGGTGACGTTATACTGTGTATAAATAAAAAATAGGACTGCTAGCCATCGATGGGCCTGATCATTTGTACTCTAAATTTTCATCTTCCCACAAACCAGACTCCATGGTCTTAGTAGAATATCCTGCTTGCATTCAAATCTTTGTTACAAGAAGCTTTGTTAATAGCCAGCCATACAGCTGTCCCACTAGTCTTGTATAGCAAGATCTATTCCACAGATCTCCGACTGCCACCAATAGCCAACATGGGTACCGAATGAACAAAGCTATGTTTTCTTAATAATAACAGTTGTATAAACATAAGGTCTTCTCAGTTAAAGGGAAACCAACATCAAAAAGCAGTAAAACACGGAACCCTAAACCTTTCTTTCTTTCTTTGAAGAAACACGTTTGAAGCGAGGTGTTTCTAGTTATGGGTGAATGAAATGAGAATTGAGCTGCAACAAACGGACATCCAGTCTGTATGAAAGACTAATTAGATCCATCTGAGAAGCTGTGTCTAAAACTGCTTCACATATTTCAAAGGAAAGCTCTTCTAGTCTATCTTTTGAGAAGACTACATCAAAACATTTAGTCACGGCTGACGCACATCTATCCACAACAGGAGCACTATTTTTCATAAGCCATAAAAGCTACATTTAAGTAATTTTAATAGTCTGGTTTACTTAAAAATTAAAGGAGGGGGGGGAAAAGCAGCAAAGAAATTTAGAGCTAAGAACTCAAAACAGCAATGACCTTATAGTTCCTCTTTATGCAAAAGCATCAAGAGATCCCAAAAAAGAGTCTTTTAAATGTGCTAAAATTTGCTCAGACGACAGAATTAAAGATAAAGCAGCATCCAGGAGCTGCAGAGTTAACTATAGCCTTTGTGGTAATAAGCCAGGCTCTTAACACTATATAAGCATTCTTTTAAATGCAAATATTGCTTCTGCTGAACCAGCAGGAGGAGCTCACAACATTTTCTATTCTATTCATTCTAAAAATTTCGGAAAAGGGGTTGGGATGTTGGAGGTGTTTCTGGGCACAGGAAGGAATTGGTTGGGTATTTTCTTTCCAGTTTTGTTGGACGAGAAATCAGTGGAAAGAAAAGCATCCAAGTAATGTTAATGTAAGCACTGCTTTTAGAAATTAGAAAATCATTATATGAATATTGTGGAGCGGATGTCAAGTGCACATGGCACACAAACAAATTGAAGCAACACCCACACCTCAAGGTATTTTCAGCCTCACACCAAAAGACCACAGGAAGACTGAAGGGTGACAGGACACATTAAATGCTGTATGCTAGAAACATGACTTTCTGAAGAAGCAAAATTGTATGTTATTGCTTGTATAGTTACAGAGCTTTAATTTATATTTCAGTTTCCTGTTCACTAGAATTCCTGGAACCATCGGATCATTACCCATGACAGAACACCGTATCTATTTTCATATCACAGGAATTCATGCTATGAAGCCACCTGTGTGGTTAAAACTCTTCATTAGGTAATTTAGAATTAATCATGGTAAAAACCTAATTCCTCCTCTGCCTACTAAGGAATGTATTTTAAAGCAGTGAAGTCTGATTGTAACACAAGGAGAATATACATCCAAATTGACCATGACCGCTTTTAAAACATTTTGCATTTTAGCATTTCAGATCTTTCCTTGCATTTTCTTTTTAGAAATGTCTTGTAGGCTACATACCAGTACCAGACCATGTTAATGTGAGTTTTGTAGCAGAACTACAAATCTCCAAAAACTACTATAACCAAGCTATTACACTGCTCTCACACAGAGGGAAGAGCATATTTAAAGCCACACAGTGAATACATTACTCAAGTAATTTCTAATTCTCAGTCTTGTATTTTCTCTATATGCTTATGGAATATTGTGTTAACAAACTAATCAGAGACACACAAACCCAGGTGAATCTCTCTTTACAAAACAAATACATAGCATCACTGCTAAACTGGCATGGTATTTCAAAAAACTGTACAATCCAGGCACACTCTGCTTCTCCTCTGGCTTAGTACAAAAGCACACCTAGGTACATACAAATATTATATGAATATACCCAATATTTACCTCTATTTCATGTAAGGAATCCCAGCACTTAAACCTCCTGACACATTCCATGAGGCAGAGTGGAAATGCATACCAGCAACACTGAGTTCACAGATACTGAGGCCAAGGCCACTTCCATTAAAAATCCACAATGTCAGCAGTCACAGAAATGTAGCAATTAAAGCAGTTGCCACAGAGCCAAAACTCAGGGATCAATGCTCTCCTCAGAGTGAAAGATTCAAGTGCAGAGTGCTTGCCTCCCAGGAGCACCTGTCCCCACCCCATCAGGACAGGATGGGGCAACCTCTACCCTTACAGTAAATCTGTCACTATAGAAAAAGGAATGCAGGATCTGTAATGCCACAGAGTCCATCAAAAAGCAGGGGCACAACTACTACAGCCAGTGCTTTGCAAGGCTGGAAATTAGGGGTTTTGCACAGCACTAGATTATGCATACTGCATTGAAGTGACATTATACACAATACACAGGTCTTACAAACAGAAAATGCTCTGGGTTTGAACCTGAACTAAGAGATTGAAAGTAGGTATACAGCCTTTACAACAATAGCTTCTATACATATACAATCCATAGAACTCTGTAACAGAGTTTTGTTTGCATAGCTGTACATGTACTGCAATGAGGAGCTTGTGTGCTATACTGCAAGTAAATGCAAACCATGTGGAAAGAGGCTGGGAAAGCTTTCTGCTTAGAGCTGTAAGGATTGTCTAACAGATAATCCACTAGTGCCTTTACACATGCACTTTCCTTTCATTCAAACTAATAGTGGACAAGGGAACAACAATACATTTTATTTCAAATATACAACATGTAACAAGATACTCAGAACTAGTCTAAGCAAAAAGTCTTCATCTACTGCTTCTAGGGATATATGTTAATTTCTATTACAACTGGCTGCCCCTCTTATTGTTTTAATTCCTACAGGTATTTGCTTTTCATCCCTATTAATACAGCACTCATATTTCTTTCATAGGACCAGTTAGTTATTATGTGCCTGAAGCATACCAGAAATGCAAAATACTAGTAATAATAATTCTGGCATTTTATTGAATCTCTTAACAAGGTAATTAATTTTACAGTGATAGATGGGCAATGTTATTCTTCTTCATAGACTACTGGAAAGACAGAACTTAATATGCACTGAATTACTATCCCACTCCATTCACATTTGTGTTTAAGGAATTAAATGTGAACTAAGCTTGCTTACAGCAACTTTCTGTATCATTGCTCTGATTTTACATTATACTATTCCGTGTTCCACTTGATGCTTTGCATACTTCCGTTTGATTTTTTGGGTGGTAGTTTTTTTTCTCCCCCCCTAAAGAGAATTTGCAACACAATGAAAATACTTCCTGAAGTAGTTTCTAAATCAACTTACCCATCAGTCATGAAAACTACAGCAAATGAATACACCAAAGTTCTCCAAATTAAATGTTTATTATATTTGAATTAGAAGTCAAAGCTTAACCATAATCAGATAAACATAAATTCACTAACTAAAGTAAAGCATTCACACAAACATGCATCTACTCTATATTGATCATATAGAGTGTATTCAAATAATGATGACAGTAATGCTTTAGATTTTATTTTTATGCTGGCATTTCACACTATACAATAGGTTTTCTCTTAGAAATGTTAAGAGGTACACAGGCTGATTTTCCACCCACACAGGTATCTAATAAATTCTTTACTTCTCAAGAAAATGATAGGGGCAAAACACTGGGTTTTTTCCTAAAAATTATTTAAATCATTAATTTCCAACTGGAAAAGCTTCAAAATTTTTTTTTCTAGAGACTTCATATCTGTATTACACTTATCTGTTCTTAACTTTGGATTTAGGAAGTAGTCCAATGAAAATCCAGTGATCCAGTGAAAATGGTAGCTCATTCTAGTAACAATCTTTCTCTATTCCTCTTATTCAGCATTTGACCTATACAGGTCCCTCTGGAAATATATCGAATTTCCATTTACCCAAAGTAGCTTCTGAACTACGACACCTTATGCTTAAAAAAATAAAATAAATAAACAACTTCAATGATAAGAAGCTACTTTATAACTGAAAACATCTGGAAATTCTTTGACAACTAAACTGATGAGAAGATGAGGCTAAGCGGTCTGGGAAGGTATGCATTTACGACAGAGATGAAGAACCCTAACAGAAAGGCCTGTTTTCAAACATGGAAAAGGAAAAGAACTACTTGCAAAGAAAACATGCAAATAATCAATAAAGAAGGCTCAAGACAGAATATTCCTATACTGTAGCAAATAATCAGAAAACGGATAATGGCAAAAAAGTTTTCAATAATTAAGTTTATTTATAAGTGTATTCTTATTTATAAAAATACAGTTACAAATTCCTCAATGAACTAAAATTAGGTTGGAAGGAGGATTAGAACTAAACGATCTTTAGGGTCCCTTCCAACTCAAACCATCCTATGAATAAACAATGCCCCCATCACATGGAACTAGACCATCCTTGGCAGCTGACATCTGATTTTGAAGGGCCATATTCATATGCTGCAGGGAAACCACACAGCTAACCAGGTTCCTCAATATATGTAGGTTCCCATTTGATTTTGTCTCTCCCACCCTTCAGTACCCTGCAGAACAGTTGAGTTCTATAAAGGAAGAACAGACTCCCACCCTTCAACAGCAAAACTCAATGAAATCATCAAATAACCACACTAGACAGCCAGACTAGCAATTGAAAATGGCAATATGGGAAAGACTCCTGTTTGTAACTGAAGTAAACAAAAGATTCCAGAATCTGGTAGTGGGATGTTTCTGGGCTGCTTGTTGCTGATTTGCATTAGTCTCATGTAAAGGAACATATTCTTCCTTCAAATCCTATTTTAGCAGTAATCTTGATTGCAAGATCTTTAATTCAATTGACAAGAGAAAAAATTTTAGGCATAAGAAGAACACTAATCAAAGCTAAGAATCTGACCATCTGTCCTCTAAAAAACTAAGTGGTATATATGACAAGCAGCTAGTTTAAAGATTCTTCTAGCAATTACTATATAGAACAAAGAAAAAAAAAAGAATAAATTACATTTACATCAACTTAGTTGGCAAGTTCTTTGTACACAAGTAAGCAGGTCCCACCAAAGCCGCTAAATTTTAATTCTCAAGTCAAGTCATTGGAATCCTTTAATTGCAAAAGCATTTGCTATGTTGATAGGGAATCACCAGAAACAACTGCTCGGTAGTGAAAATTCTAGTACAATAACTTTATATAAACTTAAGTACTAGCATATATGTTGCTGGCTTCAGAATAAAAACCAAGTTACTTCTATTTTAAAAGAAAATACATCAAACTAGGATTCACAGAAATTTTTTAACCTCTACTGGAATCATAAAAAAATAATATTTTTGTTTGCAGTGCTTCAGGCAAAGAGCATCGCTGACACTTGACCACATATCCTTTTTTAATCCTTCAGTTTTGGGAAGCAAGTGGCCTAAAGCCAGCCCCCATCAAGGACCTCTGTTACAAGCAAAATAGTTAAAAACAGATGGCTTCCAAACCCAAAATTCTGAAAAATAAAGAGCAGCGCAGAGCGTTTAACACTGCTCAAGTCATTAAGAACCTCACGATAAACGAAGAGAAGCACAGATGACCCCCAGCCCAAAACGCTGAGGAACGATCGGCTCGGAGCAGCGGGGGCCGTGCCGGAGCTGCTGCTCACGCTCCCTGCACGGAGCGCCGCGCACCGCGACCTGCGGAGCTTTCGGCTGGTGAGAGCAGCAGAGTCACAGGGAAAAAAAGAAAAGGAGTCACTGCTGGAAGAGTCCCTGTGGTAAATAAAGTAAATCAAGATGCGAATGCTGCTGTGCAAAGCGCCGTTTGCAGCGCGAGTAAACTTCTGAAGGGGAATGTGAAGGTGGCCCTCCCGCTGGGCTATCTAACTGCAGCACAGATTCAGCTACCTTTGTCAGGAGACACGAGGGGACACAACCCACAAAGGCAGGAGCCTGTGTCACACCAACTTAATAGCAAAAAGTAAATGCAGAAGTTCAAAAAGTGAGGCTTGTGTTTCTGACAGCAAAGTTAATAAATCAAGCTTTGAATTTCCCCTTTTTTTTCCTGATGTTACGTTATACCTCCTGATCAGAAACAAGATTTCTCGTTCCTAGTCTTGACTTCTCTTCTTTGAAGTTTTAAGGCAGTTGGTTTTCCATTGTAAAGTTCTGAATAACAATTCAGATTTTTGATGGTGCTGTAGCTACTATATACTCTTGTCCACAGCACAATCCCAGGAAAACACCAGGAAAAAGAAAATTATTGAAGAATAACATGCCCTCTGCTATTTATCCAGTAACAATAAGTTTAACTCTAAAAAACCCTTCTTTAAAAGAGTTACCTGCTTTTTATACTCTCAAGCTCAGGTGCCATTTTTAATACATTATATCTTTATATCATTTAAGAGAAACAGACTTCTCCTGAAATCCACCTGATGTGATTTATTTCACAGGGTATTTTCCAGATACAAATAAAATAAGGAATTATATCTCCCCAACTATACAGGCATGGTTATGTTAGAAATAAAATGCAAAAGCAATTGTCACAAATCCCTCTGGTCCAGGCTTTTAGGCACACAGCCAGTCCTAACCTGGCACCCCTAATTTCTCCCTAATGCTTAGGCAACCCTTTTCTGACACTGAGGGATGCTCCTCCCCTCCTTTCGTAGCAGTAGAAGGTAACAGCAGTAACCTACTGCAGGGACACAAGGGTAGGAGAAGGAAGTTTCACATTTGTTATTGTTTGAATAATAAACCAAATGATCAGAAATCAGACTCCACATATACCTAGTCAAACTGGTTCATACTACCTGTAATTCTCATACCGTTGCAAGACATCACAACTGTCAGTAGTTCCATTTAAAATGAGAGACAGGTTTGGACTCAAGCAAATCTCTCAAAAACGTGTGCACAGATGCAGATGTATGCTTGTGTAACTGGCTGCACTAAACAGCTCCCTGGTTTGGAGACATCTATCCGTGGGAATTAGATTTCTGAGCTCACAGCAGCCAGGGCCTATGCAACACTGACAGCAACCAACAGGCTCATCCCCACAGCAGCAATGCTGCAGCAAAAAGGTGGAAAGGCTGAGGGCACTGACTGCTCCTGGGAAGAGCTATCTCTGTCACACAAGCAGTGCCAGCCCAACTCTAAAATGGCCTGAAATCTGAGAGAGATGTTCTGTTGTTTGAATGGGCTGTATCCAAGTTCACAGGATGCCTGTAGGAACATTATATAGATTTTAAAACCTGCATGCAGACTTGCCCTTTGCTTCTGAAACAACAATTCAGCAAGTAGGGTGTGTCATTGCCATTCTAAGAAAATCCACCTTATTAAGGCCCTTTTGAAACCTTTTGCCTAAGGGTCAACAAATACTATACAAGTCAACTGCCGATTTAAAAAAAATTAAAATGTCATTTTGGTTGTGGCATCACCATTAACAGACATAAAAAGTAGTTCTCCCTATAAATTTATCTTTTAATACTTCAACCAGCTTGTGCCTTGGCTTTATTCTGATGAATGGCTGAATTACCAAATCAAACACTGTCTTCTACTGTGATGGTCTGTCCTTCTGCCTTTCATGCTGACAACATTAAGTGTTTAAGTAATTACCTTACAATACCTGTAAAAAACAACAGTTCATCTGATATGAATAGGCACATCTTGAAACACTGGCATTTTACTATGACCACATACAGTTGTACCACAGAGTGTTGAATAATACCATTCCAGTGTGATTGCTTATTCAATTCCCTTGCATCTTAGATTTGTTTTTCTAAACACTAGCTTAAGGTAATGCAATAGCTGTCAACTTTGCATTTTCTTGCTCTCATATGTCTACAATGGAGTATAGGATGCTACTTCTAAACAAGACACTAAACAGAATAATTTAGAAACTAATTTTATAAGCAATTTTACATAGAAATATTCCACAGGCATGAGCCCTGAGAAAAATCTCAGTACACTAGCACTGTTCAGCTGTCAGAATCTTGCCGGGTAATTCACAGCAATGCCTGCTTAAGACAAACCACACATCCATCCTTAGTCAACAAAAAGGATAATATATATATATATATGTAGACTCAATGCACTGAATTTCTTAGAAAATGAGCAGAACTTACAGAAAATGATGAGCCATCCTTTGAAACTGCAACTGGGTAAATTCCATCTCCTAGATGCACAGAGAGCTCCCAGCTACTTCTCTTTGATTTAGCAATAGGAATTCTAAAAAAGAAACAGACAGAAGAAAAAATTTTAACAGAGATTTCATGCTTCTCCCAAGTTAACCTGAAGCACTTGCCTCATAGGATGGTCATGAAGGATATAAAAATATCATTAATCTATAGACACAGTTGGAGAGCATACTTGAAAAAAAATATATACTAAATACATTTTTCTGTCAAACAGCATATAAGGAGAAAATACACTCTTACTTTCTTTCTAGATTTGCCTTGACACACTGGGTATACTGATAAAGTTATAGGAGGCCCTTGAATGCAGCCAGCACTTGCTGCAGAATTAGCTCAAACAGGATGAAAAGCAGATGAGAAAGTGGGTTGGCAGGAGAATAGCAACAGTGATAACTGGAGCAGTCCTTTCAAGGGCAAAATAGAATCATTGTTTCTTTAATCTCATTTTCACTAAACCTTAATTAAAAGCCAGTTACAGACAAAAGATTCAGCCAAACAAGTAATACAAAAAATTTTATAACTAATATACACTTTTAAGAATCTCATCCACAGAACCCTTCAAGCATACTGAAAAAAAATAATGATGTATCATCACAGCCCACATGCAGGATTATAGCGATTCCTGCAGCATGATGTGGCTACACCATTTATCAAGTAATACAGGAAACCTGAATCTTTTCAACTTAAAAAAGCACACACCTGACAGTAAAGGAATGAGAACTGAGCCTCCAGTCTTCGAAATCCAGAATAGAACATGCAATTTTCAGCTATTTTATATTTAAATATGTATTGATTTTCAATTTCCTCATTCTGACTTCTCAACTCTCTTCCACTTTGCCATAAAAAAAGTATACTACAACTTTTCTAATCAGTGTTCACCATATATTACCAGGAGCATGCACCACATGGCCTAAAGGGAAGGCAGGAAGGCGTGATTTAAACTTCATTAAAACACATTTTGGTATAGCTTTTCTTCCACACTGACTCTTACACATTTAGATTTTTTTTGTAAGAAATCTGTAGGGATATGTTTATGTTTCCTCTAAGGATCATTTCTGCTATAATATTAATCTACTGTACATTATAGCACTTACTACATCTTTTATTGCAGCCTTCGGAATCTCAAAACCTGTTATGCCACGTGCATCCTGCAGAGGATTCAGGTGACCAGTGAACCACATCTCCCCAAAGAGAGTGCTCAGGTTTCCTGTGGAATCAACCAGGGACAAGCACCTGTGAGGCCTCCAGAGGCCACAGGAGGAGAAATTATCTGCCCAAGCCAAGTATAACACACTGACTTGCTAAGGATTTCAACAATTATTTTAACACTAGGTTTTTAGATACCTGGAACTTAAGAAAGTGTAAGTTCAAGTACCTAATGAGGCATGGAGCTTCCAAAAATTGTGCTTTGCCACGTGCCTGAAAAGGGGAAATGGAAATGCTAAATATATCAGACACAGAAAGACGCACACTTGTCCTTAGTTACTTCTGGATGCAAGCCAAGTAAGGCCAAATTTTACCAAACAACTCACCTCACCTCTGCCACTAGCCTAAAAGCTCACAAGACAGATATTGAAAATAACCCGTTTCCATGCTAATGATGCCAAGTGTCACCTTTCACATTTAATATAGTGACAATTGTCAAAACAATAAATCTGAGGAATTATCTATGCTTTATTGGGTGCAATGTCATTCCTCAGCAACTCATTGGAATTCCTGTCTGTCACCAAACATTTAGACTGGCTGATAGGAAATGTGACAGACACAGGAGTTCCTGAAGAAGAGGAAGAGGAATTTCCTGCACAGGTAGCAGGCAGCAAGCTGAGAGATGTTTTCATTGCACTTCCTGGTATCAGAACACCAGTAAGGAGGAACACAGGCAGCACCTGGTTGACTTCTCCATGGCACTCCACTGCAACAACCAACAGGATTTAGTGGTTTATAGTGACTTCATATTTCTTATATTAGAATTAGGATCTCATCTCAAACTCAGCTTAGTAGATCTGCTTCACTGGTGTCATGAGATTCCTTACAGCCTTGCTGGCAGAGCCTTGCTTCATATTGCATTTGACTGGAAGTGACCTCATGAATTTGGCTGCTGGCCATCAAAGGAAAGACAGCCTTGTTCTCCAGCAGGGATTATTTTTGTTCAGTCCTGTCTTGCTGAGCTTTGTCAAGTGTATCTCCAAACAGGATGCATGCCTCTTGAAAGGCATGACTACGATCACTGCTTTGCCTGGGTTTCAAACAGCTACATAATTCCTCTCTCTGCAACGCCAGTGGCCAGGAAGGCAGGAACCAGAGCTGCATCTAACACCAAGTTGTACTTTCCTCCTGGAATTGCTGGATCCATTTGCACAGGGACATTTTTCAGCTTTGCTAATCAGCTTTGCCTATGGTTTTGTAACTGTAACTGACACTGGCTAGGACAGATACTTACATTAGCTCATGACAATCCTACTTCTTCACCAAACCAAATTCCTTTTAGATAAATTATCTTATGGTAGACTCCATTTTGATAGGATTTGTGGGTAGGAAATGTTCATATAAGTAAGGATTACAAAGTCCAAAAGTAAGGATCAAAGTCTAAGTTTGTTGAATGCAAAAAGGAAGCTACTCACGTCCATGAACTTCTTTAGAAATTGAGAAGTTTCTATCAGGCTAAGAGAGGAGATTTGTGGTGGGGTTTACTGTTGTTTTGTGGTATTTGGGTGGGGTTTTTTTTTTAATATCTGGGAAGTTCCAGTGCATGGGAAATTATCTTTTTTCTTGGCCAAGGTTGCTTCCTTAGCTGAGAAGACTTTTAAGTCCTCCCAAAGAAAGCATCTGAACTCTGAATGTATTTCACACTAGTTCACAGAAAACTCCCCAAACTTCTGTCTACTCTCAAAATGTAGAACTTTAAAAATCGTACATAATGGGCTGAAATCCAACATATTTTATTCAACAACAAAAAAAATTCCACTGAAAATAAAAATAGTGTAATTTTTGCCATCATAAAAGATGCAAAGATAACATAAGGCACTTCCCCTCCAACCTCTAAAGTCTACACAGTATGTCTTTCCTAGGATTCAAGATGCTCTCCCTTTTTTCTCCCAGTTTTGGCAAATGACATATCACCCAATAAAATTACTTCATTTGCATACAAAGATCACTTGCTGCAGGAAGAAACACAAGTTTTGCAGCAGGATGAGTGCCAGGTGGGTGGGGAGCACGGCCACGGAAAACCATGTGCTGCTGATCCTTGCCAGGAGCATTACACACAAAGGGACAGGGAGAGCAAAGGCAGCACTGCAGCCACAGCAACAGGAGATGGGTGGGGAAGGGTGTTGTGAACTCCTTCCACACAAATAAGGGCAGTTCTGAACCTCTCCACTCCAAATTGCCTTCTAAGGGGACGCATCACAAGCATAGGAACACAGCTGAAAAGTGACGGCGTGGCTGTAGGTCATAAAGGCTTTACTCCAAAGCACCAATTACAAAAACATGTAAGCAATGCCACAAGAAAAACAGCACTGTTTGTCTGCTTAGTTATTTATTTTCAAGCTCTACTGCTGTTTGTTCAAGTAGAGAAGATGTCTGTGTAGAATGTACTGTGTCCCTTTTACCCTCAAATGCCACGTGTGGGAGAAGGAAACACTTGAGAATCGCACAGCAACCAAAGCCCCTCATTTCTCTGCAAGTTTTCAGTGAGGAAAGCAGACAGCTGCTAAAAATTTTAGGTCGACATATACTTACTGTGCTCATGGAAAACATTAATTAAACTATTATCTATACCAGTCAAAAACAAATAATGAAAGGAAAGAGACACTTACAAAAGCAAATCAAGTAATAACTCTGCGCTGACCATTCTGATTGTCACCAACCAATCAAATTCAAGGAACTCAATAAAAACTACAATTTTCTGTGCTTTGAGGCAAACAAACTTCCCTCTCCCAATTACCACTGATGACGTAATTGAGTTAGGATGTCACCAGCTCCAAAAGGATCAGAAAATTGAGTATAGATTTTTTTTTTTACTTCTAACTCAAAAGATGTGTTCTAATGCTGAGGGGGAAAACACTAATTCCTCTTCACTTCTGATATTTTTGCTGCATAATACTTTATGTAAACAGAGAAATCCCAAACTATCATAACAAATCCTCCCGTTTGAAAGATTACATGCGTTTGAAAACCACATTATATGACACTCCATAAAGCTGTTTTTCAATTGTGCAATTACCTATTCAGCAGTTAAATAAAAGTGAAATATTGACTTAAAACAATGTTAATGGTGAAAGAATCATTAAGAAATCCTTCATCATAACTTTCACAGCAGGTGGCCTGTAAAATGATCAAGAATAATGTGCTGGATTCCGTAGCCACCAAGGTCAGTTTCTGCATACAAATCTTGCAAAGGGAGAAAAAAAAGACCTTCAGAAAGTGGGCCATTCATCTGAACCAAGTTCAGAGAATTTCCAGCACTGTGAAAAGATATGTTATGCAAGCACATAGATGTATTCAGTGGGGGTAGACTGAACCAGCTACATGGAGACTACAAAGGAGCCCTCCCATGGCTCATGAATAAGTCGAGGAAATGATCAGAAAAAAATGCAGAGATGTTTAGACAGATGGCCCACTTAAAATGCCTGGGACAGGGCATAAGCAATTTTAATGAAACTTTAGATCTACCATATAAATTGTTTCTTATTTTCCCTGCCCTCCCCCCACCCCTCCAAAAAAAAAAATCAAGAAAGGCAAATAGAAATTTAACAACTCAAACAAGAGCCTATTCTTGTGATGCAAAACAAACAAACAAACAAAAAAATTAAAAAGAACATGAACCACCAGAAAAAGCCCCCCCCCCAAAAAAAAAACAAAACAAAAAAGAGAAGTAAATCTCACACTTTTGAGCACTATTGGTTTAATAAGTTCATATGCAAAGAAATATCCTTCACAGAACCTTCAACTATCAGATGAATATAAAAGCAGGGAATGGATAGATTAAAAGAATTCTAAACAGAAGTGTACTGCCAAACAAAACACAAATCTAAGCTTTAGTATCTGAGTACTTTCAACACTTTCCAACATAAAAGTTCATCATCACACAGAAAAGATAAAAGCAGCACTTTCACAGGATTATTTTAAGAACCAAAAATTATGTGCAAGGAACCTAAGAATCTGGGAATATTTTATTCAGCAATTTGAAGTATTTTCTATATCTATTCACACACATTTTCTACATATATTCAGCCTGGTCCATCTATACATATCACGTGCCCTTTAACATAAAAATAGGTTTTCCTGCTTCCTGCTTTATATGTGCATACTTATACGTGTACCCCTTTCACTGTGAATATGAAAATATACCATCATTAGACTAAATTATAGTTCTTCATATGTCGTACAAAATAATAACCTCTACTAGCCTGTGTGCCAGCTGATCAGACAAAGGCTGAAAGAATTACTCAATAGTTATATCAAAAAGGTTTTACATTACATTTTCTTACATAACACATTGAGATCAATAACAAATATGCATATTTATAGCCTATACTCTATTTGAATAGTGACCACAAGAAAAAAATGAAATTACACAGAAGGTAAACTATAAAATAAAAAGCAATGCTTTAAAAGGATGCTATGGAGTGCACTGCGCTTTGATTCAGAACAGCATACATCTAGATGTTCCCTTTTCCTTTAACAGCAGCTTTTCAAGCAATTTGCATTGACATAAGAGCCAGCAATCCAGTGACCAACAAAAACCTCCAGTGCCTTCAGCAGTGAAACCCACATGAGGGCTAAAGAAACAGTCAAGCTAGTTCTTATAAATCTAGGGTGAATTTAGCTGCCCCAGACCTAAGAGTACAGCTCAATGCCTTTCATCTTCATTTAACTGAGAAAAAACCCTGCAAAGAACCTGAGCTCACCCTGGCTAACCTGTTTCCACTGTGGAGGTCTCTAAACATGCAAGGCTTGGATCCTGCAAAGAGAGGACCCTAACCCCAGTGTTTGACTGCCAGCATCCTCAGCAGCCTAGCAAGGGGCAAGGAACTAGGGGCTCCTCTGCCAATGCTGTCACCACAGTCTTAACAAGAAATTATCCTCCAAACATGCAGGCAAACAACAATTCTAAGCTTCTTGAAAGCTCTTTTGTGGTTTTTTTTAGCTTTAAATCTATTGTGTCAATGAAGTAGGGTTGCCGTTATTGCCTGTCTTGATATAACAAAGTCATGTTTGCAGAGCATATGTCCAAAGAATTAAAGATCCATGCTATCAGTCTTCCTCAGCCTGTGGGGTTCACACCCACCTCCCATCTCTTGAGAGAAAGAGACAGGGCCCAAGTAAGCACTGGGGAACTCACCACCCTACCCTGTGGATGGTAGAAAGGAATGTGAGGTTCATGGAGGCTCAGAGAATTCATGGAGGCTCAGGTGTGTGGCCTGACGATGCACTCTTTGGGACAAAATGTTTTGGCACTTGGTCCTAAAGCCAAGAAATTTCTATGCACTTTGCATTAATAACCTGGATGAAAAACAGTAACCCTGGGAGCTGCAAGGAGAACCCAAGACCTCTCACTTTCAGAAAAGGGTCAGACTGCCCAGTCCTTCAGCAGGTGACAGCATACCTTGAAAATGTCAAATAAATAAATGTAAAACATATCTGAAACTGATTTCCTCTCCTATGACATGTTAGGGCATACTTTAGTATTTGGTTTCTGTTAGAAAAAGCAAACATCACAAGCATTAATGCTGGATTAGAGATGTTATTTGTCTCATTGCAAGCATTTGTGAAATAAGAAGCAAGGAACACTCAAATTAAGTGTTCACAAGTACAGAGAAAAGACATTTATTTTTAGTATAATTTACAAGTCTGCTCTTCTAAAGCTTTCAACCATATTTTATTTACCAAAGGAGGAACCACTTGCAAGCAGGTGGTTTTGATCAGATCAGTCAACAATATTGACTTGTGCATGCTAACAACTGTTATGGAGAAAAAAAATCTAAAAATCTGTGTGCCATCAAAAAAAGTTGGGGCTATTTCTCCTCCAATTAAAGTATTTAATTTCATAACTTCGTTGTTTTCCAAAACATTTTTTAATTTTTTTTATTAAGAGATAACTTTTCGCAGTTGGCAAAACTAATAACAATAATTTACTCCATAAAAGGAAAACAGCAAATGCCTTTACCTATACAAATTTTCCCTTACTTCCTTAAACAAAGAAACTTATTCTGCAGATATTTAAGAACAGTCTTACAATAATTATCTCACTTTCTTTTTATGTGCAAAGAGCTTCAGAATAAACCACCATGATGCAGTAGGGAGGACTAAAGCTCTTCTGCTAACATCATCCAGTAGTAGTTATGTACTTTCATACAACATGATGGTATTGGGATGTAGCTGCCTGTTGGGTGGTCTGTTTCCTACACCTCCACCTTCAAAGAAGGGTTGTTCCCAGTAATAATGTGCTATTTTCCACTTTGTATTAAGTTTAGGATACTACAGGTTTGCTGTCCACATAAAAAATGAAGAAGGCAGATAGGAAATGCTAACCTACATATATGAAAATGAGGTGAAGTGATTAAAAATTACCATTGAATTTGATAAGGAAATAATCCAATTTTACTTCTACATATAAGACTACTTTCCATACTCTTTTTGTGCTAGGTTTGCTGTACTCAGTAGTAAAACCTGTCCTCTAATTTTGAGCTCAATTGCCTCTACTAGCTGTAAACCTGAATCAAAACACATTTAGTGCTTTAATCTGTCATCCCTTCTGTCAGAATCTCAGTTATTCACCCCCCTTTGTAACAGAAGTTCTGGACAGTACGGTAACTCAGATGTAAAAGGACAATATACAGGAGCTGTGAGAATATCAGTGTTGTACCTCAGATCTGGAGTAGTTCTCAAAGCAAAATATCCCAGTCATCTTCACTTAGCTGTTTTGGATCACACTGCAGAACAGCCATGGGACTTGCAAACTAGGCCCCTTTCTGATGAAGAAAGGCAGGAACCAGGTTCCAGAACTGCACCCGGTACACTCCAGTTACAAATGAGCATTCAGTTCACAGGACTGGACTAAATCTAATCAAAAGTCAAATACATACAGTGAGAGGATGAGCTCCTCATCATGAACAAGATGGTACGCTTGTACTGGTACACTCTCTAATAAAAGCTAGATTAGTTCTTGAAGAATACTTAATTCACATGAAGAGATTTTGATCTTAATGACAGTTTCTGCAGTTGCATTCCCTCAAAATCCTAAGTTTGGTATTTAGTCTATATATTCAGGAAAAAAAACAAACAAACAAGAAAAAAATTCTGACATTTAAATTCAAGCTCAACCCCTCTTATTTAGTTGCCCCAGTAAAAGTTATGTTAAGAAGTGTTTAATGCCTACCAGCTTCCACCAGCTGAAAGCAAAGAATATACTGTAAAGTGCAGCATATTTGAAAAATTGTTCTGCCATTTTGCAGGAGAAAATGCACATTTTAGAATCAAATTTTAAAATTCCATTTTGGAAAAAGCATGGCCTCAGCTGCCTCTATCTTGTTAGATAATATCTCCTTGAACAGATTGACATTTCCACAGCTATCACTAATTTACAAACTTAATCCAAAAAACCGCATTAACCTATCTCTTTCTTATGCAGAGATACACATCTGACAGGCACTAACAACAAACTGAAATACAGTGTTTCCTTAAAGAACAAAGTTTTAAAAACCCAATACCGTGAAACTTTCAGTACCTGCTGAACTTACTAAAGGAGGCACACTAGCAGGAGTGAGAGACAACTACTACAGTCAAGGGAAAAGGGAAGACACCGGAATAGAGCCATCCCTGAGGAAATTTGGCAACAGCACAGAGAGCAAGAACACTGGCCTTCTTTAAGGCCCACAAGGAACACAGTGTGCAAACTAAAGAAAAATTTTGAATTATACTAGCTAACCAAAATAAAACCCCCAATCTGTCTTAAGCTGAACTGAAAACACCTTTATAGAGAACACCACCTCCAAAAATATTTTCAAATTTTTTGTTAAGAGCTGTGTATTAAATGCTGTTCTCCCTGTGGTTTATAGCTTCATTTAGTCTCTCACCTTTTGATCTGTCAGTCCCCTTGGAACTAACCAGATTGTATTGCCAAAAGTATGGAATTCCTGCCATGCCTTGTAGGACTCATGATTTGACCTGGTCTCCCCAAAGCCTGTCACGTATACAATATCCCAAAGGTCACTGCTTAAAATAGAATTATACTTTTTTTTTTGTGTATCTTGGAAAACAATGCTTGCACCAGATTTCAGTAGAGCTCCAGAGTATTGTAAGAGCTCAGCCATCACACAGAGCTGATCACCAAACCTGTTGCAGCAGAACCAAGAGTCCATCCAAGATCTTAACCACCTCATGCCAATGAAATCTGTTTTGGAATACAGCTGTACTGATCATATTTGTCTGTTGTGCTTTCTCCTCTCTGATTTAAGAGATTTAAGTCAGGCGATACATAGAATGCACATTCAGAACAGCCCACTGTCCTGCAAAAGGATGACCAGGTTGTCCTTGCTAGCCATCCCACATGCCATAGTGTGAGAAACAGCAGCTGGCCCAGAGCTGTGATTCATTTGGAACTCCTACATTTTTCTAGACAGTGTCTGTCTTTTCAAACTACATGCACAAGAAGTGGTTCTGGGTGACAACACAGGATCAATGCTGTATCTACCAAACCACAGGTAACTGTGATTACAGCATTTGGCTAGAAGTACTCAAGCCAGTTTCCAACAGGCAATGCGACAGCTACTTCCTCCCTACTACATGTAAGAAATGTGGCATATTTCACAGATTCTAAACTTTTGTTCTCTGTTTCTTCTGCACTAGATTCCTATGAAACAGATTAATGCCACTAATTCTAATGTTCACTTAAAGAGAAAAAACATAGCAGAGGAGAAAACCCCCAGAAGTTCATTAAAAATTATATTAGATAACATAAAACACGCGTATCTCCACCAAGCACTCATACGTCATGTCTAGACAATTATAGCACGTAGCAGAGCTCGGTGACTCTCATTACCTTCCATACATCACCCCAAACACTTTCAGCCTGCATCCGGCACTCACACTACTGAGCTTTCACCACCTAATATTAGCCATCATTTCCCTTCTTAACTAATGGAAAGAGAAAGGTACCTCTCACAATGAGTTAGACCTGAAATTGGCTGAACTACCTTTAGGCAATGCTTACCTATATTTTTTATATTACTTAAGGCACTAGAACTCTAGGCCACAGAAACACAGGCATCTAATTATTTAAGAGTGATACATATTCAAAAGATGATAAATATCTATTGCCCTCTATGTATTTTCATCCTTTTAATAAGACATGTGCCATTGCTCATATTATGGTCTCACAAGCAAAGAGAAGAAAGACAGTAAGGAAAAAAATGTGCACAGACTTCCAACTTTGCTAAAGCTATATACATCAGACCTGAATGAAGGAATTTGAGAATTATTTAACTAGGGTTGAGTGTGAAGGACAAAAAAATTGTAACAGCTAGTGCCTCATTCTCAGTACTAATATAAAAACTTTGGCTCTCTAAGCTTTCTGCTGACTAAGGTCAGAATTAGAGAAGCCAGGCTGTGTAGGTGGGATGAACCTTATTGATTGATAGCAATAATCATGATCAATACAGGATGGGAACACAAAAAAGGCTGTACTGACTGGCCTAAATATCCATCTAGTCCAATATTCAATGATAAACACTAGAAAGTTAAATAAGGTCTAAGAAGAGTATAAGAACATAGTTACACTTCTACAGTGTACCTAACTGTAAGTTGTCTCCTTCCTTTCCTTTTTGCCCAGACAATTAGCACTAATCAATGCAGTTCAGTAATTCACAAGGCAAACAAATGTCGTAAATGTAAAATAAATGTCTTTAAAATAAAATATATAAACAACATAATATATTAAAATGTACTATATAAGTACATTTTAAAATGCTATGAAAAAACATTTTTCTTTAAACATTGTTTAACACATCCAATTCTTATTTAATTAATATAATTACACACAGATTATACCATTCTTCTTTCTTAATAACCCAATCCACGTTTTTCTGTGAATGTTTCTATTCTATAAACAAGCATGAACAAACTAATTGTATGTGATCAAAAGGATGCTAAAAAAACCATAAAGATTTTTCTTTTAAAAAAGCAGACTCATTTTAAACAGAAATGCTGAAATGTGAAGTAAAACTCCCGCACAAACATGAGGAAGATCCAAAGTATTTTTGAAATACACCTTCAGCTGTAGTGTATGGCATTTGAAAGAGGATACCTAAAGAAGAGGTTCAGAACTGGTTCTCACAACTTTGCCTTTGGCCCAAATCCTTCCTGTGCACTCACCTGCTGAGGGAATCCATACACAACATTCATGCTCTCCCTGAGCCCAAAGTTTCCTTGTTTATACCCAACATAATTTTTCAAAAATGCCAATTAGTGCAGCCCCTCTGGACCCTCCCAGGTGAGACAAACTAGCCTTTTGCGCTGATTTTGACTAGGGTAGAGGTAATTTTCTTCCTAGTTGGTGGCTGGGGTTAAACCAGAAAAGCCCTTATCTCTGAAGAGTTACGCTCCACCCTTTACAGGCCTTGGACACAACAATTTCTCATTGCAATACAACTTTTTTAAACTGTGAAACAGCAAAACACTATCAGCTCTCACTGCCGCTTGCTTCTCGGAAGACACATATGAATGAGAAAGTTGAGGGAGCTAAAGAGAAGTGGGGGCTGTGGAAAGGTGCTACACTACCCAACACAAGGAGACTGAAGCTTAAATGGCTGTCAGACCACCAGAGTTTGGAAATCACTGAAACAGAGTTGAAGCCTATTTACTCAAAAGAGTTCCCTTAAATACAAGTGTTAAGACCTGGGAAAAGGCAGTCTGTGGTAGAAGCAGACATGCAGTGTCTGAGATCAAAGAATAGAAAAAAACCCCACAGCAAATAGAGGAATAAGGTTGACTTTATATTAGTAAGCGTCTTAAAAGGATCGTGATTTGAGGATACAAGTAACAAGAATAAAGGCTTTGCTGCTGGGGAGGGAGCAGCGCATGCAACAAAGAATTTAAAGAAAAGTGCTCTCACTAGCTCTGGTTAAAGTTGTCTAAGGCCACTAACAGGTAGGTGCAGCCAGATAAGGACCTGCTTTAAATTACAGTACAAAAATGGGCAGCAGGGCCTAGAGAAAATCATTACTGTGCCACCAAGGTATGTCACCATCTCTGCCACCACCATGCCAGAGAGAGGAGATTCAGAAACACATTTCAGAACACACAGGGGTAAAGACAAAAGCTTAAAGCCCAGGAACCCAAATATTTTTAAGTATTTCTTTTTTAAACTGGAATTAATATGCAAATAATTTATCTGTATCATCTCACTACTTACTGCAGAGAGGCTAATTTTACTAAGCACCACAGAGAGACAGGATAAAGACCTGTCATGTCCTTTCTAAATCAATGGGTAAACATCCCTGGTTTCAAAAGAATGAGGTCCTGTGCTGTTCTTTCCTGCCCAGTCTTTCTCACACTACACACTTTGAAGATATATGTTAAAGGGAAGCCACAGCCAAAACAAACTCCAAGCACCACATCTAATTACACAGAAAAGTAAACTACTAAAGAATGGTCTGTGAAAGATATTAAAGAATCATCCATAATCATAAAAGAAAAAGTCATCTGAGCAGTCTCAACACAGATCCAGAGGAAAATATCCAGCTCTTTGAATACTTATGAAGAAATAACAGAAATCAGTATTAAGTATTTTTTACTTAAGGCATCATCTATCCCAAGTATCCCATTGAAAATACAATGACATAACTCTGTAGCTTTCCTTTTGAGATTCACAATACCTCCTGGTTACAAAACCAAAAATATACAGTACCTAAGGTGGAACAAAGCAGGCTACCCTCTAATGCAGGTAGTAGATGACTGATTTTGAGTTGTGCCAATTTCAGGGATGAGATTCAACTCCAAGATAGCAACACTATTAGCTATGTTACCTCTCAAATAATTCTCCCATTAGTATTATACAAAGCTGCAGTGTCACAAACCAACAAATAGGCCTGTGGTCTTACATACAAGGAAACGAAAAATATTCCTTTATTCTATCATTCCTTAATAATGCACATACCAGGAATATTTTAAAAGTGAAGAAATATCTCCAAGACTTCTGAGACAAAGGTAGGGCTTCTTTTTCTCATGAAAATATCTCTTCAGTATTTTTATTTAAACACACAGACACTAAAACTATACAGAAGAGACCTGCCTCTCTGAAAGTTGAAAAGAAGGAAGTCTTAGCTCAATCTTATATGTTTACACTTTTAGTCTTGCCCTTAAACAAGACCGAATTGAGCATAACCACACTGAAGGTTTAGCTTCTACACTGGCATATCAAATTTCAAGTCACCAGCTCTTTTATTTAAAATATGTTAGATAAAAAGGTAATATGCTCTCTGTAAAGAGTTCCCTGGCGGTTAGAAGAACCAATAAATTAACTCTTACCATATGCTTGGCTCCTTTTGGCAAAATTCAGTAACAAAACACTGCCAAACCTCTTTAGGCGGGTAATAATATTTGGTAGCTTATAGCACAACTTGGGAAAACAGAAAACTGGAGAGAAAGCTTGGAAAATAATAGAAGAAACTTCATTTCTATCCTTCTATAGTGGGCTACATGCTGTTGGAAGAAAAGTTCTAACCAAGTCAACTTTAGGGGTCTGATCTATAGCAGTTGTCTTCTCAAGGAACTCACACACTGGCTAGTATAGTAATAAAATACTCCACTTTCTTTTTTTTTAAACGATAGATATGTATGACCTATTTTGAAAATAGGAAGGTTTTTACAATTAGTATTCTGAAGATGTTAACATGCATATTATCAGTGCTTTCATTATGGGTTTATTTCATTATAAATTAAAAAGTCTGGGCTTATTTGCAATGCAATGTTCTTAGATTTTACTTATCCTAAAATTAAATACTTCCCACCCCTTCTCCCCATCTCTTTTATACCTATGTAATTGAGACTAGATTGTGACAGAAAAAAAGCCTTTAACACTGCACCTCTAATTATAGTTATAGACTGGGTATTTTAAGGACATCTTTTAGAGACATTTTTTAATATCAACAAAAAAAAGTGAGGGCAAACCTGGCTGGTCCTATTCCTTTACCAAGACAGGCAGGACTTGCTCTGCAGCATCAGCTGTAGGAAAGCAATGTTTTTTCAGATATGAGAATATCCATTTTATTTTATTTTTGTAATCATCTATGATAACACAAAGTAATTATTATTTCCAATAAAATGGCTGTATCTTGTTCTTCACACCATGATGGTTGGCATGTAGAGGAAAATAGATACTTAAAAATTCCATAGTTCTCTAATCTACTGCATCATCTCAATAAATTCTAATTCTGATGTATTAAAAAATACTTGTTATTCAGCTTACAGTTCCACACACATCTGGCAAGCAGTGTGAAGTAGGTTGACATGTACAGGCCAGACATTTCCCTTCTTAAAGCCATGTTATTGCATGGTTAATCCTATATTTGCATTAATTTGATACAAGCACTTACAGGTAAAAATAATCCCAAAGTATAGGTCTAAAGATTATAATAATAAGCCTCTGGAAGGTTTTACCAGAGGAAAAGTATTTTTTACCATTCTGTGGATGTTTGCCTCATTCAGCCATTTGGGATTTTATTAATAATCTTCTCATTACTGTATTCATCTTCTGGTTTCTTATTTTTTATTTTAAGTAAGACAATTTCTGTGAAGACTTGACACTGAAATCAAAGACTTCATTACACTGCAAAATATATCCACATTTTAAAGTATTTAAGAGGGTTAAACAAAATGCAAACATTTAATGCAACATTAAGCATGTGAAATAAAAACTTGATTGCCTAAAGCAAGCATGCTATGCTGTTACCCTGGTGACAGGTTAAAAAAGGATTGTGAGCTGAATGGCTGTATGATATGAAATTAAAATGTTTCACATTGAACAATCCAAAATGAATTGGGAAAGGTTAGAGCAGAGGAGAGAGAAATCAATTCTCCAATGGCAATGGTGAATGGAAGTGAAGTCTGAATAGGATTTGCCAGTGGGGTGCAACAGCTGCCAAATATCCTGCAGCCAAAGAATTACAATAATACTGATGAAGTGTGCAAGAGCTTTTGGAATCATTGCAGGGAACAGAGAAATACTCCTACAATAATGAGGCCATTCTGTGTCCCATCCCACTTTTGCAGTTGAATCAAAGGGAAAAGAAACGGTTGAAAATCGTAATACTCAACAACAAAGGTATAAATGAATTACCTATCCCTTCAATCAGTATCTTGTACTTAACTACAGCCTCTGTGAAAGTGAATGAAGCAAGCATGCTAAAGAATGGACAAATCGAGACACATACATGTAGAAGCATGCAGACAATATTGAATGAGACACTTGCTTCCCATATATTTTGTTGACAACATTTCTACAGCAACAGCATCCAGAATAAGCTACACACTACACAAACAAACAGCAGGACTCAACCAGTGCCTCAAGGAGCTACACAAGGTCAGGTGCTGATGGTCATGCTTATCTTTAATAATCCGAGGAAAGAAACATCAGCAAAACTTCTCATGTGAATGCAATTACAGATGTATTTACCGAGCATAGACACCCCAGAAGTCAAGAAAAATGTTGCCCTTCCATAAAATTATCCTACACAACTTCATTTCTAGCCTTGGAAGCTCCAAGTAAAATACACAGAGGAAGACAAAAACATACCCTAAAAATACCTGTAAAATGGCCAGGGAGCACATGGCAGTCAGCACACACCTTGTCAGTTCTATTAGTTTCATACATACATATTTTACACACAGACGAATATTAACAGGTTTAGGAGGTGTAAATCTGCATGAGAGGAAATAATTGTTGGGCTTATAGAGGGGATCAAAGTAAATTAAAGACAGAGTGGTCTTGTAAAGAGAGGAGCTTGCAGAAGAGGTCATAAGCAAAGCACAGATGAGAAAAGGCCAGATTAACTACTAAAAAAGGGACAGGAATTTGGCAGCACAATAGAAAACATTCACATGTCTATATTATGCAAATTCAAGTTTCAGCAGTAAGTGAACAGTAGCTACAGAAGCTATAAAGCTCTTACAGCAGATGCTGTTTTCCCAGAAGACATAATGAAAATAAAAAATAAACATAGGGACTTAGCCAGGTCCATTTACTGTAGCCTTTCCCACCAGCCTTTCCTACCAGCAATCACCTCAGCAAGATGAGGGGATCTTCCCAAGAGATGTTCACTGAGATTCAAACTTTAAGTAATTATTATCTTCATAATGATTTCATAATGGTTAGCAACTCTAAAGACCGAGCAAGTGTGGATTCCTGAGTGCCCAGAATACATTTTTTCCCTACAAATGACAGGTTTGACAAGCTATGAAAATTTCCCATGACAGACTGCTCTGTTCCTGGAATAGATGTTTAGGAGCCATATGGAACAATGACTGTGCTTTCAAATAACTATGGAAATACCTTATATTACTTGTGTTTTCAATCTGATTACATTAATTTAAACAAATCAAAGAAAAAATACCATGCAGACACTCTGCAGAGTCATAAATGCTACCTTTATGTCCCATTTTAACTTTTAGATTTTCTGTAGAAGCTCATTCCCAACTGGCAAAATATGCACGTTTCATGTATTTGCAGCTACTTGTTTGTTTCTAGCACATATAATCCTCTTTCTGTGATAAGCAACTGAACAACTGAGATGGGTAAATAATACTAGATTTTAAAGACATTTAGCATATTATATAGGGCATTTGGTTTTGTAGTTATTAAGCAAGATTACAAAAAGAAAATACAGTAATGATTTACGAGAGGTCAGAAGAACATTAGATAACAGCTAGAGACAAGAGGGTTACCACAACCAGAAAAGCTCATTATAAACACGGATTTCACATGAAAAAGAGGAGAACAGGGTCTTAGTACCTTGCAAGTCTGTGGCAAAAAAAAGCACCACACAGTTAATAATGGTGTGAAGCTGCAGTAGTTACACAAACACCACGGACTTTCAAAGGCCTCACAGCGAATCATGGGAAGGGGACCAGAACAGCAAGGACAAGACAGGGTTGTTTTCATGAGCTAAGGATGACTGCATAACTCCAAAGTGGGGGGATGAAGAAAGCCTCATGTAGGCTGGACTTGAGCAACCCTACCAATGAAAATAAAGCAGTTTATCTCTATACAGAGGGTATCTGTAGGATAGAGCAAAGTATACATGTTTAGCTGCACTTGCAATAACTGCTCATGTTAATACTGCAGTTCTAGGGAAGAAATAAAAATTAAATTCACATAATACAATTGACAGAGTTCAGCAGTGCCTGTGCTGAAAGTAAGAACTCTTTCCCTTTCCAAGAGGCCGGTTTAGATGACTCCAGTGAATTTTCCTGACATCATCTTCCTTCTTTTTTAAAATTAATGTAACATAACCTTATTTTGTGCTGCTCCAGCAGTGCAGGAGAGCCAGAAAGCTCTCCTATTGGGCAGCTGACCATCCTTCCATATGGGGAAACCCTAGGCTGGCAAAGAGCTGGCTCTGTCCCAGATTCCAGCAGGGTAATAGGTGTAGTCTCTGTGAGAGCAAGGATGCCTGAGAGGCGTGGGGCTCTACTGCTCTCTGAGTGGCTCCCTTGCTGCCCTGTAATCAAGCAGTGGCAAGGCAAACATCAATATAGCTGTACTGAATCAACTCAGACAGGAACCTAGAATAATTCACTAAACATAAAGCTAAATAAATGAATTTCTGTTCTTGCAGTTCACCAGCCATTTTATGTTCACTGCACTGGACCCCTGGATTTCAGAATTTTAAAACAAAAATTTATCCCAGCTCTTTCAGACCTTGAAAAAAACTTGTTTGTATTTTAACTTTTTGCTATAGACTTTCCTTCCTGGGAAAATATTATTTTATGCTTAGAAAGCATAAATTCCATTAATCCATTTTAGGTCTCAAAATACTTCATACATATTGATAAACAGATATTTACAAAACCTCAACAGTGCAGCAAAGTATTAAGGCCAGTTTGTCTTTTTGTAAACTGAGGCCAAATTCAACTGACTTCTCTAAGGTTCCACAAGAACAGTTTGACTCAAGACTCCAAATCCAGTCTTGTATATTAAACACACAAGCAAGAAAAACCTCTAGTGTTTTGGTTTTTTTCTAGCTAGCAATTTAAAACATTTTCCAATGCGTTACCATCTTTTTGTGTGTAGTATCAGGTAATGTGGGCCTGCAGCCTCACTAGTTTTTTTCCAAGTCATAAATGATGAAAGGGTAAAACCCATAGAAAAATTAGGAAAATACACTTAGCAGCCAACACAAGCAACACATAGGAAGTGCTGTAGGCAATTGGGTTTAGAAGTATAAACATCACATTAGTAGACCCATGAGATAGCATGATGTAGCCACACCTGGAGAGACACTCTCCTATTCCCCTCCCAACCCACTAATGAAAACAAGTCTGAAGCCAAAATGTGAAGATTCAACTGTACAACATCATTTCTGGTCTCAAAGGCTAACTACATCAAACAGACATAAAATAAGCTGGATTCACTTCAGCCAAAATATGTTTCCACTTGAAACAAGATCAAGTTCTGTCTAAAAGACCTTAGGGTTTTACTAGATGCTGTAAATCTGTTCAGCAGCTGCGGGTGGCACCAGTTTCACAATAAAGTGGACTATGGAGTAAGTAGGAAAAATCCTAGGTAAAATAACTAAAAGCTGAACAATGAAACAATCATTAATCATCCATGGCTCTTTCCTGTAGGAAATATGTGCCCCTATTATCTTGATATCACAATGAAATACTCACATTAGTATGTGGCTCACAAAATTCCAAACACTTTCATTAGCAAATCATCTTTCAAAAATACTTGAAAGGAAACTCCAACTAGGAAGAATCCCAAAACAACAAAACCATCCCACATCCAATTTTTTTCCTGAGAAAATGGGTTCAATAAATCCAGTTAAATTTTAAAAAAAAATTTAAAAACCACACACACACACAGAAAATGCTCTAAATACTTGATAGCATCACAAAAGTAAATGCTTATATTCCTGTAACTCTGAGCCTGCATGGATCTCAAACAGCTGTTTTAGCTAAAGCCTGGCAAGTTAGTTCTAGGAGACTGTTGATGAGACATGGGGCATTATATAATAATACAGACAGTGGAAACTCACCTGTGGGTGCTCCACCCAAATAATAACACCATTTATTTGAACACAGGAAAGGCAAACCAGCCTTGGACTTGTGGCCTGCATTAACCTCAATACCAGACAAGCTACTGCAATGAAGACTGCCACTGCAGCGCTCAGGTTGGCTGAAATTAGCTGAAGGAAGTTGGGTGCCAAAGGTGGAAACAGCTTGCTGGTCATCAGAACACGTTCCAGCAAGAACATGTTACAGTTGATTATTCAGTCATTCAGGGGACTGCAAAATACTGCAAATACAAAATATTTTCCAGCCACACCACAGAAAATATCATCAGTTATAGAGAAATCCCCCTTATGAGGCTGCTACCAGTTCGACCTGTAGCACAGGCTAAGGCCCACCTCTGAATCCCTTTTATGAGCTCACCTCTTCCTCCTCGCTACACATTTCCGCTCTTGTAGCTCTTCCAGAATAATTTCACTTGTCAGAAATAACCTGCTTCTGACAGAATGATCCAAAGTAAACTATTATAAAATAGTTTTTTCTATGCTAACATAGGTCATTTTTGCAGAACCAGAGTGGAATGCAACTACACACAAAATCACAATGCAACTACACACAAAATCTGCATACCTGGGGAGGAGGAGAGAGCAAGGGAGGAGCAGCCTGAAACAAGATTCTTTAATCTGGCTCAGCTGCACTCTATCTGATTACAGTCCCAGTAACCCTGACAGTGAAAGCTGGAGCTTCTGTGAAGATTTCCAAGCATGGTACTTTCTGTCTATCTGACCAGAATAACAATCCTGATCACAGGCTGAATAAATCACAGGGAAAAAAGGAACACAAAATACCCCTGCAGTTGTGAAAAGAATGCATATTATAAATATGGCTCCAAAAAAGGAAAAGAAAGCTAAGATAAGCATGTAACTCAGGCTTAGCAGAAAACTGTCTGTTTGACAGCTGTGACAAGTTTAGAAGAAATAATGTATAATTTCAAAATACTACTCCTCAGTAGTTTTTCGCACAAGAATTGCTCAATTACTTTCATTGAAGATGAAAAAAAAAAATGCTGTCAACATAAATAGTGCCAGAGAGCTGAAATTCTGTAGGTGATGATCAAGGTATCAATGTACTTGTCCAACCCATTAGGACATCGTTACAGATCTGGAGCATGCAGTCTGTCAAGTCTGCTCCAACACAGATGTAAAACTCGTATAGACTCCAAATGCCCAGTTCCGCCATAGTGAAGATTGCACCCAAGATTACAACAGGCCTTTTTGATTTGTTATAGCACGGGTTCCTACTCTGAACATTTTGTTTACAAGTATTTTTCAAACAGAGTGCAGTCTTATGAATAAAAATGTGCTTTTTCTCTGGCCACAATCCTGCTCATTAAAAAACACCCACAATATGGAATACCTTCAAAAACAAGTCAGATACAGTTTGGGCAAGTTAAGGACATGGTAAAGAATTCTTGATGGGACTATAGCAACTCACATGCTCCTCAATGCTCAATCCCCTCTAGAGGGAGTCCACTAACTGCTCTAAGGAATGGAGAACACTGTCCAAGACACTGCACACTCCTTCAACCTCATTCTGCCTTTGCTTCTTTCCTTTTTCATTTGAACAAGCTGTATGATTTTGGGGAAAGGGTATCATTATCAGGTTTGGTATCTTCAGAATTTACTCACCAGTAAGCATTTTTGCATTAGCTCATCCTTGCTTGGCCTCAAACAGGCAGCTTTGCTATCATTAAAGCAAGTAGATCTAACAGTATGTATGTATTGAAACCACGACACATTCAGTAAGAACCACACTCAGCCGCCACTTGGAGAAAATTCTAAGGCTTCACTTCTGAAGGATTCATAAGCACACCCCATCATGGCAAGAGAAAGTGATCTTCCCTGTACTGAAAAGATTTCTTAGCTCCACCATGGAAAAGCTAAAAAATCATACCTTAATCTAGTTTTAGAGATCTGTGTTTTTTTTCATGTGACCAGACTCTGCTGCCTTCTCTGCCTGCAATGGAAGAATACCTGTGACTGAGTTTGGCTAGCACTCCAAAAACGAGCTACATTTTTCTCAAAAGTGTATTTGTTTCCCTAACACAGCACAAAAAGGGGTGGATGACCAAGTCTGATTGCTCAATGCCATACTTCATTTACATATCTGTTATCTCAGTTAAAATAGTCATATGTGTCTTTTCTATTAAGATACACAGACACCTGGTACTAAAATAAGGATTTGCAAAAGAAACAGAATGCTAAAAGACTGCTCAAAAATTGGATTCCTTATTTTTTTCTTTTTAGCAAGTTAGAGCATTTTACAGGGAAGAGAAAAAAAATAATCACAAATCAGAGCAGGGAATGCAATAGCAGTTTGATCATCACTTCTTAAATTAACAATTCCTATCCTTATTCTAAGTACAAAGTAATCCACTGCTTCTCTGTAGCAGTACCAGACTGCTTAACTTCCTATGCTGGCCAGCAAAAACTAGAATCAAACTTCCTCCTCATTTTCCCTGATTCATCTTTTTTTAGGTAACAGTGTTCTTGCAGTGTCCGTTCTTCTCCTTATGCCCTTCACTATGGAGGACATAACTTGTGGAAGGAAAGAAAAGGTGTTTTACTTTCCACTGTAGATGCATAAGGCAAGCACAGTGATCCTGCCCTGCATATGCTATACATTACAAAGCCGCTATGCTTGTCCTAAGTGTCTCTTTTTCTTTTTTTTAATACCATATGGTACTAATTATCTTTGTGGGTACAAATAAAAATAAAGACTTCTTGAAACCACATTTGATTTATTCCTGACCACTGTAAAATAAGTAATAGAATACACTGTCAAACCACTGGTATGGAATGTGAATAATGCCTACCCTGCACTATGACTTCCCTCATACAAATATATATATGCAACTACTTTACAAAACATGAGGCAAGGAGAGCTATGCTGAAGTCAGGATTCCCTGTATACAACCATTGCTAACACAAACTACTACACAAACAGGCTTCACAAATTCAGTTAATTCTGACAGAAGGTCTCAAGGCAGTGATGGTGATGGGCCAGAGGAGAAGAAAAGCTAGACATTCTAGAGGAAAAAAGTACACTGTTCAAAAAAGCCAAAGAACTGAATTAGCATTTTGACATGGGCTATTGCAATGGCTGAGCAATTAACAGTACTGCCTAGGTTACAAGCAGCTACGATGCAAAAAAATGGGGGAGTGGGGGAATAAAAGCACCAAAAAAACCCATACTTAAAGCAAGGTGTTGACTCTTCCATCAATTACCTTCCACCTTTACAGTCTGAAAGTGTTTTCAGCATTAAGACTAAACTATTAAGGTTCTTCATCAAGGGAGCAAATTACTCACAAATCTACAATATTTTAAAGCTCTGTAGCTGAATATTCATATTATGCCAAAGTGCTTAGATTGCTTCAAATGGGCACATGGGAAATTTGTGATGCTCAATTTGTGGTTAGTTATTAATGCAGCAACATTTTGCATTAATGAAACTCCTGATGTGCATTAATTACTGTACTGGCTCGTAACACATTTTTGTGCCTATTAGTTTGCTAATACTTAGAATAAAAATAATCATGTATGACTTGTGCGAGTAGGGAAATGTAAGCCAGAGCTCATTTGAATTTAGAAAAAACAGACTATATTAAGAAACCATGCAGTTTCTCACTAGTTATTCTTGTGCATGAGAAGATGCCATTAATGAAATGCATCAGCACATTTGAGTTCCTAGAAATGAATTTACCTTGGAGTCCCTAGAAATCGCTGTGATCTCAGTTGCTCAGCCACATACAAAGATGTTGCTGTTGCCAGTAATTCTCTTCTTTCAAGATCTGTCAACTTGTGCCCTAGTTTTCAAAAAGAAGTTTAAAAAAAAAGTTAGATACCACAGACCAACACAGACACTAAAAGTAATAACTACCAGTAAAGATACTGCTCAGTCCTTGCACATGAAAGCTACATTTATTTCTGTCTAAATTAAAATGAGGTGTAGCATAACAGACGTTCTGAGTTTTAGAGTTTAAATTGCATGTTTTCATACAAATCAGCCCAACAGCTAACACTGGTATCTCTGTTAAAAACAATTTGACAACTGAAAGAAAAGAAACTGAATGATGCTGTAGCATCTTGCTTTCGTTAATGAAATGTCACTGGATGACATATTGTGCCTCATGCTGGTAAGAAATCCATCTGTACATTAGAACTTACTCAAAATATAGAACACTCTCAGTACTTTATCTGAGGCAAAGGCTACAGATCTTTCAAACAAAAGGGACAGTGCACCAGTATAAACCCAAAAAATAAATGGGGATAAGGCTACTCATCAGCCCTGGTTCCTTTAGTGTTATTTGTGTAATCACTATTTCACAACTAATGGAGTTAAAGTCATGTCTGACATTTCAGAAGCAGAAAGTGGCTCAAAGCAGTCTGTAATCTGAAGGTGGCCAACCTAATAAATATTTGGCAAAAAAGATATGTCCAGGGTGATAGGAAGCAGGTTTTCTCCCAGAAAGGGGAGGTTAAAGAGAGATTCAGTTGTCCATTCAACAGGCTAAAAGAGCACAGTGACAGAACTCTGCCCTCTCCATCTTTAGGTCAGAAATCACACAACACAGACTTGGCATGAAAAGATGGCAAACAGGTAGCCAAGAATGATGCAAGCTTCTAGAGAAGGACCACCAAGATGAGTAGAGAAATGGAGTTTCTCCCTTGAGAGAAATAGTTCCTCATAGTTCTATGAGGAGAGAACTGGGATTGTTCAGCCTGGAAAATAGAAGGTTTCAGGGTAACTTAACTGCAGCTGTCCAGTACCTGAAAGGTGCCTGCCTGAAAGATAGAGACACAGCATTTACAAGAGCATGGAGTTAAAGGACAAGGGGGAATAGATTCAAACTAAAAGAGCTTAGATTAGACATTAGGAAGAAATCCTTTACTGCAAGGGTAGTGAGGCACTAGAACAGGTTGTCTGGGCATGGATGCCCCATCCCTGGAAATCTTAAGGCCAAGATGAATGAAACTCTGATCAATCTGGTCTATTGAAAGGTATCCCTGTCCATGGCAGGAGGTTGGAACCAGGTGATTTTTAAGGTCCCTTGAAACTCAAGCCCCTCTGTGATTCTGTGAGAGAGAACAAAAAGACAAAGTACTCAGTCCTCAAGGCAGGAAGTTAAAATTGACATAAAACAGGACAAGAACTGCAAAGCTGAATTGTCATGAATAAGCAAACTTTATCCTTGAGAAAGAGATTTTGCACAAGTGAAAGCAAGAGTGTTTCACAAGCAAAAGAGGAGGATTACACAATAAACACAATAACAAAAGATAAAAGTTGAGAACTGAAGGACTTGGCTGAACTCAGTTACAACATAGCTCTCAAAAAGTGCTTTATGTGTACATATCACAGCAAATGCCATCATCCAGAACAAGTACAGATTTCACATGAAAGGATAGGGGAAGAGCTTCAGAAGGCTCTATCTCCCAGAGGAGCTCTGCCCAGGGGGACACATTTGCTTCCACTCCTGCAGCAAACAGTTACACAGATCCCTTCTATATCTCCACCCTCCCATCACCTCAGCACCATGTAATGTAAATTCACACTCCACAGTACCGGTTACTAGCCAGTGACAATTTCTGTCAGCAGAATAAAAGATGACTAATGAGATCCTGAAGAAAAACCAGAATGGAGACTGCTGTAAAGGGCTGGAGCAGACTCTACAGCAACAAAGCCACAATTTCAAAACAGGGTGTCTTCTGCAGAAGAACCCATCATTCCACTGGGCATATTAAACAGGGTTAGGTAAAGCAACTAGAATCCACCCCAGAAATGCAACCATGCCAGAGTGATAGGCGTACATTCATTAAAATCCAGCTAACAGTACAAAGAAGTTGCCACGGGCCAAAAAATGTAAATTTAAAAATAACAAAACTCAGAAAATCTGCATCAATCTCTTTTTAATTTAGTCCACATTAACATATTCTGGCTGAATATTACTGCAAGTTCCTTTGCTCAGTGTTTATTTTTTTAATCTACCTTGAAACGGAAACTGTCTTCAACAAACACATGCAGAAATACAAATGCTGAAAGGTTGAGAACCTGGCTTGAGAAACAAACTCGATCTTTCCTTTGCCAGTTACTGGAAAAACTGATTGTGAGGCAAAATTCAAAAAACACTGAACTTTTGTATTATTTCTACATACATACACACACATATATGTGTGTGTATATAAGCCTACGTAATTATACATTGCAATAACATCAATTATCTGGGTCTGAAATGTGCAAATTTTCCCATTGTTTATACACAGTGAAGAAACTCCGAGATCACTTTTTCAAAACACTGAATCTAAAACTGATGATTTGCCTCAGCAAAAGGCACATCAGGAATCTGCCCTAAAACCTTCATCTTTCAGTCCTCCTGCCCAACGCTCATGACAAGACCCTGTGATCAAAACTGCATGTTCCCACCTGCTCCAACACACACTGTTAGAACCAACTTAAACAAAGGAACAAAGTAAAATTAGGAAGACCTCACTGCAAAGATTTTATTGCATGACCTCTATCTTGGATGAAATAACTGCTTTTGTGCTTGCTGTGCCACAGAAACTAATTTCTTCCCGTATCTTCAATAAAAATCAAACTCCAAACAACGAACAAAGGTCAGTAAGTTGAAACAGGTTAACAACTGATCAAGAGTCACACTTGCTTCATTACTGTCAATATGAAAAAATATCCATTTGTCACTATTTAAACCAGTTGTGTCACAGACGTGGCAAGCAGAAAACCAGTTATGACTGTAGTATCCAATGTAGAATTTCTGGGAGATAACAGAAGCTGTTAACAGGAACAGACCAAAACTAGGTTTGGTGTCCAGCAATAAACATACAACCCTACCTCAGAATGAATGTCCTTAGCATAACTTCGAGGGCATACCTCAGAAGTTGGATTAAAAGCTGCTTCCCAAGGATGGCAATTTACCTTTATTACACAGGACAGACTGCTGTCAATAATGCCTTAGTTCTCTGAATTCCAGTCCCATTTCCCTTGCTCTGTTGCTATGCTCAGCTGAATTTCTAAACAGTTTTGAAGTCAAACTTAAAATTACATCACTATATTCGGAAAAACACAAATGTTCCAGATAGTTTGTTCCCTGTCAAGTATTATTTCCCTTCAGAAGCTACTCCTCAGGATTTCAGTGGGATGTCTTAGGGAATAAGTTAATATACACTATCAATAAAGCTATAACAACACAGCTATAACAACTTACGTTCAACATAGAGATTGATTTGAAGAGTAACAAAACTACCTCTGGAGCAGTTGTCCAAGCACTTCCTTGAAAGAGAGTGAAATGAGCAAGTAGCAAACGTCCCCCAACTTCCAGCATAGGAAGTTACACCATTGCTCTTCCCTGCTCTCATCACTGCAGACTCTGGTGTACACAGAAATTTCATCTCCACAATGAGACAAAATGTGAAACTGGCAGCTCCCAAATCTCTCAGTTTAACCTGGGATATACTTCTCCATTGTAACTGAATTATCAGCTGAATTACATGAGGTGAGTGCAAAACAGGAAGAACGATTATAAAATTAAGTCACAACTAAAGGAGAGGAAGCAGTGCTGTTCATATTATTTAAAACTAGACTGCACACATCTATTACTACCAAAGGGCAGAACTCTGGTCGGAAGGAAGACAAGAAAAAAAATGGTATTTCTCTCTCATTTCCCTGATGTTATGATTGCTTGAATCAATATTATCCCAGTATCCCCCAAGCTGAGTCAAAAAGGTTCATGCAATTACTTTACATAACCAACTTCAAATTAAATTACATAAAAGGTCATTTTTTTCCCTTAACAGTCTCATTTGCATTTTGTCCTAGAAACATGTTTCCTACTATCAATTACAGGAAAAAAAAAAAAAACCAAAACAAACAAACTAAACAAACAAGCCCTGGTTATGTGTCCAGTAAGTTACTTAACACTTGAAGAGTAACTATTTTCTGATTGGGAAGAATAAAAAATAAAAGCATAATGGGCAGGATAAAAAAATGCAGTGCATAATTCAGATCAACACCAATTTAGGCAAAGTTTATAATATTCCTAGGTTTTGTTTTAGCTCAAGTTTTTGTGGTGGATTTTAAAGTTAACCATTACAGGCACATATACCAAGTAGGCTGAAGCAGAAAACAAAGTGAATGTTATTAATATTAGGTTCCAGTGCAGAGAAAATGAATAGAATTAACAAGCATCTTCCATGTTCTAACCGTGATAGACAGGGGAAGCTGCATTCCCCCTCATACTAATAAATAGCAAAAGCCTCCAGACTTTTAAATTTAAGTCATATCTGCAGTCCCAATTCAGCTAAAAAGCACTTTCACTCAGAATCATGGAATGACCAAGGCTGAAAAGACCTTGAAAGGTCCTTACCTTATTCAGTGTGTCCCACTCCCCACCAAGCAATCTCAGCATCAAATTCAGAATAGTTGCTCAGAGGTTTGCACAGGGGTGTCTCTAAAATCCCCAATTCATGACTCCTGACTGCTGCTGTTCACCTGTGCAACTCATTGAAGAGCTTCACATGCTTGGGAACCCCCTCAGGGTCGTAGAAGGCTGTCCTTAGGTCCACTCTAAGCTTTCTTGCTTCCAGGCTAAACAAGACTTCTTCTCCCAGCTTCTCTCTACAGGTCGTCTGTTCCAATCCCAGCATCACCCTTGTGGCTCTTCACTAGACTTACTCACGTTTATTGCCATATTTCTTACATGCATGAGGGGGTTAAAACCAGACAGTATCCCAGAGATGGTTTAATAAGTGTTAAGCAGAGAAATCATTTTGTCCCACCCATACAATTATGATAAACACAACATATCTAAAAGCCTTCACCCCATACAGTCTCTGGAGCCAATATGCCACTTAAGAGGAGAAGTGTTTTCTCTTTTTTCCTTTCTGTATTAGAAATATGAAGGATTGCCCATCAGAATTTCTGGTTTTCCTCTCCATTCAGATGAGGTAAACATGCTAGAAGAGGGAAAGTAAATGATTCCTTTTATTTATTTTTTTTCCTCGTGTAATTTGGGATGATTTATGATAATCTCTTGGAAAATGCCCCATCTTGCATTGGCACAGGATGTATCTCCCAAAGAGTGACTGATTTCAGACATCATTTAATAATCAGAAGAGTGGAACACGAAGAAAAAAGAAAATCTCAATATTCAAAAAGAAAACTAGGAAAATATAAACAGTGAAACAGATTGAACCACAATGACTAACCCCATGAACAGGGTACTAACCTAACGATCCTTTAATATGTCTTTTGTCCAAGACTCCTCTTGGATCTTTGTGAAAATAGATACACTTTCTGTGCCTATAAAATAGGGATAATACACAATAAATTTCCTTCTCATCAGGCAGACTAGAAAGTAGAGAGGCTTCCCAGGTTGTTTGGAAGCTGCAGAAGAACAGTGCATCTGACTCCTGCATGCTTGGCAGACATTTTTATTCTCTAAGCAAAGTACTTGGAGGCCACTCTAAGACAGGTGTACTTGTGCCACCTGACCTAATCATTGTTCCTGCACCCACCCTCAGATCCACACACCTCCCAAAACATGCATGGGTGCTCAGAGCAGCAACCCACTCCAGCTCACCTACTGCCAGCCAGCATTCCAGCCAGCCATCCCTCACATGGACAAAATAGGGCATGACAGCAGCTGCTTTCCCACACTAATCATATTCTGCACAAGGTAACTTTCAGCACAGCTAGTATTTAAAAACAACTTGCAATAAACAAACTTCTGGTAGTGAATGTTTACTTAAGGATGGGAAGAAAGAGTTAAACTCTAATAATGAAAATTACTAAACATGCCCATTCTACATGTAATTTGAAGAGAGGATAATGGAAAAGTTGCGAAGATACATCTAATAATTCATTTTTTCGTAACTTCAAGTAAAGGTCTTCTAATAAAGGATTATAATGGAACTCAAAAAAATGAGACTGTAAAACAAAGCATCTCTTATTTTACTCTTAAGACTCAATGTTTATACTTGAAGAAAAATGCACATAAGAAATGGGCCAGTACTTCATGCAGGCACCAGAGAGAACACAGCTGAGATTCATTACTTATCATCAGTGTAGATCACTACAACTGCAGTGGCAATCGTGCAGATTTCAAAAGAAACACAATGGATTGTGCCTGGGAATTAATATTACACACATCTCTATTGAAATGTTTCTATTTCTAAAGTTTTCCAAATTTAAAACACTTCTGGTATGGATTCCTACTGTTAACAACAGCACATGTTTTTACGTATTTCCAGATCTATGCTGGCTACAATTTGCTCTAATTTTTCAGATTGCCATAGCTCTTTTTTTACAGCTATTCATCTTCTATAAGCAATAGTAACATATATGAAGCTACTCAATTTTCAGATCCTCCGAGCAAAGTTTACTCTGGGTATTTATACTAAGAAGTTAGTTTGAGTGATTAAGGAAATCACATATAAATTAATTTTTGACTTTGCTTCTCTTGCTGAGCTTCTACCTATCATCTGCCCACCATCCTTGCTTGCCTTCCACAGTTCCCATCTGAGTCCTTGGATTTGCAGAAATATTTTTCAATTAGTACTTTAAAAACTGTCCTCAAATTCAAGTCATCAATTTTTTTTTTAAGCATGAAGGATTTGGTCCAGTGCAAACTACATCATTAAAAGGGTTCTCAGTTTCTTTGGTCAGCTTTTAATCAGTATTCACGAGTAATGATTCTTGAACTGAAGTACAATGCTAAAATATGTTTCTTTACTTATAATTAGGTAGGCTAATGTGTGCTTGTGTCTGATACATGGAAGAAGATGTGCAAGACTTTTCATACAGCAGGAAAAAAGTCTAGGAATTTCAGATCTGCTAATCATTAGTTTCTATTATGAAGCATTGCAATATCTGTTCTTGTGTCTTCTGGTGTGCAGAGCAAAAGCATACCTTTAAGAATCCATTAATACAATAATGCTGTTTGGTTTATGTTTTTATTGTTCCCAATTATGTGCCAGGTGAGGCTGCCTTCTCACAATATGGTATTGGGCCTCTAACATCTTGCCTCCTTGCCTTTTTCCTCCATTCCCCTCTCCCTATTCCCAGTCTGGGACTCACTTTGTACATCTACTAAAGTTCACCAGATTCCTTTATGAGCTAAGTCAACCCAGGAACTCACAAAAAAACTACCCCAACAAAAGCAGCAACAGTAAAAGAATGCAGGATTTATGGTAGTTTAGAGATCTGGATTTACTCAGGAAAATTACTGAATAGTCCCAGAAACATCAGACAGACAAGACATGAGATTCTGTATTCAAGTGTCAGGGACAGGGGAGAGACCAGCTACAGCAGCACCAAGCCTTCAAGAGCAGATGATCAGAGTAGCCTGGAATCTCTGCTGGATGAAAGCCAGTTGAGTTACCCACAGATTAGTTAAGTATCCCCTAGCAAGTACAACAAAGGAACTTTTCAGCTTGAAGCATCACAAGCCCACTGCCATTCAAGGTGGCCAACACCTGTTCCTGTGGTCTCAGGAGCCAGGAACAAGCAGGATGCATTAATCCCACATGTAGGACTGTATCACACACACAGTTGTCAATTACATCACGATATCAAGTAGTTCTGGTGCAAAGAATAGTCATCCACACACTCACACACTGAGTCCTGAGGTAAGAAAAATCTGTTCTGCTCCTTAATGAGACTAGAATTTGGCAAGGTGCCAGTCATGTCCAGTGACTGCCAATCTGGCAGTGCTGCCTCCAAAGTGGGATGAGGATTCTGCCACATTGGATTAATGATGAATGGAGGAAAAGAAATCTCCATGGGATTCATAAAGGGCCCATGAATGATGAACTATAAATACTGGGGTTTTTTTAATAAGAAAGATGTTCCGCTTGATGAATGCCAGCTGAGGTGAGAGACCTATAAGGAAGAACTGAGTCTCTGACCACACAGGTCAAGAAAGCATCTACAGCAGATTGGCTAAGAGAGAAGACAACATTTTAAAACCCGATCCTTGTGAAAGGAAACCAATCCATTTGTTTTCTTAATTTTTTTCTAGCAACCATTGGTAAACATTTTTGAAATTGAGTCATTTGAGATGCTGTAAAGAAATTATTCCATTTGTTTTTATGCTAACCTAGTGTACGAGTTAACAATTTCAAATGATGCCCATACTGTGTGTAGAGTATTAAGACCAGGGTACTGAAATACTCTGATAAAATTCCAGATCTTCCAGACCAGGCTACAGAGAAAACAAAGGGTGTCAAAATGCAATTGTAAAGGTGCAACACCAACTCAATGAAGAAGCAACAGTGCTGAGTGAAAACTTATCAAACTGTAGTTAACAGTAGAAGTACTGTGTGTAAGGAAGCATGATAGCATAGCAGAATTTAATTGATGTTCATTTTACATATTTCATATGATCTATAAAAGGTTTTTCTTGACTTTGGGTGTATTTCATTTACTATTTTATTACTAGAAGCATGTATTTTGCCTTCTTGAAAATAAAAAAGTTAACTATTTCATCTTAATGCATTATTTAAAAACTCTAATTGTGTGTATGCACAGATATATTTGAAGAAAAAGTAATGACTGGGGAGTATATCCAAAAACATAAAGGAGCAATAATCAAAACAACACCGCTCAAGAAAAAAAACATTTCCAAATAGAACAAACCTTTAAAACCATCAGGATAGACTTCAGGAAGGAATTTAGTGCTGATGTCTCCTTGAACAAAGCGTGGATGGACGATCACTTCTCGCAGTAAAGAAATATTGTGAGCCACACCTGAAAACAAAAAACCAAATCAATATAAAATCAGGTAATATCAATCACAAATTACAGTAGGAAAGGACTTACAAAAATATGAACTCCTATCTTTCTGAAATAAATATTTGTTCACAACTTAGATAACATAGTACTGATGTAATCAATGCAGATTTGTTTCACTCCTTCCTCAAAACCCTTTTAAACAATCAGTTTAATTATAAAGTAAACAATCTAAATTTTCATCTCATTAAGCCTAATTCAAACACCTAGTTAAGGAAAGCAAGCACAACCAAGAGACTTCTGGTTCAACTCTAGAAGATATAGGCAAGACCAGAGCCATCTCCTTGAAATGACAAATTAGAATGACAGTAAATATTAGCTCAATTCCACTGAACCCTGAATGAAAGATATGCACCATGTTACACCCCAATCACAGTAATGAAATGCAGTAGAAATTTTTACCACTTAACAAATAATTTTACAACATTTTTATTATTTGTAATGCAAAAGAGACTCCTGTGTAACTTACAAAACAAAGCAATGTACTGCTTCCTCCACATGTACTTTTACCCAAACTTGCCTGGTCAATTCTTTCACTGAATACCCTGGTTCTCCTTTAGCACCACTCTGTGACTCTGTTAGGCATATAGCTGACAAAAATTATTTACTTCATTTTAAAATGACTTACCACAGAAGCTTTAGACGCACCTTTATCCTTTAATTTCTTTGAACATTATGCAACTTAATATTTTCTGCATTTCTTCATCTCTTTCTCATTTCCCTTCTCAGCCTGTCTCCTCCATCTCCTAATGATTTTATTTTTAGTTGAATAACTCCTGTGTAACTAAGTTAGTGACTTAATGCTAAAACTGCACTTCACCAGAAGTACTTGCAGTTTAGTACTGAATATGATGGTCACTAAAAGTCATTTCATTGAAATATTAAATACAAGAAAGTCCTTATAGGAAGTGGGAGAGGAGAGGTGGTGCAAAAAAAAAATCCTTGAGAAAAAGCTCTCTAGATCATTTACATTATCTTCTTACTGCAAACTATTTTCAAAAAGAAGGTACTGTCTCCTTTGAGAGTTGCACACAGGTGATCTGGAAAGTTTAAGATTACAGCTCAGAAAACCACCATCTGTATCTCCATCCTCTTCTTAATTTTAGAAAGAGATCAAAAAAATTCTGATGAGTCAGAAGAGCTCCATCTTAATATGACTACACACAATAACACTGGCTCATAAATATTAACATTTTCCAAGAAAAGCTGAACTAGACATGCAGTTCAGGAGCATTGCAGGTGGAGGCTTATTCCAGTTATGGATAAATTAAGAGCTCTTATAGGAAAGAGGTTATCCAACCTCAGCTGTGCACATTCTCATCCCTCTGGAAATACAAAGTAATCACATTCTTTCATCACTGTCAGAGGAACAAGTAACTCCAAATCACATTGCATTTGCCATATCACATTAACTTTGGCTCTAGCTGCACACCATTAAGTATAAAATGCTGAACACATCACAAAACAAAAATTTGTCTGCACATCCATATCTCTTGCAAAGCACAAAATTCTGTACTCCACATATGCTTACTAAAAAGTTATTATGATGATATAATCACAATTAGAGACAACATGACTCAATTATTTGCATTTTTTTTCTAATACCTCTAGTTTAAGATAATACTGAAAAAGAACTCTTTGCAAACTCAGGTATTTCAGCTGTAAATTAGGTTATTTGGATTTTTTCCCTAGTTGAAATCTCACCAAACCAAAGACACTAGCATTACAGAGCATGCAAATTGCTGAGGCTACAGGAGATTCTTTTACACTCCTTTTTCTTTTGTGTTTTCCCAGTTTAGAAGCATGAACAACATCCTTGTTACTTTATATGCAGACCAGTTCAAACACTTTCAAAGCTTTCTTCCCCTCCTAGTCCGCTGCTGGTGTGAATTTTCAAGCTCTCTGTGTGGCCGTCACTGAAACCACTTTAAACACACAGAGTCAGACTCAGCCTCATGGAATCATGAAGTCACAGCTTTTTAAAGACTCATCCATGAGCCATTAAATAGCACATGACACAAGCAGTTCAATGATGACATGATAGAAATTTGTCCTTTTGATTAAAAGAAGATCCTTGCTGCCTGTGACCTAAACAATCATTCACAGACCCTGATTTCATAAACACTGTGTCAAAGTCACACTGCATCTCCACTAAACAAAATAATTAAAAATCTCACACTAAATTACCATAACTTGGAAGCAAATCATGTCTGTCTTTGGCTGCTACAAATCCCCTCCAAAATTTCCAATCTGAATAGTAAATTTAAATATCCCAGAGATTTCATCTACTACAGCATCAAGACAAGGAGGAGTTCTTCAATGCTGCCCAAATTTGAATCCAGGATTTAAATATACTACAATGTGTGTAACCAGATCATCTCACATTTTTCTTTTCTAAACTGCTGTAAGATCCCTGGTGAGGTGACGGCTGATAACAGATGACAGAGCTTGGTGTCTCAACTGACTGCCTCAAAAGACCTAAAATCAAAAAAATACTATGAGTATTCTTAATTATTTCTAATTCGTGTGCATCTGAAAAATACGAAGCTTCTGCAATATTTTAAGCTCCAAAAATCCTTTAATAAGTTCAAGAGAGCAGACAAGCCTAGCTGTTTGGGAAGCAATACAACGTGCATTTTACATACACGAATTAAAAATTTAACGAACAAGTTTCTCTTTAAAGCATCATGAAAGGCTATCTTTATCAGTCCTTGTGATCATTATGTGAGCAATGACTGCATGGCTGATCTGCTTCTCAAGACTGAGTTGATACTTTTAGTGATGTACCAAATCATATGGCTTTACAAAAAAATTACCAGTGTAATCCTTCAGAAGTCTAGAAGTTTTAGATTTGCAATTTAGTGTGACCTCTGTCAAAGTTCATAAGGTCTCCATCTGTGTGTGAGTAACTACTAGGCTACAGAAATATGGACCCCTAGAGCAGCTTGCTCCTGACTACCTGCTGCTTCCAAAACACTGGCCAGACATTAGCCTCACACTCTCACAGGATCAAACAGAGGCTAACAGGCAGTGCTTATTTCATGCAAAGTTAGACACTAAACTGAAGTATATTGTATTTATGTTGCAGTGGTTTTCAGAGAATTTTTCTTTTTCTTGACCAGATCTGCTGACTGCCAGGAACAAAATCACATTTGTTAGCCTGACAAGCCATGACATTTTCAACAAACAAGCAAAATCCTAAACTATATCAATTTATTTCTCTGCCAGAAAACAAAATTTCACTTCAGTATCACAATTTTTACATTGTTAAGGCTGATGCAGAACTGCAGTTACAGTTATATTCTTCTTTCCTCTAAGTCAAAATATAATCAAATATAATAATCACTATTCTTTGTAGCTCTATTTTTTTATGTGGCTGTAGTTTTCATACAATACCACATCAGTAGAAGCTCAGTTTAAGATAAGCTTCTTGGGTTTCAATTTTTACACACTACTTTCCAGAATATATTTGTAAAAGAAAGCAGACTACCATTTAAATTATGGAGAGCTAATGAAATCTTTAAAAACTACATATTCATATGCTTTATATAGAACACATTCCTGAGGTTTCATTAATTTTCCAGTTTAATTGTCATTATTGCCTAATGAATACAGGAACACACTAAATAATCACACCGTTCACCAGAGCTTATTAGCAACCCGTTTGCAGAAGCCCTCATTAAAAAAAATTAAATTATAATCAGAAGAAATTACTCCCCATACTGCCTGTCTCTATCTTGCCTCCTTCCCTTCTTCATTCTCTGCCTTAAAAACTCTGCTAAGTACACCAGACCTTTCATTAACTTACATAGTGTAGCCTAACTCCTAATCTGTCCTCACAAGAAAACCCAAAGACAACAATAAAATGCATTTTATAGAAAACAATTTTGTAACAGGTTTATGAAGAGGCTATCACACCACATTTTTACTCACTAAAAATCAGAACTTGGAATGCCAAGGCACAGAATCATAGGCAATGTTTCGACTCTAAATATTTACTGACACTAAACATATTCAGTGTTGATTAGCCTTTTTACAGGATTAAGCTTCTGTCATCTTGATGCCTGCAAACACAAATCTGCATTTATCCATGTAAACTTAATTGGAGTCCTACATGCCCCTCTGTAGATAAGCAGTTGAATAGACTTAACTTGCTGATAATTTCAAACGGTGCTAAGTGGAACAGAAAGAACTTGATCTGCATACTTAGTGACTGCAAAACCAACACGTGGGGTACAGGGACTAGAGGTTTCTCTTTTTAACAAGCCAGCAAAGCTAAACTATCACCCAACAATTTAAATGCTGAATAAGAAGAAATGTGATGAAGCTTAAGAGGTATCTCAGTTATTTCTCCAAAGAAAATACAAAAAATATTAACTAAGCTCTGCACTGTGCATTATGAAACACTGATTAATGTACTGTTCACTTAAAACAAGAACATTATCGGATTTGCACAGACTATGAAAACCCCACTTTCAACACATGAACTTCTCAAGTCCATGATTACTACCCAGCAAGCGTCCATGTTCGTAATTCCAAAAGTTTTCATAATATTCCCTAAAACCCTCAACATTCAGCTGTTCAACTGTCTTTCAAAGCTTATGTTTTGCTACAACTCAGTTCAGAGCTGGCTATCCGCAGACAAACTCCCATTCCAAAAGCAAGAAAAAAGGGGGTTTCAGCTTTTAATTTTAATACACAAACACCCACATAAAATTCTCACATGGGATCAGTACACCACTGACGCTCAGAGCTGAACATCTATTCCAATTAAAAACATTCTTTCAGATACAAAACTCTAGAGCTCGCTGAACTCACACACCAGGATAAAGGGGAGAAGGAGGAGGTAAAAGGAGATAATATATTGTAATATCGTACTGTAAAATCATAAGTTCAAACTGAAACTAAATTTTGTAACTGCACATGGTTCTGAACTTCTTAGTAAGCGTAAGAGGACCATTATTTATAGTGTTAGCAAACATATATTAATGCTTGAATCAGTAGAATAATTGGAACCAGAAGCTAAGCAGGCTTTGTCAAGAAAAATGAAAGAAAATAAATGGCCATTCTGCCATCATCCTCTCCTCTGATATTCTTTTACTCTAAAGATGGGGAATACAACACTAGGACAACTTTGTATCTAGAGAAATAATAGCATTCATTTTTCAGTGCCTTTTCAACTGGGCACATTACATTTATTGTTTTTCACTGCCCCAGTTGTTTCTCCTTAATAAAAGGGAGAGAAAAGAACCCATACAAACAAAAAACTTATCTGCCAAAAAAAAAAAAGGTACCTTATTTTAACTTCCCCTTCTGCATCAATAACATTGCCTTTCTCTTTTACCTGTTCAGCCTGTATTTCAATTGCCCTTCCCTCTTTCTTCCACAGGACACTGGTAATCTGTAACCCTTCCTAAAATACAACCCACAACATTTTGCTGACACTCCCTCCTTTGAGACTGGCTTAAGAAAAGGAGAGAACAGGAGCAGCATCTAAACTCCAAGCTGATGCTGCTAAGCATTCTGAATTGGTCCCCTCTAGTGATTTTGAGCTAAGTTTGTTTCCTTCCCTTCTTCAGTTTTGGTTTCCACATTGATACACTCAGGAATCTGCTGGTCATTGTTGCAAGGGGTGAGAACACAAATACTCTTGCAGAACTAACAGTGTGTTACCTCTGCTATGCAGAAGTTGTATGACCTGTATGACTTCAAAAGTTGTATGAAGCAATTTTTAAAAGCACAACCAAAAAAACATAAGCTCATTTTTTTAAAGAGCAGACACTATACACTCTATTTGCAAGAAAGGAGGATTTTTACACACAAAGATTGTTTTGCTCACAATAACAATGAGACCATTTGCAGGGGATCACAATACAGGAGAGTCTAAAACTTGCATGTATATGCTGCCATTGAGAAGGATCTTCTATGTTCAAACAAAATAATTCAGCAGTTAATAATGTTTGGATCTAAATTAAAGTTTACTGTGAAAAGCTTTGTACCTGAAATTCATTTATTTGAAATATATGATAAAATATTAAAATTTAAGTTGGGTGTTTCTTCTTGTGCTCTCTGATTGAGCAAAGAGGTTGGATCACATGATCCACTGTGATCCCTTCCAATCTTACTCATTCTGTGATTCTTGGAAAGCCAAGGCCTTCTCACAGCACTAAGTACAGCTCTCCTTTTTCCCCCTCAGTTAGCGTGTTTACAGCTGCAAAAGCTCAAGACAACAGTTTCTGCGGCCACTGTTCTGGCAGGTCTGCACTCAGAGAGTTAACTTCTACATTTCTCTTCCCTTCAAACATTCACCACAATTACTTAATACTTTTCTGTTTTCTTTATGCTCTTTCACCTCATGCTGGAAGATTCCCCCAACCCCAGCTGGTAGCTCCCTTATTTCCTCCTCATTTCTACTCCTTTTTGCTCCGACTGCTGCTTACCCTTTTCCTCAGGGGCTCCTTTTTCCACTCTTCCTCCTCCCAAATGGTCTAATACATTCCTCTCTCCAAAGAGCAAGCAGGATCTCAGCAGAGAAGGGTTGACTTGATACAAAGCCTTAAACTTCATGTTATTGCTTTACTTTTGAATGCTCGGGGAAGATAAAAAGCAGAGGTCAAAGGAAAGATTACAGAAATCTGCACTCAAGGATATGAGCTATCTCTCCAGTCAGACCTCTAGTGAACTGATAATGTATTCTACTTGCTGCATAAGTGTAACCATTTATTTTATTTTAATATATAAAAATAACTTTCATGCACAAACTGGCCAAAACCCCATTCTGAGATTTACATATGCCTTCAAATGAACAGATAATCCAGCATCAGAAATTACAAAAAACATATTAAAATTTAAGAAAAACCAAGAAGGAAAGCACACCACACCATGTTTACACACAGAAGGTATACACTGAAAGACATTGTTTCAATACCCCATTTCTATTGTTCAAAATAAATCCCCCCAAAATAAACAAAACAAAAAGATTGTGAAAAAAGTACCATAAGAGACAGATTAACTACTACCAACAGCGCATGCTCAAAGGAAATAAATCATGCCTCATCCCAATGAGCAAGAGTGCCTTTCTGTTTGACTGGAATCTTGAACTTTTCACTATTCACAAATTCTCCAATAACTACTGCACAAAAAGAAGTGTCTCTTCTTGAGACAAATCTGGGTTGGATCCTTTAATCTCCCCTGAACTTGTTCTGCAAGACTCAGAGATAAAAATGTTACCTAATTAGACCCTTTGTCATTCCAGAGTCTCAGCTGAGATTTTGAATTCAGATCAGTTCTCAGTGGAGGAGTCAGTTCCTGTCAGAATAATTTAGACTGTAAAGAACCTCAAGAGATCATTTAATCTAATCCACAACTCAAAGAAACACTATCCGTGACTTTCATCTGCTCCCATTAACAACAATGGAGATGTCACACAGGAAAAAAGATCGAGATTACATTCCCAGGATCACATTGACTCTATCTTGACTCAATCTGGCATTAGTCATACTGATAGCAGCTACCAATGAAGAGATTGTAGCATTTCCTTTTCCACTCTGTACAAGTTGTCTGTCATCAGCCCAAACAGTAATGAAGTATTAACACAGCCACATTTTCAGAGCACAGCATTGTTGCAAATAATCCCTTTTGCTTTATTCAACATTTTTCATGAAGATACCACTATTATGGGCACTATATGATGCAGCCTTGGTTGCTTAAGCTATTACTTACTCAAATTTTGCTTAAGTCTGCTTTCTTTGCAAGTATTAGACTATTTTTAAAATTTAATTACTTTAATTTCTTTCATGATCTTGTGAGGCAGATTTAACTGGGAAGGACAGCTAAGCCATAAATTCAAGGCCAGGTAGTACCCAGCCCAAGAAAACAAGTCAATAAAGAGTATAGTCTGGGGACTTATCCCCTGTAAATGGAATGGAGCTAAAAAGGAATGGGATAACTCGTGAATATCCCAAAGCCACAGCAGTAGAAACTGATTGTTTTCCCACACAGCCAATAGACAAGGAGCAGCAGAGTAAGTCTGTGCCCTTCACACTGCCCATATGACTCAAGACAGCCTAGATGAGTCACCTCCTGAAGGGTCACTGTGCTACTTCAGTCCTGGCTTCTCTGCCGGGACTGCCACGCATGACACTGTACAGTGGCATTTGCTCCAGGAAGACATTTGCCTTCTAGGAACTGGATAAAAACCACTGATTTCATGTGGGTCAACAAGCAGCCATCAAAACAGTAGTGACTAAAATTCCTTACCAACCTTTGTCTGCTTTGAACTGGTGACACAGAAGTGATGGGGAAGACTCCATCCTCCATTAGCAGTCCCTAAGCTATGCATTAGATGGTCCTTGACCTGGTACTCAGCCACCCTACATCCCATTCCCACCCTATGTGAGTGAAGAGGCATCTTTGTTTACAGAAACAGCAATCCTTGGGATTTTAAATCTAAAATTCTCACAGTGTACATCACCAATACAACTGACACCGACTTCAGCTGGTATTGCTTATCTAAAATGCTCTGTAACTCAGAAGAGTTACTTCATTACTTACAGGGAAAAAACAGTGTTTCTAAAACACCATTCAAACATAAATGCTGCTTCCCAGGAAATGCGAGGGACAAGGGGGCTTGTTGGGAAATAGGGATCTGGAGCATACTATTCAGGAAGACTGATAATCTCGAAATAGTTATGTACAAGCTCACTATTCAAACATAAAACTAAGTAACTAAAACTAGGTTAAAAATTATTCTGTATCTTTTACTACTAACAAAAACTCAAGTTGGAAAAGATTTCATATGAGGCACTATACAAACAATCAAGGTAGTTTAATATTTTCTTACATAGAAACCCAGCATTGTAAACCAAAAATATACACCATCATTTTAGGGAAAAAGAAAAACAAATAAAACAAACAAACAAACAAAAAACAGAAAAGAAGCTCCACACATTTCAATGCAGTTTACAACATTACAGATTGGACATTTTCCACTAAGTACCCTACTAAGAATCATGCACACTAGGCAAGAGAAGAGTACTTTAATACCCACAAATGTTCCATTTTAAATAAACACTGAGAAGAAATTACCAGCTGTGTAAAACTACACAAACATCCTAGTGGTTTTCAAATGGAAACCACCGGCCACTGCAACTAAAAATGTGTTCTGAAAATCCAACTATTTTTGAAACATGTAGTACATTAAATTTTGTGGCTTGCAGTACTCCACAAAAAAAAAACTCCCTCTGTAGCTCACTAATTACCTCTTTAAATGTTTTTAATAGACTAAAAGCTTTCTGAGATAGAAATACTACAGAGACATCAAATATGATGGATATATGCACACTAACAAAAAGGCTGTAAAAACCTCAAGAATACAAATTAGTACTTTTCAGGTGTAAGGTCTCATATCCTTCGTAAGTATTTACAATCTGTGGAAATGTTATTAGGTACATCTGTGTAAAACACCTAAGCACAAATGATCAGTTTCCATCCTGTACTATAGCACACAATAAAAGACAATGCTCCACATACATTTAGTCTCATTAAATAAAATAATTTTAGCATCACTTGCTATCAATACAACAGAGTGTGAATCCAGAGCCTGTCTCCATTAAAAACAACACCAACAAATCCCACCTCACATCAATCTAACTAGAGCAGTATAAATTTCTCTCTCATACAAATTTACTCAGCTGTTATACAGCAGGGGTTTACATCAGCACATTGTACTGAAATAGTCTAATGGCTCAAGTTGCACCAAAATAAATCTATGTTAGAGTTAGCAGTTCATTTACAATGGCTAATCCTACCATGTATCTAACTACACTGTGGTAGAGGGATGTTCATTTTCCCCTAGACAGATAAATCTTTAGAGTTTGATGGGGCAACTGTACCATTCAACAGCCCAGCATTAAAACCAAACCAAGTTTTACAGAAACTTCACAGAAATTTTTACCTTTCTTATCCCAAGTTGTCCTTCCTATTTTCCATAAGACACAGGGGAAGACCTAAAGATTTCTCCCACACAAAGCACGATTTTCCCCACCAGAACTTAAAAAGAGTGCAAGTGGTCAGGGCTGATTTACCCCTGCTGCTTGGAAAGCCTGGAAGAATGGCTGCATCTCCAGTGCAATCAGTGAGCAAGAGCTGAAATACATGTTGATCAACAACCTACATCTGAATCTGCCCAAACCTAAACAATGACCTTGAAAATAAGAGAAATATATATATATATATATATATATACACACACAATCAACTAGTGCATTGTGATAATATTTAATTGCAATCAATGTAGTAAACTCCTAAAAATGGCAATTACTCCAAATTTCTTACAGTCCAATGGCCTTTTTCCCCCCTCTACAACATAATAAAGCAATTACATGCTACCATTCAGTGAGAGCTGTGAGTTTTAAGAAAGATCTTTATATATGAAAGAGAAAAAATGGAGGAAAAGAAGTCTCTTTAGAGTTGATGTATCTTCTCGGCTTAATTAACACAAGCTTTTCCTGTTTTAATTTGCACTTAAGAAGTGGGAACTTTACTCAATTTGCTAATTACTACATTTTCAAGCTGTTTTCTTGAAATAGATGACTGCCTATCACACTAGGAATCCAAATTTCTCTAGTTACCTCGAATTACATAGTTGTCCAAAGCCTCTTCCATTCTTTTCAATGCTTCAGCTCTATTAGAGCCATAGGTAATCAGCTAAAGAAAAAAAAAAGGTAGTTACATTACCTAGAAATTAGATGCTTGTCTCTAGAATTTGAATAGCACTTAAAAATTAAATAGGTTCACAGAACTTCTGCAGTCATAACACCATTTCTTGACCATTACTGTATTTGTACTACAAAGGCTCCCTGAAACATCAAGAAAAAGCAAAGATCTCTTAATCCATTCAATGAAAGAAGCCAAATCACTTTTCCTTCATAAACCCTAAAGCATCTAAACAAAGCATCTTGGAAAATCAGACAAGCTGACTCACCAGATTCCTAATGTCCAACAAACTCCTAAGATATCTTTTTTTTCTGAGGTCTGAACTCTACCATGTCATATTTTAATTTTACCACTATATTCCTGATAAATAAGAACTAATACTAAAAGACACTGTTGAGCATTTCTTTCAAAGATTCTTTTTGGAAGCCAGAATTATTGACATTTACATCCAGGCTAGATTATATTAAAAAAGATAGATTGGCAGTATCTAAATCAAATAATAAAGGCTGGTGTTTAAATCAGAATATTTTTTAATAATTAGAAACCGCAAGACAAATAATTACAGTTTCAAAAGATAAAAAGAATTTTATTTAGAACTGACACTAGATTTCCATTACTCCCTGTCTTCCTTCACTTCTTTTATATACCCTTGAGGCATCTTATGCCTGGCACCTTTAAAATACTGATTTACCAATCCTTTAATATGCTCTCTCTCATTTAAAAGATCTATGTACAAAAATCAATACTTCACACTTTTAGAATATTGAGAAATAATAATCAACTCACTTTTGAGATCATGGGATCATAATAAATGCTAATGTCACTTCCTTGTTGTATACCACTGTCAACACGTACCTTCAAAAAAAAAGAAAAACAATTATATATCACTGGGAAAAAAATTTCAACATGAGAATCACATCTACCCATCAGCCTTAAACCATAACCGCCACAAAGCTTATTACATACACTTTTCCCTCTGGACAGACTAGAATAATTATTTGTTTTCAGAGAATCTGAGAGGAGAGAAGGGAAGCTTTTTTCTTCACCAGTAAAAACTCTTGCAAATTACTTTCTCCTTTATAAGAAACTTGACTGCAATCTTGAGTTCATAGTCAAAATTCTCTTTTGCTCTCTAGAATGCACAATAAACACAGTAAATCTGATCTAAGAATTTCAGCTGTGTTACTTCAACTCTAAACACATTCAATTCTGATTTAATCCCTGTAATAAAATGCAGTTGTAATTATTTTTCTGACTGACACCTGGCATGAGGGATGACCCTTATAATCACACCCTTTCTGCATCTATATGTAATCACATCCCTCATGTTCTGCTACAGCCCTTCCAAGGGCTCAGTAGGAACAGAAGTAGGGAGCATTTGGCAGGAACTTTGGAGCTCTGCTTATCAGCTCCATAGGAATACTGAGCCTTTGGTTTTCATGTCTGTAACACTTTCCTTCTCCATCTCACCCTCTCAACTGTTAAACTTTTTTTTTTTTTTCTGTTGCTGCTCTTCCCCTGAGGCTTTAATGTTTACACAGCTTTTTCCATGGCTTTGCTTTGTAAGGACACAGCCCCAATTAAAGCTCTGATTCTGCAATATTCATGGAAAAAAATAACACGAGTTCAAAAAATTCTTTTGAAGAGGCTGATTGCTGTTAACCAGCCAACAACTTAGTTTGTATATTGCTGATTCTTGTTTTCATCTCTCAGTTTGATTTCATCACTGTAACAATGAGGTTAGCCATATAAAACTTTTCAAATGAGCAATTTCTGGGGAATAAATATTTATTAAATTGCTGGTTTTGAGCACTGGGATCTGAACTATTTTTTTAAACTAATCAAAATAACTCGAGTGATAAATGCATTCTGGGGATCATAAGGATGGAGGGCTCTAATCAAAGCTGTTGAAACAGCAGGGCTCTGATACACTGCATTGTAAAGGGGTAGGAGAGAGGGTCCTGGAATCTCACTTAAATCTTCACCTGTGGGAAGGAACCTTTGTAATAAACAGCAGCTCATCTGTCTGCAGCAAGGCAGAAAAAGGTCAATGCAACGGCTGTTAGGCCTTTAATATTTTAATTTAGGCAATTATCAAGGGACCACATGTAGAACCTCTTGTCTAGAGAATCCACATGAGGGCATGATGATGACTTTATTATCCAAATGACAGAAAAAGATACCCTGGCAGGTGTATTCACTTTCTTTAGTAAGAAAGTCTGACTAGTTTTTAGGACACTATATTAATTTTAATAAGAAATTCATTTATTCACACGTTTGTATTTGTATATTTATATTTACATGCTTACATATTTTTTCTATACTTATTCACATGTAAAGGCAGTATTGCTTCTGTACCACTTTAATAGCATCTTATCTGAATGTACTTTATCTGTGCTTAACTAGGCTCCCCACTACTCCCATCAGGTATATTTAACATTAGCTACTGATGAGAAGGTAGTTCAGACATGCCATGATTACAGAAAAAAACATGCAGTGTATTTCTCAGCTTCCTCTCTTCCAGCTGCTAAACCATCCTTTCTCACAGAATGGCTGCCTATGCATAAAGTCAATGCACATGTCCTCACATTTAAATCAGAAAGAATTAATTTACCTACTCAGTTCCAGATAAATCCCCTGCCCATGATAATATTTTTGTAATACTCAATAAATACATACATAAGGCAAGGTATGACATACATACTCCACACATACTCGAATTGTACTGTGACTTTTGTCTCTGAAGCAGCACCTATAAAGTGATTGCACACAAGTGTTTAGGAGTGCTTTACACATGCATAGGTAAGTATTGACACATAAATGTCATCTTTTGACAAAAAAAAAGATATGAAAGGTGCATAATTGAGACTCTTAAAAAGCAGGTTAGTCAGACCCTAAAGTTAACTAAGACTTCTGAGGCTACCAAATATATGCTCTGCCTGGCTTTATGTTTCTATTCATATACAACACATGTACATGACCACTACAAAACTCACAATTTTCCCTAACTGCAATACCTTGAAAAGGCTACATTGAATATAAACTACTTAAACTACCGCATAACTTCCTTTAAAAAAAATATGGGGCCCTCTATTGAGGTTAATTTTCATAAAATAAACTCAAGATGACTGAAAAAATGACAGCAAAAAAGAAATACATTTATACTATCTTCAGTTCTCCCTGTGGTGCTTACATTTTCAGAGCCTGGTAACAGTAGGCGATTTTATAAACTATATGGTGTGACAGAACTTAATGAATATTGGATGAACAAGAAACTCTAATTCAACAAATACTCACCATAATGTGCTGAACTTGATAAATAATAGCAATATTTATTAGACCTCCAGCATTTACTTCTGTGTAATACATCTCCTTTCTTTTACTCAGTATTTAAGATATTTAGGGAAAGTTAGGGTTAAAGGTCCTGCTGTAGTCTAGAGCTCACTCATATTACAGCCCTAACACTTTATTGCTGTCATACTATCCTCATGTGTTAGTACATTAGGTCAACAGCAAAATGAATGAAAAATGCTTAAGGGGGCTGGGGGGAGGGGGGGGTTGGACAGGGGGAAGCACAATCTGTGTCTCAGTCCTGCAATGAGCTCTCAATGCATCAAATCCCACTTAGGAACACAAACAGATTCTAGTATTTCTCAATTCTTTGCTGAAACTGAGTGTAAGAATTTTCTTCTCCTGGTAAGTCATTAAAATACCAGACTGCTGCTCATACTGACAGAGAGCAGTGGAGCTCTCCAGATAAAGCAGAACGTGTTGTGTAGGAGCACCAAACATCAGAGCTCACTGTCACACACAAGGGGTTGGTTTGCAGTCACCTGTCTTAAGCTTCATTACCAAAGACAAAAAAAATTTGGTACTTAGGAGCGCCATGTTGTAAGGAGATTACAAACTACGTGACACAGAAATAGCCATCGTATTCTTCCCTGTGGCTAAGCAAAAGCTCTCACACAGCCGTGCTCACCAGTCCCACCAGCACGAGCAGCTGACACATAGGCATGGTAGGCAATCAGCGCTAACTTGAGACACAGAAGAAATGAATTCCAAATACATTTGACAATACACATCAGCTGAACTTGCTGTGACACACTACAAGTCTCTGCTAATTTTTCTCAATCCAAGTTGTTGACAATTGTCAAACCTAAAATGCAGAAAACAAACACCAGGGCACAACGGGCCTGTAACGCTGTACCTTTTTAGCCATATTAATTTTGTTCTCAGCAGCATGACATTCTCAGGAGAGAAATTAGTTTCATGGTAGCAGAAATATACGTACTAAGAAACCAAATCATGAGTGTCTACATGAAAATAGTTTTTCTATTTTTTAATGTGACAGTGGAAGTAAACAGGAAGAGAAAGCCTAGAGACTCCATATGAGCTCCTCAAACCATTGCTCTGAAGCCTCCAGTGTAATTAAAATCTCTTTCTTTGGTACCACGACGGACTACGTGAAGCAATCAGGCATCTCCCACCCTTCATTTTCAATTCACCTCTCCCCCTAAGCACAACTCCCAGCCCACCCCGTCTACCTGACAAGTGACAGCCCAATCTGATTAAATGCTTGCAAGGGAGGGGACTCATGGGCCTCCATGACAGGCCAAAAGTGATCACCATGGAGATACATAATTACAGCTGTCAACGCGTCTACTGTCCTGCTGGCATCAATTTGATTGCTCCCAGCAATAATGATAGACAAAGCTTAGTGTGCACTCTCCTACACCCAATCACTTTATCTATTCCGTGGTCCATTTAGCTGACATGCAACATTCACACAAGCAAATAACAGCAGTAAGCAGAACATTTAAGGCATTTTAATTGTTTTTTCTTTGTATGGATGGCTCACAAGCGCAAATGTTATTACATAAAACTCCTGCTGCAGCATTAATTGAAGAAAGATTTGGTGGGACAAAGACTGTAGGGGGTATAGTTTGTCCATTATCACTTGTACTTTCAACAGGTCTCACGTTTGGAAAATTGCAAATTGCAAAAACTTGCAAGGGCAAAATGTTTGACATCGTGTTAGCTATTACAACATGGTGAAAACTTCTAACAACCACTAGAGTACTCATTATAAATTCTTATTAAATACACTCTTTGTTTCATTAAAAAGAAGTTTAGATACATCTAGTGATACCTTTTTCCCTCATCTCCTCTTTAAGAGCACATAATGCCTTTTAGATCTTCACAATTTTTTTTCTGCTTTCAGGCTTTGAACACAGCATGAAGCCTTGAAGACCAGAAAGGGTCAGGTCCCTTTGGAAAGTACACGGGCAAAAACAATTTAAAAAGCGAAATAAATCATATATCCAATAACAACTCCACATTTAAGATTCCTCCTGTAATCTCTCAGTATTTTCCGTGCAAACAATCAGACTAAATAATTGTATTCACAGATGGTACAGTCTCATCATTGCACTGACACAGTGTCATTCATGTATATGTGCACTTATAATTTAAGACTACCTTGATTTTACAGAAAGGCAGTGTATTTGCTCTTTACACCCAGCAGAAAACACTGTTTGTTAAACACCTATTCTATATTGTTAGGCTGTATCCTGAAACACATAATAATCACTGTAAGAAACTCCTCTTTAAAGTCTACAAAGCTCAACAAAAAGCACTGGCAGTTTCTCACCAGCATCCCCAGCTCTCTGCTTACAGAGCTGACTCAACAGTTCACTATCATTTTTAATGACCACAAGTACATTTACTAAAGCTGTGTTTGAAAAACTCAAGCTGAAAATTATAGAACAAACTATTTCAACATGTACTGGTTTCCTGTTATACCCAATATGAACATTTTTAACCCAGTATGGAACTGTTCACTTTTAAGCAGTTTTTCAGGTTGCACAAATCAGTACTGCCATGTCCTGTCCACGCTCTGGCAAAAAGCTGGAAAAAAGGCTTGGTTTACAAAGCTGCTGAGTATTTATAGTCTTTATATAAGAGACACTCAGCACCTATGAAAACCAGAACGGTGTTACTTACACTTGGCACATGCAATGGCTCCTGATACTGAGACAGTTTACCAATGGATGGCAGGCCAAAAGATTTGTAGGGGTCCTGGAAAAAAATTCAACATGAGAAAGCATTAAGCTTTTACAGATGTGGAGCAGATAATGTTTAAAAGCTTTAAGTATAACAGAAACTGCTACTGGAATGACTGTTTTCCTGCCCAGAATTACTTGTGTCGAAGAAGATTTCTTCATCCATCTGCCCCCACAACTCCAAATAAAGAAATGTAAGTAAATAAAATCTCTTGCATCAGTTAAAAAAAAAATAAGGGAAGAAGTATTCTGTATCCAGTTACAATATACCAAAATAAAATACACAAAGATGACATTTTCATTAGCTACACTTGGAAGAAGGATGGGAAAGTATTCAGGAGGCTAGGATTGAAAAGAGAGTATAAGAAAAAAATTTTCGGAGATAAAAAGGGCAGTTAGAATTTCAATTACCTTAAAAAGTCAGGCTGAACCTTATGCCACTGGAAACCTCGTACATTAATGTACATAATGCAACACAATACAAACTTAATATGAAAACAAATAAATGTATGGCCAATTGAATAACCTAATTCATGGCAAAGTAGTTGGATTCATTACTTATAAATGTGAGGGGATTTAAGATGAACAAAATAAAAAGCCCAAGCATCAGTTACTCCAGAGTAAAGCCTACTAAAATTCAAAATAGCTTCCATGCCAGTCACAAGGCAAATATTTATTCTTTATCAAAATAGTCTGTACAACTCAGAATCAATAGAGCAATTTGGAGGTTATGTGCATGTCATGAAGGGGAAAAAAAAACAACATCAAATAAGATGGGCTAGGTAACAAAATTCCCAACAGCTAAGCAAGGGAAAAAATGTCACAAGGTGCTGAATTAGTTTTGAAATGCAGTTACCTAAAATGTTATTGAAACTAAATTAAGGAAGATAGGCATTGTTTTCCAGACCCCATTCCTGAAAATGTTCAAGGCCAGGTTGGATGGGGCTCTGAGCAACCTGGTCTAGTGGAAAGTGCCCCTGCCCATGGCAGGGGGGTTGGGACTAGATGATGGTCAAGGCCCCCTCCAACCCAAACCACTTTGTGATTCAATGACTTTTTTTTTTACTTAACAAATTTTCATGTATCAAAAGCGACAACAAAAAGACATTACTTCAAAATGTCTTGAAGGTGCTTGAAAATGGGGCTTAATATTCGTAAGCTTCTTTAAAGTGAGATAGAGACTCATACCATAATTATAGTTATTGTTTTGGAATGTGATTTGAAAGTTCATCCTATAAACTGTAGTTTCAGATGATGTGTAACTTGGTCTTTCAACAACCTTTTTTAAAGTTTTATTAAAACAACAAAAAATTCTGTAAGGCATTGAATTTCAACTGTCTTTTTAAGCCAACAAGTTTCAACTACACGTTTCAGAAATCTGGAAAGAGTGGTTAACTCTGGTAAATAACTCCAGCATCATTAAATATGAACTAAACATGCAGGCTTATTTCTGATGATATTTGCTTACCTCTCTCTTTCACCATCTTTACTTTCAATTTTCAGGAAAAAGCTATGTTGAAACACACACCATATTTTTCATTAAAAAATAAGAACTCAACAATTCTACAAAACCTCATTAACCATTCCTGTTACATGCTCTAAATCATGACTTTCATGTGATATTCCTTGATTTCACCTTGGCATCTATCCACACCTGGGTATTATTACGCCACGATTCAACCACCTACCCCCTCCTCCCCATTACCACTCATTTACCTCAGCATAAACTCGACATTCAACCGCCCAGCCGTTGATGGGAATATCAGCCTGTTTGTGCCTGAGAGGGTAACCCTTAGCAACACGGATCATTTCTTGGACTAAGTCCAGGCCAGTAATGCATTCTGTGACAGGATGTTCAACCTGCAAGGTCAAGAACTGTCAGTCAGTAGGTAACAAAAAGCAACCAAA
>VXBU01018307.1:590346-702674 GCA_013400315.1 Bombycilla garrulus | reverse complement strand
AAAAAGGAAAAAAAAAAGGCACCTCTCTGTAAACAAACACAGATAAACAAGAAATTTGACCAGCCAAAGAACAGAGAAAGACTATGTTTCTATTTTGGTCATCTTCCACAAAAAAGACATCTACTTAAAACTCTAGCAACTGCTATCTTTGCATGGAAAACACAAAAGAAATAATTAGCAGATTACAATAACTTGGAGCAGCATACAAAAGGGAAAACTAGAGAGGTGACCTGGGAGGATTTGGGGTTTGGTAGGGATTTTGTTTGGCTGGGGCTTTTTTTTTCACTTATTTTACAAATGTAAATGCATCCGGCGACAACGAGTTAATTTTTGTTCAGAAGCTTTTCCCATTCAATTCTGTTTTGAAGAGACTTACAGTGTGGCCATAACTATATTTTAAACTGAAAATCTCCAAGTAGCTGATAATCAACCCATTCTGCTACACTTAACATGGCACATACAGGAGCTGCTACCAATTTTGCACAGAACCGGCATAGCCTATATCTCACCCATTCGCCTTCTTTCACTAACCTGTCCTGACAAGCAACCAGATTAGCGTAATCTTGCATCAGCGCAGTGTAGCAGAAATGAGCAGATGGATCCTTCAATTTTTTTTCCCCCCGCTCCAGACCTATGTGTTTAGTGCTTAGCATGCACAATAGCTGGGCTGGACCAGCAGAGAGAGGCTGTGCACGCTCAGCAAATTGCCGCTAACGGCTTTGGAAGACGCCACCCTGGGAATTGCTGTTGCTCGCGCTCACGCGGGTTGTGCGTACAAGCGTGCACTCACACTTCTGCCTTCAGATGGGCAGAGGAACGAGAGCGTTGATTAACTTCAAAAAGCCTTCAGCTAGGCATAGGACAGGAAAAAGCAACCAAGGTGGTTCCTCTGACTGGCACCGCATTGGTCAAGTAAAAGGTAGGCATGCTAAAAGCACGTTCTTCCCATAGACAAAGCTATACCACCTCCCATAAAGAAATTATGGCAGAACTGCCATTTTTGTTATAAAATGTTTGCGCTCCAAGGGGCAAAATACCTCAAGAAAATGCAGTTTGCAACTGTTTATCGTGAGATAAACATAGTATATATCTTTTCTGACATGGGAAAAGGTCACTGACCAAATCACTTGTCTTTCTTCCTTCAAATATATAGTATTAAGGAAAACATTCAGTCATTAGAACAACACTTTGGCTTACCAGAACAAGTATATGCTTTGGTCTTTACGAAAAAAAGCTTTGTAAAAATAAACAGATGGCATCCATAATTAGCCCTGTGTGTGCTGTGAGTTTGTTTAAAGTTTCAACAACATTTTAAGACGTTTTGACATAATTTTAATGACAAATCATCACTGAAACAAGCACCTATTCTTTGAAGGACAAAAGTGACATTGAAATGGGAATCTGATTATACAGTTTAAGGATGTACCTTTGGGATTCAATCTTGATTCTACCTAACACATGATACTCTCCAGCATGTCAAGCTTAATAACAGTATTTCGAGAATCTATGAAACATCTCATCTATCCTGCAGTGTTAAATTGAAGCAATTCAATTTCTATTAAGACTTGAAGTTTCTATTAAAACTCCCTAAGTTTTAATAGAAAGTTACTTATCACACATTCGTATTTGGACAACAGAACTTATTCTCCTACTTTGGAATTTAAGTTTTCAAAGATTACCTTTGAGCTGAGAATATGTTTGGAATTGTAACATTCCAGATAATTAAAATACTTTTTATTTTTCCAAAGACATTTGCATTATTTAGTTATACTGCCATTTTTCTTGGATAGCAATTGGCATTCCAGATTCAATAGCTTCATTGTTGTTTTCAGTTTTATTGTTGATGATCAAAATAAGATGGAATGTCTCTGAAAAGAAAAATATTTTTGTTGTTTGGTTCTTACAACTCACAAACATTTATTTAATCCATTCTTCAATACGGATCTTTGACTTGGTCAATATTTTCTTCTGTTTCTTCAAAATACTCCCTTTGTGTCTCCACACAAAACAGCATTCAGAAAATATGTATAGGAAAAAATGTTGAGGGTTTTTTTTTGGCATGGGGAGTTGTTCTACTTTAGTTTAGGACTATTATTTAGGCATAACATAGACAATTCCAATCAGAGAATTAATTTGGGTACCAAATACATTTTAAATGCATTTTAATATTCATTAAGACCATCAGATGAAATGTGGTAGAAAAGAACTTTAATCTTGAAATCTCTACAACAATTTTAACAGCCAATAGGCTAAAGTACTTGTATCTGTTATAAAATCACTCTTAAAAGCTAGATCTCAATCACTTCCCACTTTTCCACTTTCTACTTCAGATGCCATCCTTATTCTGCCTGCCTGTTGTATTTTCTTTTATTCATTTTATGCTATATCCCTTCTCCATCAACAGTCTTTATTTGCCAGTAAATGGAAACTAAGCCAATTACTAAGTTTTAGACAAGATGAACACAAGTTTCCTCCCAAATAGAGCTGAATCTCTCTCAATTGATCAACTCTGTTAGCTTTAGGCCACACTGAGTTTTGCAGTTGACTGACCCAAGATGTTGCCAGTGAACCCCAGCCATTAAAGAGCCAGCGTTGGTATGATTATACAATAGTGGCTACATTCACACGATACTGCTGTCTTCAACACAAAGGGCAAAACCAGACACGCCTGCAGCAAGCAATCTACAGATCATAGCTGTACCAAGGCAGCTGTACCTTATTCTCTAAAGGGCAGGCAGAAAAAATTGATCAGCAAGAACTCTCAATTAATTAGTTATCAAAAATAACACCTTTACTATCAGTTCCTTTACTTATACCAAGTCTGCTCATGAACAGTTGATAACAAGTCATCATTTCAATGCACTTAAGAATGATATATACCTTGTTTAAAAACTCTTAAGTCTCTGTAAAATGTCACTTACATTCCTGCTTTCAAGTCCACAAAGCTGTACCTGCTATGACCAGCAACAGCTACACAGAGTAAAGGGAAAGCACTTCCCCTTCATACTGGATCTACTGCTTTTAAGAGATACCACAGCAACCAGATTTCCCATGAGCATTTGAAATGGTTTTGCTTCATTAACCCCTTCCCATTTATACAGCAAGAGAAACTAGTGGCAACGCCTGTCAGAAAATAATAATTATGTCCCAGTTTACAGATGGTAAAGCAGGTATATAAGAGTCAGGGAACCTACCAGCATCACAGGCCAGTTAGCATCCATCACCAGAACAGTATGGAAGGGCTCCTAATTCTCCTCCTGTTCTGTGACTGCCAGTGGTTATAAAGCTTTACCATACTATGTTTCATCCACAGCTACAAAAACAGTCATGCCATTTTTATGGACAGAGCTAAAAGTTAAATTAGTGATGACTGCTCCCCTTATATTCAGGGGAATAATTCTGGGATGCATTTTTCTCAAGACTATCAAGGTACTCAGATCTAACAGCAAACACTTCTGGACACTCACAGACTGCTCTTGTCCCTGTGAGTATAAGGCATCAAGTTACTCACACACCAGTTGGAACATTCAAGCACGCCACATCAACCAAGAAAATCTAAATTTCAGTAGACTTAAAACTACAGCCTATGTCACCCCTACTACTGTAAGTCCCTAGTTGGTGTCATATACCCCTTTACATTCAGATAAATAATCTCAAAACTAACTTTCAACATACACCTCAGTTTCCAGGAAATGTGATTCACCTGGAGTCCCACAGGCTTTGCTGCTCCAGCCAAATCCAGTATCAATTGACCCAAACACACCAACTTACAGATGCTTCTCAACCCCCTGTATTTCAGTAAGCCTGGTTTCTATTTCAGAGAACTGAGCAGCAACAGAAGTGCACACATGTTCTGCTCTTCAGGCATGCAAGCTTCCTGACTACTCTGAGCAGGAGTACGCTAGGGTCACATCTTTCTGCAGAACAGTTCACATGTACATGGGGTTTGGGAGCACACAGGAAAAAACAGCTTTTCATAAAGGTTACTGAAAAACAGACGATGGTGAGAATAATGTACAGAATGAATGGAAAGCAGAAATACATAACTGGCTAACTACAGACATCCTATATACCAACATTTGCTGTTTGTTTTCTGACTTATTAGTATACAATTGAAGAACTGAAGGTAACCAGACTACAAAACTTTCCATCAGCTAAGACATTCAGGTAGACTTCTTTTATTGTTTCGCCAGTAAGATGTAGAAATAAAAACAAATGCACAGATATTCGGTACAAACTAATTTTTTAATCGTAACATATAACTTTGAAAAAGTACTTAATTTACTTCCTCACTGGAAGTTATATTCTGGTAATCATTGACACAATTCTAAATTTTTCTTTTGCAGGGATTTGTTTCTGCATTGTATAGGACAGACACATCTTACGTGGCCTATGAATTCTGAATCTTTTTTGTGTTTTAGATAAATAGCACACACTCTAGGTCAAGTTAATTAGCTCACAATTTCAACATAACTTTCTCCATTAATATCCTGCACTTGAAATTCAGTAATTCTGCACAATTTCCTTTCCACTACATACTCCATGTAAGGAAATCCACAAAACCAATGTCTTCTTTCCTAAAGATGTAATTCCTGCTTTTACTGTATTTACCTGCAGTATTAAAGCCTTCTCAGAACACTTCATTCAAGATGGCTCTGGTCACATTGCAGCTATTCTTTGGTTTGCTTTACATCAAGTTCACCAAAGCAAAGAAACTGATGTACCCTTTGAAGAATGACCTTTTGTTTCTCTACCTATTTAAGTAATCTCCTCTTTCTCAACTTTTTTTAATAGTATTTTATGAGCGTTACATGGGAATGTGGTCTCCAAGATATCACTCCATGCCTTAGCAGCACTTTTAATGGCATCTTTCAGATTCAATGACTTACACAAACAATGTTGTTCTCTTCTGTCAACAACAATTAGCAATGCTTTTCTGTAGTTCTTTTGGGAAGCCTGAAAAGCAGACAACCAGTAGATACATAATGGAAGTTGCATTAGGAAGCAAGAACGTGGCAAAAATTTGGTTAACTGTTGTCGGCTGACCCTCTTGTGTGAAGAAGTGTTGTTTGGCAGCAAAATCACCTTTTCTTTCAGTTCTAAAAATGGCCATGAACAGCTGGTATAAACTGTGTGCAGAATGGATTCTGGTGGGCTTAGCGGATTGGTAATGGGATAAGAGACCTTTCACCTTTAGGTCAGTAGTTCAAATTCAGCCCAGGTTAGCAGCAATTGAAAGTCTTTACCATCTGACACTGTTCGTTAGACTATTTAAAATGACTGAAGCAAAGTGTTGTCACAGTAAAACAGGATTCTAGTATTAGGAAATATCAATAGTCTCAGCAAACAGCAGAAACAGTAGCTTGAGACTTTACTTTGAAATCCCACCATTCTGACTTCATAGAAATCTACTCCTCTAACTCCTGAGAGCCCCTTTTCTCAGCTCCCATACTCTTGCCCACCTATCACAAGTCATGCTCCAGGCAGCTACGCACAACCAAGACAGCAAGAACACTGCCTGCCATCCCATGGCTCTGCTATAGATACCAAAGTCACCACCTCCCTGTGGCTTTAGATGGCAGCCTGGACTCAGCTCATCCCTTTTCTATTTGTATTTTGCTGTTACTGTTACATATAGTGCAGCTGCAATATTTTCCAGCACTAATATCCTTCACTAAGCCCACTCTTGATGAGCAACACAATAGAGATAACATTAAGAGGCTGTTAGAACCAGGACTTTATAAGCAGTGGAGCTCCAAACCATCTGCAGCAGGATTTCTACCTACTTTTAGACATTTTCCAACCACGCTTTTTTGTATTTTCGTGGGTGGACAAATGTGAGAAGGAAAGACCTCTGCATGTAAAAATTCTTCCCATGTTTTATACTAGTCACAGCCAGTTTTGCACAAAGACAAGGCTCTGGAATATGTAATCTTCCAAAGGCCAGTAAAATCTGATGAAAACCCAGAAAACGATAAACAAAAGCCTTAGCACTGGGTAATGTTTTATAGGTCTATGGAAGGTTACTTACCTTCATTTCATGCCTTAGAATCAAGTTACTTTAAAAGAAGTTAAAAACATTTACATTAAATACCATTGTGACAACTGTAAACTGAAAACATAGGTATACCACTTGCTCTCAGCAAATCTCTCACAAACACATCAGATTATTCTACAAAACTAATTTTTATTTCCTAAAAAGTTGTGACAAAAATACTCAAATTGACACATGAAGAAAAAACTCACTACTAGCAAAATTACCATATTTCTTAACTCCAGTCTACACAAATTATCTTTTCAATTACATTAAGCAAATTCAGTCACATTTTGAGGAGGAAGGGAGTGCTCCCTTCTCATGAGGGAGGCAAAAGGTTGGGAACAGGCCTGAGACACAAACCAGTACCAATTGTATTGAGGTTAAGTGCTTGATTCACATGACTCATACATTTTGCAGTGTTTCTCTAGCCAACAAGGGATGCTTCTCATTTCAAGTACTACAAACATCTAAAATATGGGATATTTTCCCTTTGCCATCACTAACTGATTCACGTGTATGAAGATTAGCTACACCACACACATATGTATTAACAGATATTTTTTAAGTACAGAGCACAGACTTCCTCCATATAAAGTCCAAGAGAAACATCATCTGTTCTTCCCGTGAAGAAAAGAAGAAACTTTTCTGATGAAAGTCAGCACTTCTGAACTACCTTACGAGATTTTGACATAACTTGGAAGACAGAAAGACTATCAATCTAAGGGGTCAGAAACTTCGTATTTATAGCAAAGCTCTTTGTAAGTTGTTTTGCACCACGACTGCCCTTGATTAGGCTGATGACAACTAGGTAACAGAAAACACACCACACTATAAGCAGCGAGGGCAGACATCTCTATGTTCTCTTGTGGAAAGTAAGAGCAACTAGTTTTACTATGCTACTATCCAATCCTCAATCTTATGTCTCATACTTGCCAGCTACCCTCTGAAAGATGGCAGAAAAGCAGGTACAACAGAAAGAACATTGCCAACAGCAAATAATAAGCCATTGTAGCTGAATCACTTAGAGGCAGTAAAACATCTGCAGCAAATTTGTGTAGCATACAAGAGACACAATGGAGTTGATTCACCAATTTGCTTTTGCTTCCCAATCTTGTATAGTATTGCAGCACCACTTAAAACAAAAACTAAATAAAACATAAACTTCCTTCAAGGTGGTATTTACACTTCTTTTGTGTAACTATACAACAGAAAAGGTATATTCCCAAAGAGTCCCCCAAGAAACAGCGAAGTAAAAATACAACTCTGATTACTGCAAAATAATTTACCAGAAAGACTGAAAGGCGTCCAAAAGATACACCAGCAGGAGGGAGGAGAGAAATCAACAGGCAGTGCAAAATATTTGACACAATTTAGTTAGCAAGTATATTCTGACGTCTATATCTAAAATAAAAATGCTGCAGTGATCTGATCAGAGATTGCTGAAACACTAGAATAGACAGAAAACTGCATAACTGAGTAGAAATGTTCTGATGATGTTGACAGGTAGCTGTGTCTAATACACGCAGACAAATACTTTCAGAGGATCATTTATGGATCAGGCATCCATCATTTTGGAAAGTTCTTCCAGCTGTGGAGTGCTCAGCAAGAACAAGGCAAATGAATCTGTTAGTCACTGATCACAATTAGGAGATGCAAAAGGGAAAAAAAGACTGAAGCAATACAGGAACATCTGGAGACTATCCTGGTCCTGAAGTTAAAGATGGCAAAGCTTCAGTAGAGTTTCTAGGATTGGCTCTTAATAGTAGGGAGCAAGTAGAATACATTAGTTGCATAACCGATACCTGAACAGAAAGTAAATCTTGAGACTTGGGAGAAGTGAAAGATCAATTGGGTAAGACCTGGGGAAAAACCAGAGAAAATTACTACTCCAGACTCAAGAAGAAATGCTAATTAGAGACAATAAACAGTCAGGATAGAGGAGGTAGAGACTATCTAAACAAGTAGTCTAATTTAAGATTAGTGAATTGTTTTAAGAGTTGTAAAGAATGAGTTTGCTATTACAGGGGATTGTCAAACTGTTTAGGCTATATTTCAAAAGGAGTCTAAAACTTCTTAAAGATGGAATTGGGAAAGCTTTCCTCCTGCCTATGTGGAGACCTTAAAAATTTGGGACTACAAACACATACCAGTGGGTATTGCAGGGGGAGGACACTGCAAAACAGCAAAGATAATGTCTTAAAAACAACCCACAAAGCGGAGTCCAAGGATATTCCATCATTAATTTCATTTAGGAACTCATGCCTAATAATACTACAGCAAGGAAACGGTTTCTGTTCACTGGCAGCATACATTAGAACATCTTCTTACTGACTACGTGAATTGTCACAAAAATTCTACATCCTATCAGCATGCTTCTTACACAGTTGCATTTGAGTCACAATCTCAATCATATGCAGATTGCTAGTGCTTTATTGCTCATATACACATATAGTTTCAATCATATCCTAGAGAAACTGGGCAAGTGATCATCAAAGTATAAAAAATAAGAAACAAACTTCAGGGACCAGTAGGCTTCAGGAAAGCCTCAGAGCACAGTGGCTACCCACTTACTGTGAATTCACAGTGGCACTTACCTCTGACCTTTTGAAAGGGTTTTAGGTGAAGTGTAAAAAAGAGCAAAAGCTCTGAACATTTACTCAAGTGCTGTGCAAGGGCTCATTGCTGCAAAGTCTTGCATAGACAGGCTTATGTGAGTAGATCTTTCCAGTGAGTTGATCTTTCAAGTTCAGTGGGAAGTGCTCACATGCACTTGCACAAGATACTTATGTTTGAATCTTTGCAGGAGCAAACCCTTAAATATGGGAGAAGCTTATGGTCTGTTTATTTAAATAACTTTTCTGAATCTGAAGAGTTGTTTTTCTTACCTGAAGTCTAGTATTCATTTCCAAGAAGTAGAAATTCTTACTGGAGTCCACAAGGAATTCTACTGTTCCAGCAGAGGAATACTTAACTGCTTTGGCAAGAGCTACTGCTTGTTCTCCCATTGCTTTTCGAGTTTCAGGGTCTAGAAAAGTGCTACAGTATAGAAACAATGGCTTCTTTAGTCAAATAATAATAATTATTCTATCATTTACTCTTCTGTTTAAACTACAGTCAAAAGAGGACAGCATCATTATTAAAGTTATAAAACCATGTCAAGACTGTTAAATGTGTGTCTTTACATGTATATTGACCCTAAGTAGATACACTGCATGCTATACAATTACTGCTAGTGTACAGGAAATTCAGGACAAATAACCATATTCTCTAAAATATAAAATAACAGAGCATAACATTCTTAAAACAGTGAGATCTAAAATAATGCAAATTAGATTTAAAAAAGACATACAAACCGATGCAATCTTAGAAGAAGTATTTATTATCCACATTAATTGCAACACACTCTTTTCCACAAATCTTGGACATACTCAAGGGCACTCAAAGAGCAGCTCAGCTACCTTAGGAGCCACGGTGAATGTTGCACGAATGCCAAGGTCCCTCATTCTAGGAGAGCACCCCACAACTTCCACTGGACCAATGAATCAAAAGATTCGGGAAGACTTTCTGGCAGTAACACATTTTGCTTGTTACTCTCATCTGTACCATAAATTCAGATTTAGACCAACCTATGCAGATTAATTATATATATATATATATATTTCACCAAAGCCTTGAAACCAGTTGCCCCTCAACCTGATACATTGATTTTTCAATGAAAGAACACATAGCTATTCATCTTACCTAAGCTTGTAAATACACTTATTATTTATATTTCTGTTTTGACTTACATTAGGCACATAACTCAGCTATCATTTTTAAAGTACTTCTGCAAGGGAATAGACAGTCACTTCTACCTTACCTCTAAATTACTCTTTAAAACTAAAACACCAAGTGTTACATATTTCTTGAGATGGCTTCAGCAGTGGGCCCTAATTCTGCAAAGGAGTAACCAGGAGCCCTCACCTATCTAGAGTGGCCTCAAAGCCAGTGAAGCTCCACCTAAGCCCCAGACTGCACTCAGACAGAAGCCAGTGCTGGGTCAGGACTTATCTTTCAGCACTTACTGTGGTGTTTTTCACTGAGACCTGAACACTCAGAAGAGCTAGAAACTTTGCTGCCACAACAAACCATATCTGACATGACACAAGAAGTGAGCAAATATCTAGACAAAGTAGGAGACAGGGGAATCCTTTTACTGGATGAGTGCTCCTTCACACCTTTGTCCTTCCATGTGCCCAGACAGGCAGATTCTGATGGACCATAAGGCATGTGTTTTCAGAATTTAGGAAAAAATTTCTTCCTTGGTAAACAATGGGACCAACAGGAAAAGGAAGTCAAATCTCATTCAAGTGTGAGATCCTACATCAAATGAAAGGGAAGATCAGAAGACAAAAACTGTGTCATACCTGTAATAACAGACATTGGTAAATGTAAAATAGTTTCATAATATTTCTTGTTTTGATTCAGTAAGAGGATAATATATTACATGGCATCAACATTCTATAATTCAGTGTGGAGTTTCTGCAGGGCTTTGATCATGAAAGGCCAATGAGTGGCTTATGAAGAACAAAACATTCTCAATACCAGCTTCATACTCTATTTCTAGAATAACCATTTTACTTCTCATATAGATGAAAGACAGTTACTCCCCTTCATTACAGTGGTGTCTTCCCTATACTTGTTAAATGTAGGTCTGAGATCTCACTGTTCACCTCCCGCTGTAGCCAGAGAATGGAACACAGGTGTCACATTGCTAAACTTGATCTCTGCCACACAGTTAAGCTTTACACTCTGAAATGACTGGATCATTCCCTACCATTGGCTAGGTTAATTAACCAAAGTTTTCATATTTCCCTCTACTGCATTACCTTTCAAATACATTGTTTCTCCCTTCTTTAACCATGCACCTTTTATAACCAAGATAACTCCTCTCCAGTCTAATTAGGTGTCATTTGAAAACACAGCATTTTAAACCTGATTTCAAATATTTTTCTCACACACACACCTGTTTAGTGAACAACACTAAGACTATTAAATGTCACTCATCTCCTTAAATGTCAGCTTCTGTGAAACAGGAAGACAACAACATATCCATAAATGTGTGAAAGTAGAAGCAGATAAAATTATGGTACATCACTGGAAGCTCACTAATTTTGCAAGCACAAACTAAAAAAACAGTGATGATTGGATCTGTCTTATTGTCCGTGCTTCCCAAAACAGAGGGAACAACAACAACTCATGTGAAACTCACCATGTGAAAAGCAAAGGGTACAAGCAAAGTTTTTGGTCTCCTATTTGAATCTGGGGGATTGACCATCATGAACACCACGAGTCCCTTGAATGTTGTAACATCATTGTGTGAGCTAAAGGCGTTTCTCTCCTCAAAAGAGAGAGGATTTTCTGTTTGTTATTGGTTTTGGTTTTTTTTCTTTTTTAGCAAAAGACTAAACTTCCCTAGGAAAACTAGAGATACAAACACAAAATTTTTCCAAATGGATAAGTTCAGCAGATGCAGACTTAGCTTTAAGAAAATCATAGTTTACTCTCCAAGCCAAAAGGCCCTCAGTCTCTTAAATTAGACATTTAGGAAAATGTCATCATAATAGAGCAAATAAAAAAAGGTATGGGAAAAGGCCAATGTCAAAAGCCCTAAATTGTACAAAAAAAAAAAAAAGTTAAAAAAAAAAATAATTGGCGTATAACATCCTTTTCTCCCAGGCCTCATGAAGGAAACTAAAAAGGTTTGGCCTATTTCAGAGTTCTTAATAGCAGCTACCATTTAAAACCGGAGAAAAGAGGACAGTCTATTTCTTATATCCAGCCATACCAGCAGGTGTGTCCAGGATTCCTTAAAGCAATCACAGTGAAACAGCATTCACAGGAAGGGTTAACTGGAGCCTTTAGGATCTCTCTGGTGTCTCACAGAAGTTAGTGCCCTGCTTATCTGCAAGTCTTGTAACCCTTTGAAAATTAATGGATTCTGCAGCCAAAGGGCAAGTGGCTGTGAGGCAGGTAACACTTCCAAAGCTGCCAGCAGAAGTCTGGCAGAGTCTACAACATTCAACAACAAAAAGGAAGAAAAGTTTTCACGCCAAATTTTCGAAGATATTGACTTGCCCACACTCTTGTAGGATTATAGGAGGGGATGAGAAAATTTACTGGCAACTCCAACAGAGAAGCCCAAGAAAGTTAAAAGGCTGGTATTTCTGATGAAAGAAAACTTTGCTCACAGGTGGCTGGTAAGTGAAAGACATATCATGCCACTTTAATTGACCACAGGCATGGAGAAGGAGCAGGCAGGAATAACAGGCCTTGCCTTACAGATGAGGCAGAAGACACTCCTCTTTTAAGTGCTTAGGTACACTTACATGCACGTGTGCATTAAACGGGGACCTGAAGTACTCACTTTCCACAATAACACACTAAGATCTTTAGGCATAAGCAGCGTAAGGCTTTCAAGAAATCCACAAGCATTAGCAGGAAGCATTTATAAGTGGATTTGTATCTTTAGATTTATATTTTGTTCTTTTATTTAAAATACAGGCCAAACAGTGGCAGTCCTGCAATTATGATTCAACATTAACTAAAAAGGCGCCTCTAAAGAAATGTCATTTGGGTGATGTGCTTTTCCTCACACCCTAAACAGCTGCATCACAATTCTGTGCTATAAAAAATATGGCAAACCATCCCAGCTGGTGAACATATTACACTGGTAATTCCCACAGGCAGTGATACACCCATGTCTGCTTTTCTGAAATGAGAATTTCTTGCTGACCTTTTTATACACTTATTCTCTGATGACTGCTATGCAACAGAAAACACAGCAAGGCCACATCTTGCACAGCAGCAAAGTATTTCAGCTTCACATTAAACCAGCAAGATTAAAATAATTTTGCACTTTTCAGTTACTAGACACCTAGATCTCTAGTTCACTACCATGAACAGTACTAAAAATGCTGTGGTGTATTTTGTACTTTGTATTCCAATTCAAATGGAAATATACAGTATTCTGTGGCCTTTACACAATTACTCTAATGGCCAAATACCCGTATCTGTGGTAAAATTTATACTTATTTCATATTTTACTTGACGTTTATATCCAAAAGCGATTATCAAAGAAAAATCTCATATATATAAACAAAGCCATACCACATGCAGTGGATTGGTAAGATCCAAGTCCATTTTATATGAGATCATGAATAAAATTAAATACACAACACAACAGTTTTTTACAGAAAGACACTGTAAAGCAAAATCAAAGCACCCTCCACCAGTCAAATGACTGTAACAAACATTTATTTTCTTTGTGCTTTTTAATAGAAGAAAATTTGCTTGCATTTGTACAATAAACAGAATCAGCAGGCTTCCAAAAGTGCTTTCAGTTACTACGAAGCTGCATCAAGAATCAAGTATACACACCTCGGTGCTTCCTCCACAACCTTCTGGTTTCTCCTTTGAATGGAGCATTCTCTTTCATTCAACCACAAGGCATTGCCATGTTTATCTGCTAAAACCTGAAACAATAACACACCGCTATTAACAAACAGATGTAAGCATATGGTCTTTTGACATAATACTGTTATGCAGCATTTAGGGTTCGGGGTTTTTTCCAATCTAAAAATAAAGGCTCAGGAAAATGCTTGTCTAGAAAATTAATTATATATGAAATAATAATTGAATGTTTCTTCAAATTCTGAGTAGGTCTATTCTGAAGCCTCTATGCAGAGTCTGTACATAGCAAAACACCCTCTCACTTCAAAATTTGATTTCTGAATGTTAGGGATCTTCTTACAAAAGGCTGAAATAAGATTAAAACTACACTTTCAAGCACTGCATTACAAAATTACACAAAAGCAAAATACTGCATCAACAAAAAAATCTTAAAGGATGCCAAATTTTGCTCCTGAATTACACACAAAAGCTTTCATAAAAAATGTCTAATGGAACTTTCTTAGTAGGAAAACCACAGTGCCCTGTCTTTAATGAAGAAAAAATATTTTCAAAAAAAAACTTTGCTACTCTTCATTAAGGAGAAGAAAATTTGCACCTTCCTCAGTACTTTCAAAGGAAATAAAAACAGTTTCAAGAAATTTTTTAAAAGTCAGTAACTACAGTTCTTGGCTGCCACTTCAGTTCACGGAAGAGGTAACAAAATCAAGTATCTAGATTAAACTACATAAATTACAGGCTAGAAAAAAGCCCACAAGTTGATCATAGCAGAACTCTTAATTGATTCTTCAACTTCAAACTAGAGGTGCAAGTAAGAAAAGGAACTCTGTCCCTTTATGAAATTGATGGTACGATGCAGCCATTTCCAATACCAAATACTAGATCTGAAGATTCAAGTAGACTTCCTCCCATCTTATGATGATAACTCTACACTTATTCTTAGAACAATTTCTTTTAACACAGACCACACCTGCTCCCTTTCTTCCTTATAAAATTTTTCTTGTAGCCCATTTTTTTTCTATCTATCTTCCTGCTCTGATCTGCGGGAACCCGTGCCAATATTCATGCTTCATTCTTTAATAGCTCAGTTCTACACTGAACACCGACAAGATAAAACAAGGAGACAATCTTCCTCAAACTGTGTGAACTCAACCATATCTACTCACATTTGTGACAACCAATCTGTATTATTTATCATTCCTTTTAGCACCACAGAGCAAGTATGGCACTAGACAAGATAAATTCCTGCATCTATGACACCGATGGTTGCTAAGGCGTGAAAAATCTGGGTAGATGTGACTGAAAACGAGGCAGTGAATTCACGAAGACAACTCATGTGCACTGTGCAGCATCAGATCCAGGGTGCTCTCCATCCCATAAGATCAGATGTTTTCCCTCCTAAAAAATTCTGTTGTGCTCCCACAAATTTATGGATTTCTCTAGTGAAAAAGGGGGTCTAGAAGGTTGACGACTTGAGGATTTCCTAAACTACAGAATCTCTTCCTTGTCCAGGGGGAGGTTTAGCAGCAGCAGTAGCACCAAGATGCTAGAAAAAAAAATAAAGGAAAAGGAAAACAGGTACTTCCTACCTAAGTGCTCACCCATCCAATCCAGACGAGTGGAGCTCTAAAAACTCATGGGGCCCTACAAGAAATCATTTGGGAGGTCCAAAGATTTCTGGACTCATTTTTGTGTGGGTTATTTTAGTATCAAAGCAGTACCTCTAGAGTATACCATGGTACTTGATGGAAAAATCACTGTCCTCTAAGTAGAATGACTGTCTGTGAGCATTCTGCTTGACTGTTAGAGAGCCTACAACTTTCCACAGAATTCTGTCAACAAAACAAACAAACAAAAAAATCTTGGAACATTACAATAAAAATTGGTCACTGTGCTTCTCTCCCCTCTCTCTCTCTGTATTTTTCAGAAGAGGATAATATATTTTCTTCCAAACCAAGCAATATTTTTTTTCCACTTCAGGACATTTCTAATAACCAACTAAATTGCAGCAACCTGGATCTTCAAATAAATGTTTTTCCATTATTAGTTAATGGAAAAAAGAGACATGCATGAATATCTACTATGAGAAAGTAATTACAAATAGAATAAGCCAGCGACATTCAGCATTAGTTTTTTTTTATTCTGTGTCCATCGTTTCCAGCAAAAGAAGCTAACCATAAAAAAACCTGTATTTCAGAAGACAATTGCAGCATTTTGAAATCATCATCTCTGAGATGACGTGAGATTCCAGTACACATCTCACTAAAAATGCATGTCCCAGGACAGCTTTTGTTATTATTATCTAAACACTCGTAACAGAAAATGCCCCATTTTGTAGGATTAGATGATTAGGACATTAGTACATGCTATGGACATCTACATGCCAAAATAATTAAATATTATGTAGTGGAATCCCTCCTACATGATTCAGCTAAATTCTGTTTCCAGTTGTAGGACTGTTGTCTGGCCAAGTAGTAGACATTCCATGTATTCTTACTTTAAACTTTTTATCAGATATTTCAGGAGAACAAGACTTCAGAACAGTTCAAGCATAAAGTGTATTTGGACTCTATTTTCCTGTTAATTGTTTTAGTCTTTTCTCATGTTTTACAAAGTGATTGTTTTATAGCTAGACACAGGAAACTTCTTATTTAACAATTTTAAGTACCAATGCTTTGGAGAAATATAAGAAAGCTAAAACAAGTTCTATTTAAAAGTCACTGCTAAATTAATAAATATTTGGCATCTGGTCTCAAATTGTTTGTATATTCAGCAGTTTGAAAATGAACCAAGGTCAACGTCCCAAAGCTGATTAGAACATGAAGTTAAAATTATATGCTATGATATTGTTAAAAGGTACCATCAAAGTACTTGTATAAGGAAAACAACATTCACTGTATACCCATTATAAATAAAACTATAAATTATTAATAGCAAAGCCATTTTGTTGAAATTATTCAACAGTTCCTAAATACAGTACTACTTAATTTTTGGGGGGTAATCCTTTTTTTAAACCCAAAGGAATCAAGACAATGTAAAATCCGCCCCAAACTCATGGAAGTATGGAGGAACCAATATCATCTAACTCTTGTCACTGAAGAATCAGTAAGAACCTGCAGAATGTCCCAAATCTGCAAGCACTGAAAGAAAGAGATCTTTAAGGTGTACTGATGTGCACAGACAAAAAGAAAAAAAGACATAGGTAGCCAAAAATTATTAGCCACAGCAAGAGAAGACAGAAAGATGCTCTAGCAATCTGACCTCTTTTGAACCCTAAGATCAGTGGTGAAACTGAGTTCACTATATACCCCTCCATGACTTTTCAATGGAGAATAAGGTTGGGTTTAAATTTCACTTTTACACTGTTTCTTCATTTCACTCTTCCTTCCTCCCTTTTCCCCTTCCACTCCTCTCTGCTGAAACCATACCAGGAGTACCATCCAGCCCTGGGGTCCTCAGGACAGGGAAGGCATGGACCTGTTGGAGTCCCTCTCTACCCTCCAGAGTAGAGCCACCGAGATGATCAGTAGGACTGGACACCTCTCCTGTGAGGAAACTCTGAGAGATTTGGGGTAGCTCAGCCTGAAAAAAAGAAGGCTCTGGAGAGACCTAATCGCAGCTTTTCAGTACTTAGAGGGCGGCTGATAAGAAAAATGGAGACAAACTTTTTAGCAGGGCCTATAGTGACAGGAAAAGGCTTAATGGGTTTAAACTATAAAATAAGATTTAGACTAGATTTAAGGGAGAAATCTTTCATTATGAGAGTAGTGAAACAACATAACAGGTTGCCCAGAGAGGTGGTAGATGTCCCATCCCCAGAAACATTCAAGGTCAGGTTGGACAGGGTTCTGAGCAGCCTTATCTAGTTGAACATGTCCCTGCTCACTGCAGAGGGCTGGGCTGGATGGCCTTTCAGGGTCCTTTCCAACCCAAACCATTCTAAGATTCTATGATATTCAAGTTAGCCCCATAGGAAGCATCAGGTTGTGGGCACACATCTGGCAGATAAATATTTCTTTTTTAGAAATAATTCCACACTATCAAGTTCACTGTTGTTGTTTCACTCAGTTATTGAGCTACTTCAGGCTCCCACTATTAAAAAAAATACAATAACCATGTTCCACAACGCAGAAAGAATTTAGATTTTGCACAAAAAGAAACAAAATTTCAGTGTAAAAAATGTTGAGAAAATGAATATCCTCCATTTAGATTTCTTGTCAGGAAATACTTCAAGGCAACTGACAAACACAATTCAGCTACCTACATAAGATAAAACATCACAAATTTTGAAATCATAATTTTGCGAACAAATGCCTAAAATAAAACTTTTGTTCTGCATCAGCAGACGTGACTTAACTCTAAATCAAGTAAATGACACAAATGGAAATAATGCAGAAGTTAAAGAGAATGCACCTGATTTTGAATCACAAACTGCCCAAAACAGGACACAAATCCTCCTGAGTTCCCAAGTAGAACTAGATACTTCAGAACAGAATTCCAAAATACTGACAGAACCACCTAGACCTTGCAATACAACAAAAAATTGTTAAGCGTGGCAGTTCTTGAACTCCTGTATCCTCTGCTGCACTCAAGCGCTCCAACAGGATCCAGAGTTCAAACCTCTAACCTTCAGGACAGATGCCTATAACATTTTTTTTCTCCCCCAACAAACTGAGCACAGTTCACAGTCTTCCTGCTAAAGAAAGGCTAGAGAATAAAAACAGGAAGGCTGTATTGTACATGATAGCCATGTAGTTTGAGCAATGACCCAAGACACCGGAAAACACAAGACTCTAAGCCTTTTTTAGTGGAGTGTTTGAAACATTTTGAACTTTGATTTATTTATGAGTTCAAACCTCATTAAATAAATACACAGTAATTAATAGTAGCAACAATAGTAATAGTACAAACCTGGATTTCTATGTGACGAGGGTTATCAATGAACTTTTCTATCAGTAAGCGATCATCACCAAAACTTGAAGCAGCTTCTTGAGATGAAAACCTAAAACCTTCCCTTAAATAATGAAAACAAAAAGAATAATCTGTATTTAAGAAGTCCTAAAGCATACAAGAAAGAACACTTACTGATTTCAGTAAACTGTCATCTTCACCAATCAACACACACATCCAAAAAAGCTATACAATTTGCAGTTGATTCTGTAATGAGTATCCCTTTTTTCATGCTTTTCTTACAAAGACAAAAAAATCCCAACCAACCACAAACCAAATCAAAACATTCTCAAAACAGAAAAAAAAATCAGTGTGCTTAAAAAGCCTAAACATTTACAACAAGCATGTATTCATTTTCTTTGTCAGCATTTTCTTCTGCAAAATGAATAAAGTAACAGAATTTTAAGACCCAGTGATTACCAAGCACTTGCTACACAGAAGTAAAGGTGAAGCTCACCGTTACAGCACACAGCCCTGTTAATATTCAAGAACAGCAGAGGTTGGTTAACTGTCCATTAAATAATTGCAAATGTAATATTACAGACATTGCAAATTCCACCACTAGATGCAATACTTGACCTCACAGAACATACCAGCTGTACTAGCAGTTTTTCCCTGCCTTAAAGTATAAGTGAGTGTTATACAGAATATTTTGTATGCTTCCGTTTCTTCTCTTACATATACAGTTAAACAAAAATAAAGATTGCAAGATACTCTATTATTAATTAATTTTTTATTTATTGTTTTATTTATTTACTAATTCTTACTATTTTAATTTTTTTCTCTCTCTAAATAGCAGCAAGTATACTCCTTGGGTCATAAGCTCTGACAAACAATTTCATGAACATGAAGTTCTCAGGGTGAGACAGAGCATAATGCAAGGACCCAAAGGCTTCACTGAAATTTTCTACAGGCTCTGTAAATGGCATATTAGTCCCATTCACATTGATGTATATGGAAAGATTGGTCAAATTTCTGTGTGACTGACTACTGAAACAGCATCCCTGACATTTGTGCCCAGAATAAGAACTACAGCACAACTGGGTTGAAGTTTTTGTGCTTTCCACCTCTTGGATATAGCTAACCCAGACTACAGATTCACAAGATAGGTAAATTTACAGTAGAGAAATCTGTATATTTAGAAGTGTATCTTCACATTTTTTCAACATTGTGGGGTAATACATGTTGCAATTTTGAGAGATTATACCTAATGTACAACTTTCCTAAATCCATACTTAATTTCAATATGTTTCATTACCTAGTAAAGAGAAAAAAGGGACATCAAAATTAGTGATTCTGTGCACTACTTGATCTCTCAAAAAAACCAAAGTGCTGTAACAAACAGCCATACACAGTGTTTCTTATTGAAACTGATTTACAGCTATTTTAACTCCTACATCAAAGGCTCTGTTTTGTTTGTAAACATTTTTGTGTCACATAGTTTTATGCACAATTTTTCAAAATTGACTTTTTCTTTCACTGAAGGAAGTGTGCTAATTAGAAATCTAAGCTGCAATACTTGTTATAAAAAGACAGGTGCCTAATCATCTCATCCATAAATCTGTCAATCCTTTTAAATTAAATATAATAGGAATGACTATCTCAGATATTTGACCTTGCTTTATCTCACAAAACTGTGCAATTGCAATTGTCCAGTGATAAAATTTACCTCCAAATGCATGTGAGGAAAAAAACTATTGGAAAGAATGAAGGAGCAGAGCAAGCTTTTCAGGGAAGCTGTGTAATCTCAGTGCAAGATCCAATCAGCCAAAGCTCTAAGCAATCAATTTAAACTGATAGCTGATGCTGTTCAAAGGATGAAGATGGACAAGATGATGTCTCTAGATCCCTTCAAACATGCACAGTTATAAAGAGGAGAAACAGGATCTCTCTAAGGTTCCCCTCTCTTTCTTCAATACATTTACTCACACTGAAGTTTAAGCTATACAAAAGCATTACTGACATTGCCACGAGCCTTACTGAGGTTGTCTGAAGTGAAACAGCAATGCCAACTTTTTGCCTCCAGCTCTGAGATCAGCAGCACTGCTTTAATTAAAACAATTTTCTTTTGAGGCAGTCACACACTAACAAAAGACTGTACTCATTACATAAAATTTCGGTTTTCAGAATCATGAAATGGTAAAAGAACAGTTTTTTCTTATCAAGGCCAGCATTAGAAAGGCCATCTAGTTAAAAAGTAAATGTTTGATAGCCATTAATAGAGTAGAAGCCCTCTGAAACCCTGACAAGTTAAGTAACCAACAGATACTCAAATAATGTTAACTTCACACACAGAACCAATGTAGATTGCTTTAGCTTAACTCCAACTTTTTTTAACAAAAAATCAACTAAAACTACCTAGTCAAAACATTTTACATACACATGTAGATGGCATATGAATATGTGGGTTTGTTTAAAAACCCTGGTTTTAGGAAACACTGTTTGTTACTCATCCAGTAGATGCCTTCCCCCTACCTGAACAGCACCTGTGCAGGACAGACCAAAGATGTCAAGCACATAGACTCCCATTTTTGCACAGTACTTTAAAAGGCCAAATGCAATGCTTTGGGAAGATAATAAACTCAAGGCACAGGCTTGAACAGGTAATGCTGTTGAGTTTTTAAAGCATTGTCCTCTTATACTGCACACTTAACATATCTTTTGCTTTAGGAGATGGAGGATCCAAAAGTATTTGCTACTTATTATTCCACATTAACCTCCTCCAGTCCCACTGCTCATTCCAAGCACAAGACCACAGAAGAGAAATTATAAGGGGTTCTTGGAATCTGAGAACAGATGTTTGATTTTCAGTCATAAAACTGGCATAAGCACCAACAAAGAATTTCAGAAACAGAACAATTCATATTTTTTCTATTATTATAGGTTAAAAGACAAAATCTTTCATCTCTCTAAATATCTGTTGCTGGAAGCTGCCTTGGTAAAAACTTTCAAAACAGATACCCACTAAGCATGCAAGACTCCAATATCTAGGAAAAGTTACCGAAGGTGAGATGATAGGGGGGAATTACTAACACAAAACTCCAAATTTTCAAACGCAACTCTTTAAAAAATAGTTTAGTACAAATTTCCAACTTGGAGGTTATGATGTCTGCAGCTGAAGCTACTAGATAAAGAAACTAATTTCTGTCTGCAAATCCAGAGTTTGAAACATGAGCCAATAGCTCCTACAGGATGACCTCCAATTCTCAACCTACAAGCCAGTAAGTGCCTTACGTGCAAAGATCCATCACAACCTCTACCAGAAAATGTCTATCTGTTCTTTGGAAAAATATAAAGTCCTGAATTTAATTCCTTTTCAGAGCTGCCATGGCACCATTTGGAGCCATGAAGGCTAAACATTTAGTTAGATGTACAAGAGTTAAGAGCATACTGGAAGCAAGAAGCCTTCACACAGCCTCCACAAAGCCTCCACAAAGAAGGAATGATACAGATGAGGTGTAGATAGTCAGACACATGCCCTAGTCATGTTTTGCTGTACTGCATCATGAACTTCACATTGCATAGACTTGGAAAGTACTTTCATATCAGCTTCAGATCAGGGATGCAGGCTCTTCACATACAAGACCAGAGTTGGGATGATCAATGACTAAGTTAAAAATACTTTTAGTTACAGACCACAGCAGAACCTTCTCAGGCTTGTAAAAAAATCTACCAACCTGAACATAAGATAAACTGCTTTTCAGAAATTTGCCACTCATTTTCAATGTAATTTCAAGTGAGCATCTATTAGGTGAAGAAAAGGCCTGCTAAAACTTACTTCTCCAAACCAAGGAAAGTAGCAAGTGATAACACTAGAGTGAACATCGGGCTATTTTCATTTCAGATGTGGGTCAGTGGCTTGAACTGTACACAAAATGCAACTCTAGAACTTGACCAAAATTTGAAAAAAAGCAATAGAAGTGAGAATTGAGAGGGACTCAGATCTTAAAAAACACAACAACAGCCCTACCCAGAGATGGGGTCAATACTGCAGCCTTCCACAGTGAAGGGCATGTAAATGGCTATTTCAAAAATAAAAACTGTAACATTGACAACACTGCACCAGTATTTCTTTTAGAAATACTAGCTGAAAATTAACAGAAATCTTAGTTATAGCTGGAATAATATAATAATTACAGAGGATCTAAAACAATTGTCATCACTTGGCATATTTCAGAGAAGTGAAAGATGAAGTAGTAAATTACCACAGTGAATAATTCTCTAACAGTAGCAATGAAGTTCCTTGGATTGGTCTTTTCCACTTCCAGTGGCTACTTCCACATCATGCCACACATATATTTCAGCCTCCTTATTGTACACATAGCCAGTTGAAACAAGAACGGCTTTCAACTAGCCTGAAAATCCAGAAGTATGTTTCAAACATGGAGAAGATTCTTCACCCAGAGGGTGTTTGGGCACTGGAACAGGCGTCCCAGAGAAGTGGTCACTGCACCAGCCTGAGAGAGTCTAAGAAGTGTTTGGACAGTGCTCTCAGATACATGGTGTGACTCTTGGGGATGGTCCTGTGCAAGGCTAGGGGTTGGACTTCTTGATCCTTGTGGATCCCTTCCACATCTAGACAACAGACTTTTGTTTTCAAGTAGCATTTTCAATTAATCTCATGAGACAAAACCAAAACAAGTTTACAGATCAAAATATTACCAACCATTCTTCACACTCACCTTGTATTTATGAATCCTGAAATGCAAAAGGCTGTTCAGATATCGGTTTTTCCAGAGTCCACCCATAGCTGACAAATTGTTTATTTTTAGTATTACATGGATCTGAACGCAGCAAAACTATACAGTAGTTTTATGCAGTATTTAAACTATCAGATACATTGTTTTGTCAGTAACAATTGAGTCACCTTCAAAACACTCAAGTAAGGTGTTCTCTAGACACATAAAAAGGAACAATTTCAGATCCATAACACAACTAATGGACATGTACAACAAATCTTTTACAACCTCATAGGTATTCTCAAACACAGACTGGAAGAGAAACCCTAATGTTCTACTTCACTTGCAGAGTAAATCTGTTTGTCTTCATGTTCTCTTAAAACTCACTTTCATCTTCCTGCAACAAGTATTTTGTCAACTTAATTTTTCCTATTTACAAATGTTAAAATAAGAATTTCTCCTTGATCTAGGTTCAATAAATGGTGTTGGTCCATGACTGACTGGGTGTTCTTCCTCTAAGCACCTTTTAGATCTAACATTACGCTGTTAAAGACAAGGCTTGCATAAGGAGCCAAGAGGATTATTGTAACGACTCCACTCCAAATAATGAAGAGCTGAATGATACTTCAGAATTGAATTGGACTCAATGATCCCTGTGGGTCCCATCCAATTCCAGATATTCTATCATCCATACGTTTTCCATAAACCAGGCAAGCATTAAATAGGACTGAGTCAAAGTAATATCACTAAATTAATTTAGTGATATGCAAAAGAACATAAAAGAATATCCCCAGCTAGCTTCTACTGGTACCAATCAGTTCTACCAGGTGACTTCCTACACCAAAACCACAGCCCGTCTCCAAAATAAGTTGGCAATCATGATTTTAGATCCACTTTTATTTTAAAACAGTTACTTTAATCAAGCTCCTTTGCTCCTTTCTGAACTAAACTAGAAATGAATGCCTTCCTTTCAAGTTCAAGAGATAGAACTTCTGCCTGAACAAGATCAAGGCAGTAATTTTGGATTCTAAAGCAGTAGCAACAAAGTATCCTTTTGAAGAAGCAAGCTATTCTAGATCTTTATTCTAATGCACAAATCATTATTTTCCTATTTAGATTTGAATACAAATGGACGAGACAGAGCAAGGTACAAATAAACCTGCCATGTTTTCTTTAAATCTAAAATTTAACTGTTAGACATTCATTGTTCTTTCATCCAATTTTTAGGTTTTGACAAACCAAAATTCAATAAGGGACAAAAAAATTACAGGGAAGTCTTGAAGGTAACTAAATTACACTAAAGAAAATTTCATGAAATTTTAACTTTGAGTTGACTCCAGTACATGTGCTGAGCCCTCCATGCAGAAAGGAAAACATTCAGGGTATTCTGGATCAAACAGGCTTTTCATTACAAGTTTTGAAAAAATCAGAAAATACATTTTTCTGTAAGATCAGCAGCACATGGAGTTGAAATCAGGCTCCTTGCTGCCACAACATCAGCAGAGAATTGATTGTAAACCTCTGAATCAACAACAAAGCATCATGAAATGTTCAGGATTCAGAACACCAATAAGAGACATGAAAAAACATCTGTGTGTTGAAACATATGTGGTTTCAAAACAGACAAAAGTACAGTAGTTTGCTGACACAAATGCTTTAAACACAGAAGTATGCAATTTATTAGAGCGCATTCTGGTAACCCCGTATGTGTTTCCACATATGAATTACCAGTCTCATCAACTTTAACAGAACTAAAGTGTTTGTGAATCAGGGCCAATAAATATTCTACCTAACACAGAGAATTAATAAATTAGCATTCTGAAAGGCATACAGTAAAATGTTATTTACAGTCTAATATTGGACTAACAGCAGTTGTAAATGTTGTTTTTTCACTCAAATTAAGGGACAATGTTTTGTAAGGGTTATGTAATAATTAGATATAGGCACATGCAAACTTCCAAAGTATATTTCTCACAATGCTACAGAGAGAAAACCAAATAATATCCAATTTCTCTGTCTAACATTTCATATCTGCTCAACTGTCAGCTCACAACGGCTTAATGGGACTTCAGTAACTGCAGCATTCATCAGGGCAAGCTTTTGGACAGCATCTCACCTGGTCTCTTCATCATCCCAAGCGATTCTCATGCCTTTCCCACCACCACCTGCTGAGGCCTTGATCATGACAGGGTAGCCTAACAGCGGGGAACAATTAGACAGAAGTTCAAACTTTGTTCAGTTGGTCAGAGGAACATGACAACTGACCACATGTCCAATAAAGCCAGTAGACAATAACTCCGTTTATTTAAACACTTTGTTTGCAGGGAGAACAGAGGAGAAATCTTTCTTTTCAAAACTTAGCTGTCAGTGCAGTAATTTCTACAGCCAAGAAAGGCTGTCTTCTCCAATTCATTTATACCAAAAAAAAAAAAACACTGAATGAAAAAACACTGAATGAATTATTCCCAAATAATGAAGTGATTTATGAATAAGGCATTTGACCTTTTTAAGTTCACATTTCTTTAGGAAGAATTTTTTTTCCTTTGTTGCTGCTTAAATATTTTTTAATTAATAGCAAAAATGAGTAGACGTTTATAAATTAAGTCTAAAGATTGAATAAACAAATATGCATCTTATCAACACTTCTAGTGCAGCACATTTTAAATAACAGCAGCTCGAGAGCTGTGCTGCTTAGATATTATGTAATAGTATTAGAAAGCAGATTACTTTTGTTTACAATTTAAAAAGTATTCTCCCCAAACTGACATGTAGTAAGAAAAAACAAGGAGTATAAATCTGTCAGCATTGTACCTAACTGGCAATATCCTACTCATAGAACTAGATACTGTAATACAGGTAAGAGGCAGGACCTTCCTTTTCTGAAAGCTAGAAAATAACAGTAACAAAGTACACAGTTTAAATGCAGATTTAATAATAGTTTATCTTTTAATACAAATAATTTCATTCAAAGCAACTTCCTAGAACAATTTCATCATACCAGAGAACTTCACCTTTCTTTATACAAACATGCAGAAAACTAAGAATCAAGAATCTGATGAAAATGCTTTTGACACTTCTGGGATAGCAGAAAATTTTTCATGCCTTTGGTCTCCAGTATGTTTAATCCAAATCACAACATCAGGCAAATATGAGACCAGCTGATATAATTTGCCAAGAAGAGTCTATCAGTCCTTGAGAACTGAAGATGTATTCTATAAAAAGCTTTGATCTGGGGACAGAACGAGACATTTGAATATGGTTCCTAGAAGCGGTGCAGTCTACTGTCATACGTGTTACTGATATTTACAGTTTCTTTCTGGAATGCAGACCTACTCTTGCTCTGTCAAGTGACAGGAATACAATATTCCCACCTCCTCCTCACAGTGATCCAACTGAAAGGAGGTTCAGGAGAAGATAATTAAAACCAGCAAGATCTGGAAAAGCTTTGTTTTCTTAAAAAGTCTGAAATGGATACCAAAAAGGACATGAGACAAGGATAAGGAACAGTAGTGTTGATTGGAAGGCAGGAAAGCAGTAACATACAAGAGAACATTAAATTAACAAAGAAACAGAAAAAAGAATCAATAAAATAGTTTCCAACTTAACACATTATTAGACTGTGAAACCCCAGGCTGTAAAGCATTCACGTGGCTGAAAGCTGTAGAGTGGTAATAGTTAAGCATATGTAGAGAACAAACCAAGCTCCTGTAGGCATTGATTTCCAAAAGGCTATAAATCTCCATGCCTTGGAGTCTAAAGTAGCCTCTCGTTACAACATACAAGGTTAAGGCCAAACAGAGCAATGCAAATAAGCTTTCTAGGAGTCTCTTTTAAATTTTCTTATGAAGTATCTGATGCTGCCCATAGAAGGGTACAGGATAAGCCACAGAGTAACAATGAGCTTGATCCAGGCCTCTACAATCCCAGAGATTAAAGGGTAAAGGGTAAAAATTACTCTAGATGACATGCAGCAACAGTGAAGTTCAAGCAATTTACATGAAATGCAGTATATGCAATACCTACACAAGAGCATTTTATTGATGCTGTAGCTGCACCTCCAGATCCCTGCCAGCCATCAGGCTCCTACACAAGTTACTGGATATCTTGAAATAAAGCTAAAAGCACATCATGTATAACTTCCATGCAAGAAATGAGATTTTACTGGATAACACTAGCAAATCTCTGGCAATACTATCACCATCTGGAGACCCTGTCCACCCAAAAAGCTGCAAGAGTGAAATTTGAAAAAAGCATTGTTTTAAGCCTTATTATGGCAAATGCTCTAAGGCAATTTACATCACTTAATCTATTTTATTCAGTGTTACAGGTACTTGAAAAAATCATCACTATTTATGCTACCAATTTCACTCTAACACTACCAGTCTCTTGAATGGTTTGTTGATTTTAATTCTGTAAGCAGAATCTACTCCTAATTTACTGTTCTTTAGTTTCCAACAGGCATGTTGAAAATGAGCCTTGATAAGTCTTCAAAATATAATTCATATACCACAACTCACATGGTTAAATTACCAAAGAGTATACATGGGTTACTAGCATCATACACCAAGTGGAGAAACACTTTCCTTCCACTCCCTCCCACCTTTTATACACAGTGATTATACGTCAGCCATGCTTGTAGGCAGTTAAAGACTGCTAAGAGCCACTATATAAGTAAAAATAAAATAAGTATTAAAAAAATTAAGTAAGGCCTGTTTTGAAAAAATACATACAGCTTTTCTGGTGGAGAAAGAAAAATTGCAACAGACATGTTAGCATCTAAATCAGCCAGTGCCCTGAAAATAATGATACTGGAGCTTTTGCCCAAATATGAGGTTACAGACTCCTTACTCTTGGGGCCACTGAACTAAGCTTTAGAGCAGCTCTTTAGTCTATATCAAAAACTGAAAGGAAGGCCTTGTAAAATTTAAGTTTTGCATACATATTGGATATAGGATACAGGGATCAGAATGCATTACTCAACACTCTCCACTTTTGTACTATTCAGCAGCAATCAAAATTGCTAAAGTATGTTCACAGGGGTTGGTTGGATTAGTTGTGGAAAGGGAGAGGCATGCAAACAATTTCTAACACCATTTGTAAGTACCCACAACAACAGCAATGAAAAGACTCACAAAGCAGACACATTTTTGAGTAGGTGTTAGGTTTTCTATCCTTCCCTCAAATTAGATGCCAATTTATGTAAAATTAAAATCGCATGTGAGATTGAAACCTACTCTTGTTTATAGTTTTCCATTCTTGTGACACCTCTGAAGGATGGGTCTAAAGATCTTAGGGGGCAAGAAAGCAAAAAGCAGTCAGACTTGAAGATCACTGCACCTACTTTTGCTGCTAAATAGGTGGTCATAAGTTAGGACTGCTTTGCTTCCAGGACAGTTCCTGTTCTGAGAATCTGAATGATAAAAGGAGTAAACAAATTTCTGATGTCCCGCAGCTGCTAGCTCCCAGCCTTTGGCACCATGTTTTTTAGATGTCATTTACCCATTTTTCATAAAGTTGCAGGTAGTAGACAAAACACATTGGGCAATATCAATTTGAGCAATATTGCATGTGGCGATACAAGATACTTTCCAATATCCACTGTTAAATGCTAGCGCTAACTAAACTCATGTCAAATGAAACATGACAAAAAAACATCTTGTTCATCTCTTCAGTTTTGTACAGACTTTCATTTAGTTTCAACTGACTGCACTTCATAGCTGTTCAATCCTTTCAAACAGGGGAGTCATACTTTCTGGAGTTTCATCGATGCTTCAGAATTAAGAAGCCAACAGTTCTTAATGTACAATTCTACAAACAGACCTAAAAGCAGCATGGGAAAAGGGCCAATGTAATTAAGCATTACAGAAAGGATCAAAAGAGCACAACAGCCCACACCAACAAATAAAGGAGACAGTAGAAAGGAGCCAATACAGCAATTCGTGCCTGAACTTCTTCCAATTTCCAATTTAGCCTAGTTTCCCTGTCATATTCTCTCTATACAATGCAGGAAAACATCTCAAATCAGGGGCAAAAAGAAGGTTTCACTCCCCTATCTGGAGAATGTGTATCCACAGATAATAGTCACTAAACAGGTAAAGGCTGTGTTCTCAACCCTGAGGTGCCATGCTCCACTACTACTGGATCTTTGGCCAAAACACAGCAGGGAGAAGCAGAAAAAAAAACCCAGGCAGCAAGAGAGCATCACACACAGTGTTACTGTTTTAAATGCTGACCCATGGTCATTTTTTTAAGAATACTTAAGCTTTCTTAGAAGACTGAAACTCTGGATTAGTGAAATTAGAAACAATCTGATAGTATTCCACTGCATATCAAGTGCTTTATGCACAAGAACAAATACATTATATACATATATATATATACACAAGAAACTATAATTTAATTCTCTCTTAGATCCTTTGAAATTAAAATCATTACATTTTATTATGGTCAGTGGCTACAATTAGACCAAGCTTAACCAAACTGATCAACTTGTTGAAACAAGGGTGGGGAAAAAGCTAGAAGGGACACTTTCTTTTCACTACATGGCAGCATAGTACAAACCCTTCTTGTATCAAAACAGTTTAAGAATTTCCCATCTAAATAAAGCACCACCCAGCTGTCTGTAATTGACTTTATTATCACAGATTTAAGACTGCCTTGATATAATGACCTCCAAAGTGCCACTGATATCAAAGACAGGAACCAATCAACAGAACACCAGAACTTAGAAGAAAATTAAAAAAGAATGTATTTTAAAGGGTGTCTAGAAAGCCACTGCATGCCTTCTGACTTACATTCATCAAAACTGTTTAAAAAAACACTTGCAGGAAATCTTTAAAACACAAGAACAAGAAAGATTATTGAAGAGAAACTGAACTGAAATAAAGTCACATTACTATAATTTCATGAAGTACTAAAGCCTATTTTATTTACCGCTCTCTTCTGAATGTTCTAGTTTGGTTAATAACCTCTTTCTTTTGGTAATGCTCCCATGACAGTGATCAGTTATCACTGGGTTTCACAACCAGGACACAAAGCTTGACTCACAGAAACCCTGACTTCAGTTGTGTCAGCCTAATAGTCAGATAAGCCTAGGAGGGGTTCAGGGCAGCTAAGCAGTGCAGGGTAAAAGCCCCAACTTAAAACTGAAAGCAGAAAGCTCTTACACTGCTTAGAAGTTATCTGTCACGGTGCAACTCCCACTTTCTATCTGACACATAAAGGAATAGCAGTAGCTTTTGATATGGGTGAAAAGGTGTTTATTTACCTGTGATAAACCTAAATAGCTTCTCATGGTAGCAGTCTCAAAAGGAAAATTAAAGAAAAATCCCAAGAAAAATCAAATATGTTACTGCATTAGATTCTTCTTCTAGAAAGCATTTTAAAACATATGTAATTTCAAGCATATGGTTCAGTATTTTCACTAATATCAAGCTTTAGTAAATAAAAGCCAAAACTCGTTAAATACATATTACACATAACCTTCATCAAAATGAGTCCCAGACTAATTTGCTGGTTGCTCTTTTTGCCATTCTATAAGATATTCATAAGCTGAACAGTAACTTTATTCCAGTTAGCATAGATGGCTGGTGTTCTGGATCACATTCAAGCTAGCTGCAGTCCACACAGTGATGATGAATGAAGATCATAACATCACTGGTGTCAGTCTCCATATAAAGAGAAGTGTACCATGCCCAACTCCTGACCATCATGTCCAGTTGCAGATATACTTTTAGATAAGTCCTTTAGTGATGTACTCATTACTGTGTATTACATTGATTCCACAAATCATGGCTGCACTTGTTCTGTAAAGTCCAGTTTGAAAAGCTCAGATGTGATGATTTAAGAGACAGGGCGTTAATGGCTAGACTCCTCCAGCCCTATGGGCAACAGGGAACTTAAAAACTATTAAAATATTATTTGTTCTATAGGGATTACTTATTACACATTCAATTTAGTCAACCATGTCTGCTGAGAGGCACACAAATCCCACCATAGCTAATTTAAGAACTTACCAATTTCCCTTGCAATTCTGACAGCTTCATCTGCATCCTGTAAAAGCAGGAAATGAGACCCAACGTTAATCCCATCAGCCATTGCACTATGTCCTGAGGGCAGTCATATATTGCACTACTGTCTCCTCCGATTCATTTAATGTTTGATTTTACAACCTTCTGACCCTTTTCAGCCAGAGGAATGTAAAATTAATACCATAAGTGGAATGTAAATTCTACCTCATCATTAGTGCACTGAGAAACTCAAAGCAACGAAGAATCAGCTGACAGGAAACACAACCAGGATCGCAAAATGATTTTCTGCAGTTGTAGGAATTTAATGCTAGAATTTAGAAGTTTACAATCAATAATGGACCATAAATCAGATCGTTAAAGTTTGTCCACTAGCAGCTTGTTTCTGTCCTCACAGGTATTCCTTGTGTTTTCCTGGTTGCTGTCAGTAGGGGGAGTTGATTCTCTATTGTTTGGGAGTAATTCAAGTTCAGGGGAAAAAAACCTTGTACAACTTCTTCAAAGACAAATGTGTTTTGTTTACTCAAGAAAGAACACAAGCACTTCAGTTTTGAAAGTTCTGCATTCTGAAGACAAAATAAACCTTAAATGCATCATTTAAAACTGTATCTGAAAGGAGAAGATTCCCATAATTGTTTTCATTTAAGAGTTGCATATGCCAAATTTATAAACCCTTTTGTTGATGCCACCTATTGCTTCAGCTGTCTCACACTACTGTAGCCTGCTAGAGAAAAAAGTCCTGCTTAACTCAGAGATTAAAAATATGAATATTTTAACTGCTCACATTTCAATAACCAAATCACTTCTCCTGCAGTAGTTAATTCTTGTTATTTCTACTGATAAAAATATATTTCCATTATACAAAATTAGAAAGAAAAAAGGTTAAATTACAGTGGTACAGGTTAAGCTTGAAAATTCCATCCAAATTTGCTAATATTTATACTATCCCATGACATACATTAAAACATTTGTATAGAAGGCAGTAATGTCTGGAAACCACCAGCTGCTAAGTGTGTCTGAAACTATGGGGGCTGACTTATGAACATTAAACTGAAACCTGATATTTTTTAAGCTTTCAAGGCAATCCATTTTAAAAGCACCCAGGTCAGAACTTAAAAAAAATACATAAGAAATGTTCATACCTGGTTCATTTATGTCCAATAATAAAACAAAATCCTCTTTAAAAGTCTTCAGTACCTAGTAACAGCCCCATGAAGAATAAGGGGGCTGGCAGGGGAAGTTGTCAGAAAATTTAATTTCCTTTCATTAGCTAGTCTGCTCCACAAATCGGTGCTTGTTAAGTTCAAAGCAGTCCTGAAAGCAACATCAGTTTTAAGTCTTTTTACTCCAGTCACATCTGCTAATGAGATTTTTCCAAATAACAATTGTTTTTAACTCAAAAGATAAATCTAGCAAAAAAAAAAAAAAATAAAACTGCCCCTCACAGCCCCCCCCCCAAAAAAAACCATCAAGAGTTTACTGTTTTATTACACCTTGCTGCTTTCCATGACCCTGCACCCTCCAAATTTTAGCTTAAAGGGATAAAATGCATGAAAAGGGTCATTTAAGAATGTTAGTGGTTTCCACACATTGAGTTTGAAGGTTCTTTGTTCCTGCCTGTGACAGTTATGCGAGAATACTTCCCCTTAATAGCCTCTCTGTCAGGAAGTGTTAAACCTGCCAAATGCAGACAATTAGAGCCTCTTGAACAAAATGCAGGAAGAGTGATGACTGATGAAGAGCCACGATTATAGCTGAGAAGGAAACTTTTACATTTCTTTTCTCTTGCAAATTCCCCCATATATTTGCAAAATAGAATTAAGGGGGGGAAGCAAACAGGGTAATCTTTTTTCACTTAGTTACCTGCAAACAAGTGGCTAACTGATACACTGTAGTCCACAGGAAGACAAGCTGCAAATCATTATAGAGGAACTTTTCACTGCCAAGGCATTTTTACACATGCATACAACAACTTTTAAGTAACAAGCAGATTGGTATCAGCAGCACTAATTGTCTTAGTTCTGGCTTGAAAAGACTTTAGTCATCTGCCCAGCACAGTTATTAATTTACACTGTGTCAACATCTGTTCCTTTTAGAGTTCTAACATATTAGAACCCAAACTCTAAGATGTGAGAAAAAAGTAAAAAATCCATGCATAGTCGAATTTCTGCTTTCAAAGAGCATTTCTGAACCAGAAAACAAAAATATGCTGTGACTTAAAGAGGAAAACCAATAAAAAAATAAAAATAAAAATAAATATATTGACATATTGCAACTACTGGAAGTTTTTTTTATCTTTTTCCATAAGAAGGTATGTTGAATGTAAGTTTAAAATATCATTAATTTCGCTTGCTGATTACATAAATAGAGAAGCACTTTGAGTAATCAGAAAAAGTCTACAACAGTTATTTTAGCTTTTTGGTTCGTAAAACTTATGACAGATACACAATATTTGCACAAGAGGAGCAAAAAACCTAATGCTATGATACTGCCTAACACACATGTCCATATGTGCAAAATATACAAAACCACACTGGTACTAAAAACACTCTGAATTATTTTTTAAAAGCATAAGTCCTCAATGATTTACTGCTGTTTCCTCCAAAAGCACATTAGCTACACTGCCATTTTCCCAAAATAAACTGGAGACTGTAAAGAAATATATAATTTTAGCACCACCTTTTATTGTACAAATAAAAATGTTCAAGTAACGGTAGAAGTTAATAAAAAACCTAAGAGTTATAAAATTATGTCATAGTGTTTTCCCAAATAGGTGATTCCATTAAGTTAAAGAGACATAAAATACTCCTTTAGCCTAAGAATTCCTAACCTCCTACTTTCACGTACATGCCTCTCAACCAGGTACCAGCAGATGGAGACAGAAAAACAAAACTGTCTTGATGTAGGGGAATGCCAGGAAAAAGCTGATCAAGTGACTCCTAGAACTGTGAAACATTGTATTAATTATGATGAACTGCATAATGGTTTTCATGGCTGAGGGCGATAGCTTGAGAGACCCTCCAGTCTCTCAACAACCTCTCCCACTAAACAGTGATCATTCAATCCTGATGTCAATGTCTCAATGCAAAAATTCAGCTAAAACAGGTACCCAAAACTTAACTACAGCAAATTCAGAGCCTTGCTGAGGACCTCTAACGTATTTAGTGACATCAGTGAAACTAAGTAGACACAGACATTATTCTTCTGCGTCTACATCCAGCTGTGTTCTACCAGCCATAAAACCAAACTGGCTGTATATGGTGAAACAATACAAAAATCATTCTTCCCTTGCTGTTCCTTTGCCAGTTTTTCCACCACAACATGTTCTGACGCTCATTACTCAGCCTTCACTTCCTCGTCCCTTACTCCCTTTTAGTTGTTTACAGTCAATACATCTCAGCCCTAACTTCAGTATAGCCATTGCTCACATGAATTAATGCTAATTCTTTTGATTAAAACCATTTACCACTACCTCTCCCAATCGGGTTTTATAAAACTAATTGTAGTTACACATTTTGAAATTAATTACCTTTGAATGCTTTTGTTGGCTCTCTAGCTGACAGCACAAGGCTCTGGTTCCTTACATGTTCAAACTGGATAACCCTTGCCCCAGCCAGCTGAGAAACTGAACCAGGGATGAGAAGAAAATTACTCTTTGTCAAACTGCCCTCTCCACTCCACATCTTTCCACTCTCAGTTTGATATTTGCTAGAGCATCTGCCAGTATAAGAACAGTTAGTTGTGTCTGTTATGCCAAACATCCTCCTCTTCAATCCTTCCAGCTTTAAGAATATTGTTGAAGGGCTTCCTTCTTTTAAATTTCTAATTTAATATCTATTCACTGGGAATTTTTCTGCATGCAGCTTCTCCAAGATGTTATTTCAAAACCTTAGCAGCTACAGTGTCTCCTATGTGTAAGTGCTGTGCAACATAAGAGAGGAAAAATATCCTTTATTCATGAATTACCTAAGTATTTGCAGCACTATTTAACAAGGATAATGACAACTCTTCTAGTAACAAAGATTTTCAGTGCAGTCCTGAGTTGAATAATGAAGTACTGTAAGCTTATTCTATGCTTGCTTTAACTGTTCATCTACAAAAAACACACTCAATGGATCTGTTTTAATTTCTAGCATTGTCAGAGCATGAGTGCAGTTTTCTTCCCTAAACTCCACTTTAAAGTTGAAGCCACCCCTACTCACCTTAAGCATCAAGCAGACACTTAACTCCTTCCTAAGACATTTAAAATTTTTATTTCTCAGGAAAAAGAGTCCTCAAAGAGTCTGAAAGCTTCGTAACTGTGACTAAAACAGGTCTCCCACAGAATGGCAGAAATCATAAACAGTCTCCAGTTCCTTGTGTGTTGCTGCTCTGATTAGAGCTGGTATCATGCAGCTTTGCCCTTCCTATCTTAGTCTGAATTTGCAAAATAGCACATCAAGCTCTATCCAAAGATCAGGCATCCTGTATGACCTAATTATTTGGGTATTCATTTTAGCAAAAGACACTGTCACAGGAAGGAAATCACAGAACAAACACAGGCACATATTTAGATCCATAGCAAGTATGACACTCCCAATTATCAGTATAATTGGTAATCAAAGCACTGGTTAGCATAAAATTTGCAACTCCACTTTTTGATGGAGACTATAACGACAGTATCTGTGACCTTTCTTTTTTCTTATTTGGTGGACACACTGCAGGTTTAGGTTTGGGGTTTTTTTAGATATGTAGTTTTTTTCATCAACACTCTTCAGATACACAGAACTCATGTAGGGCTGAGGTATGTGAAACTGGTATGACATGGACACTTTGGGATTAAGCAACAACCACATAGTTTTTTTCAACAGCAGAAGACTGCTGTCAACTCAGTCCTACAATCCAGTTCATTTGGTTTTAAGGGTATTGTTGCATATAGCCATTGCCAAGCACACCACTTAGGTTTCCTTTTCGTGTCAGGAACTTTAGATAATTGTCAAAAACTGCAAATTGAAGGTCTATGAAACAAGTGCATACAAGAAAGCAGCTCAGCTGCATTGGTTATAGGTTCATTAACCATTACCCTACTTTGTCAGGTTTTGGGTTTTTTATTAGCAGAATAACAGCCTCTTACATAAGTTTTAACTTGATACAATGAAAAAACCCAGCATTTTGAGTATTTAATTCTGCATTAGAGAACGTTTTGTGGTGTTCAAATTATTAATTCAAAGTTATCTTTAGCTAGATGCATTTTTGGAAGTTACTTTCAGGATTCCTAGAAGAATATACAGGATATCAGAACAGAAAATGTTATGCACAACAGCTTGGCTGCTGCTAAATCTTATGAGTGCTAACGGGCCACACACACAAGAGGCTGCTAAACATGCAACAAGAACCTGAAATCTGCAATTTTCCACTCCCAGACTTCAGCATGGCCACGAATGCCAGTCCAAAACTGATATGGAGTCCTCCAGAAGAGAGAGTCTTTGCACTTTTACCTGTTGCAGCATTATCCTTCAACCAGACACGACAAACATCACTCATTTCCATCACAAGTACTGAAAAATTCTCTTGGGCATTTTGACCTCAGCTATTCTGTGATTTTATCATTCTCTCTCATTAGTCAATTTCTCCAGGCAGCCTCATTGGACCAGGTAATTTTGTGGAGGCTTAGCTCCTTTGTACTCTACCTTTCACTTTTAGTCAGATTTTGGGGGATATTTTGTCTCATAACAAATGTTTAATATCCAGCTTAGCTACTACACTCCTTTTCATGCAACTTAAAGTCTTACTCAAACTTCATTTGAAAAAAATATGATTTGACATGTAAAGCATAAAAAAATTCAACCAAGGAGGTCAACATTTCATAATGCACTGAGTTTTAGTTTTATACAATGAAAGTTTGAAAAGACAAAAAAACTTAACTACATTAATATGGACAGTATATTACGACACACAGGAAAGCTTGTAAGAGCCCGACAGAATCACAATAGCAGAAAATAAGCAAAAACAATTATATACTTTATTTAACCTTACAAACTATAAAGAAAAAACAAATTCTTTTTTACAAAACTTTTGGAAGACATTCCTTCTAAAACCACACAAAGAGCATTAGCTGTAGATTCAGATAATGAGCCACCAAATTCCTCCCATCCCATCTTCATCCTGAATTTTGCAACACATGGAAATATGCACCATCAGAACAGACCATAAAATGGAAACTTCACACAGATTAACAAACTTCACTTAACTCAGAGCTGTCAAGATCTTGGCCAACAAGAAGACCTGAGAAATGTAAAGATGTGCAAATAAGTCAAATCCACACCTGACATTTAACACCTCTACCTGCCTTCATGTTAAATTTCAAGCAAAGTATTTTAGAGACTCCACTGAAGAACTCCTAATACATCATTTATTATCAAGGACTTTCTCCTCTTCTCCAAAGCTCTCTTGTTAGTAAAAAATCTGTACTCCATTTTTAATTACACTTTACTGAAAAAGAAGAGGAAATTATAATTAGATTCTGCATCAGACCTTCAATAGGTGTACTTTGATTTAGACACTGCTCCTACAGTGGGCAGACAGTAATTAAATGATTTCTCACCTTGACTACTCCATCAAAGCCAGGGATCGTGTTGACCTTTGCATTCTTGGCTAACAATTTGCTTTCAATCTTGTCTCCCATAGCTTGAATAGCATGTGTGTCAGGTCCAATGAAGGTGACACCTTCTGATGCCTGCAAAGACAATGAAAATAAAATTTGAGGAGATAAAAATAAAAATAAACTTTTCTATACACAGATATTAACTATTTTCTCTTTTTGAGCTGACTAATGCAACAAGACTTATAAGGTAGTGATCTCTTTATATAACAACAGAGCAATATATAAATATTTCAGACAGTTCATTAAAAATGGGCATGACCTTGTGAAACTATGTATACACACATTCATACACAGATTCAAAGCCTATAATTAGCATCTGTATAAATCAAAAGCCAGGCCACAGAAAAATAGCTGCAAGGGGAAGTACTGAAAGTTAGACATATCCCTTCAGAAAAAGAGGCTTGTTAATGCACCACTGAAATAACAAAAAGGGATTTACAAAGATGCACTTGCCAAATGATAACACAGTTTAAAATTCTATTTCGTATGCATTCCTAAAACCAAATCTTAATGAAACATCACAATGAAAATGCAGTCTTTTACTCAACATATTTAAGACCTTGAAAATAAAGCAATAAGTGAAATAACATGCCTGATCCTTTCAGGCAATTTTTCTCCAATAATAATGTGGAAAGGGGTTAACATAAAATGTTCTAATACTTCAACACCAATATGTAGGTAAAACACTGAACCACATGTTTCTTCCTCCTGTATCTCTATGCCAACAACAGACTTTAGTGAGGTTATTCTGATAGAGGCATTTTTTCAAACCTCTTCAGGTCAGTACTACAGTAAGTTAAAGGCAATTCTATCAGAACTATTCCCTGAAAGCTACTGATATAATAGAGAGTACATATGTGTTTCAGGTAACTTTACATCTTGGTACTGGAGGGGAAAAGAGAAGATGAAAGAGCAGTAAGTTAAAAAAATCAATGTTTTTTAAAAAACCAAGCCTTGTACAATTTTTCCAAGTTACATTTATTTTCTTCTCCCCAATTCTAAGATACCTGTAAAACACCTAAAAACAACTTGTTACTAGCCAATGGGCAGCTAACTTAATACCAATACAAACAAAATGTCAAATAGCAGTTTCTTATATCACAATTTATGCCTTAGCATTTTGTCTTTCTGATACATATTTGTTCTACATAAACCATATAGTTACAATCACTAATGAAAATTGAAGCTTTGTCTCTGTATGTGATGGTAGTACATGATCCAATTCCAGAACATGGGAAAAATATGTTTAAACTGGGAAACATCCGGTTTGTGATCTTATAAAAGCCAAGAGATTTCAACATGATCAAGTCACCATTTGCACTGTTAGCTTTCTAAAAGGACGAGTGCAACAGCAGCAGCTCTGTGTAGATAGTTTCATACAGTCCTAGCTAATAGGGTGCTAGAGATCATCCAGAAAATATCAGGTGAGCATTACAGATACACAAGGAAAATCAGTGCAAGGACACCCAAACCAAATGCAGAGCATCAGTTCTGCTGCATCAAAGGATTGTTAGCTTTGACTCACAATGAACCATCTGGAGGTTTATCTCTGCCCACCTCTCCTCTACTGCATTGGGCTTCCTAGCTTAGGAATTCAGGAATTAACAACTTGATTAACAGCTGTCTTAGCAAGTTGGAAAGGCTGCAATAAAGAAGAGGGAAGAGACAGGAAGACCAAAACAAAGGTGCAGATCTGTAATTATTTAGTGTTCAGATCCTTTGGCACTGTAAGAAATTCACTTTTAAAGGAGTTGATGCATGAAACCACAGCAACACAAAGTTTGGAGCTGACTGTTTCAGAAACAACCTGAAAACTGATACTGACAGAGAATTAAAAATTTTCATTCAAACTGGAGGTCACAGGGGAGGACAAAAATCACATTGATGGCACAAGCAAGCACGCACCTTTGCAGCCAGATGCCCATGGAGAACATCATGCTTGACCTACTGTCTCATCTCCCTGATCTGTAGCATGGATTTCCAAAGTGCCCAGTTCACTCCCTGCTCTTGTCCAGACAGCTGGATAAGAACAGTACCATTCAGGAGAGATTCATGAACCACCTGAGAAGGAACACTGAAGGCCATTTCAAGAAATTAATCTCTGCATCCAATATATCTGTTACATGAATCCTGCAGAGCTGTAATATTCCATATGGATACAGCCCATACTACTTACTAAAAACTAAGTACCAGATGATGTGCAGCAGATTCACATTAATCAAATATCACCTATTGCAACCTGCATCTTTGTCTTTTTTAAATGCATACCTTTCATAACTCAGAATTCACAAACTGAGCTTGACTACAACTTTTGGCTTTAATTGCTTCAAACCTTTGTACCTTACACAGATCAGCTCTTTCATGGTGAACAAGCAGCAGCAAAGTACCACCAGCTGCTCCCTCATAATATCAGTCAGCTGGGGCAGCCACCACAGCCAGTTATTTCCCCATCAACAATCTGAAACAAAACAGTTTAACTCAATATAACAGGACATCTAAAAACATGTGATTCTGCATCCTGCAACATCCATAAATCAAAAATAAGTTAACAAACCTAGGAGGTTCTGCTGGTTTCCAAGCACTATGTCTAACCATCTCTTATACAGGAAAGGTGTGCATTCTCTGACATGACTCACAACTAACTTTAGTTCAGCACATTAAAAAAAAAAAAAAACACAACTTTGTCAGTTTAACGTACTATTAAACAAAGTCTTGCAAGTCTTGCTACAGTAATTTAATACCCCATCACTCAGAGGCTTGCTCAAGCCCTCTGCCAAAGATTCTCAGCTCATCACCAGCAAAGTGCCCCAGCTTCTTCATGGTCCACACTCACACAATGTATTAAACAATCCATTCAAAAGTCTACTACCCAGTATTGAAAATGACAAAAACAGACTACTATTTTTGAAGGCAGTAACAATAGGTCTAATAGTCATGCCATAAGAATTGCAATGAGTTTATTCTCCCTTCCTTTTGGTTTGGTGGCTGGTTTTTTTAAGCCAGACAAAAGCCTTAGTCTTCCCTCACAGAATAGAGGACCCCTAATACAGCAAAAACTAAACACAGTGTCAAAGTACAACAAGCAAAGGAAATATTTGGAAAATCCATTTGGGAAGTTCATTATTAAGTTTATGTGACCATCACAGTCACAGTCTGTCAAACATCTGACTGCTCTGGGAACAGAGTGGGCCAAACAGACCTACCTTAGTGTAAGTCATCATACTCTCCACATCTGGAAAGGACCTGCCCCATCTGACAAACTCCTATGGACCTGAGGTAATTGAAGAGACTGAGTCTAGAAGAGGAGTTTCCTTTGCACCTCCTCCTGGATACTATGAATGTAGATATTCACAATTACTGTATTATACAATCAGTAGTGGATTCAGTCTCAGTGACAGCCTAAGCAGAGCTAAAGACTGAAGCATGAAGGAGGGAAAACAACTTTTACATATGTATACTTGGCAATGTATACTTGCCTGTGGGCTTATGAATCTGTGGCAAAGCAGCCTACTCACTGCCAGGCCTCCTGGAGCTGCAGGAAATGATTGAACAGTTCCAACTCGGCTTTAGACAAAACAAGTGATACTAAAACTTATCCTCTGTCTTTTACTATGTTAGTTATGGACAATTAAATGCAGTTTTTTGTGTCCTCGTTTGAGCAAAGATATTTGAATCTGCAAGTAATATCAGCTTAAGAGGAGCAGCTTCAACCAACAAGGAGGTATGCCGTGTACAAAAACACTGCTATCAAGAATCTCATGTTTTCTCTTTCAGGATCATTTGATGAGGGAATTTTTCCACTCACAGCATGCTGATGTGGCAAAACATACTCCAAGTGCCCAGCTGCCTCCAGGTGCAAGAGCCCCTATAGTTATCTTACCACACAGAAGCAGTGACAATGTAGGCTTTGTGCTTGTTCATTCCCTAGTACTTGAAATGTTTTAAGGAAGTATTTCTCATGTCTGAGGAAGAAACAGTTGAGAGGACAGACATCTCAGAAGCACTTGCGGTTGCTCTGCTTTATTGAAAATAAGCTTTTCTATGTAAACACAGAGCGTGTTTTAAACATGTTCATGAAACTTATAGAACCTAAACAATCAGTTGCATGCTGCCCCTGAATCAGAGGTTCTCAAATTCAGACTTACATATGACATTTTCAAGTCAGGGTGATATTTCCAGAAGACAGTAACAGCCCTCAAGTGACTTGAGGAAAATGACCAAGTTCCTCTTCCCTCATTCTCTCTCCTTCCCCTCTTGCACACGCCTGCCCAAAATCCTATCTATCCCCCCTCTCTAAAGGCAGGCTTGAACACTCCTCAGCTGACTTAGCTGACCAACATGGCAGACAATGGCCTATTTTTTTGAGTAAGAAGTGTTTTCCACCACTTTAATGAGACAAAATGAGCTAAACAGAGAAGCTTAATGGGCACTGAAGGAAGGACCACGAGCTGCTGGCACATGCAACGGGGAACAATAACCTTCTCTTTGGGAGGATGACACATCCTCAAACTCTGTGGTGCTCTGGAGGGTGGCTGCATGCTGCTCTATTGACCTGCTTTTCTTCTCAAATCTGCATTGCTGTTGTAAGGTTTGTTTTAAAACTCAAACATGGTGCTTCTCTGAGGAACACTGAATCACAGAATGGTTGAAGTTTGAAGCATCAAAGCCACTGCTTAAAACAACTCTGACATGTGGTGTTAGGTACTCCAACAACTTAGGGGCAGAAGAGAAACAAAAACAAGATTGTGTGGTAGTGAGGTAACAAGAAGATCAGCAAGTGTGGGCAGCACAAGTTACCATCCCTACTGAACAATTTACTGGTGAGTAAGATTATGAAGGAAGGTCCACAGATAGGAACTTCAGCAGAAACTTTATCACAGGTCTGGTTTTCAAAGGAATTCTGTCTTAACCCTCAAGTTTTCTTCACAGGAGAAAGTAGAAAAGGTTTCCATGAAATCACTACATGCAGCTGATTCATTCTTTCACTATTGTACTCCCTCTTGACACACAACCAGTCAGGGAGGCAAACCCAAGGGAGAAGGGAATAGGCACAAGTAGTCTGGTAATGACAGTGTTCCAGAAAAACTGGGATCATCCACAAATATAATCCCTCATGTACAGCTTATAGATCACCAGAAGGACACAGACCTGTACGTGCAGCTTCCTGCAGACACGTACAAAGTAGGGCAGACAAGCAGCACACCTCAGAGATTCAGAGATGACTGGAATAGACATCTGGGCTAAAAAGCCTCAAAGTCACATGGGCTAAATGGAGGGCTGGAAAAAACAAAACAAAAAAAAAAAAAAACAACCCCAAAAAAACCCACCAAAACCACAAACACCACCACCACCACAGGCACACTGACATCAGTTGAAAAAGGCAGGTACATAAAACACTTAAGAATTCAGGAACTGTCCATTCAACATTGGGAAGGAATCCTCCAAAGAAATCAACTATAAGAACATTTAAGAAGCAGATAAATAATAAGCACTCAATAACTTAGGAAATACTGAAATGGTAAAATGGTCTAGAATGTGGTGAACATGAAAAACATCCTGAAGCTTTCTGCTACATGCACAGAAACAACCTATCAGCTCAAACGCTTGGGAACTGTTGCTGCTGTCTTGAAGGCTCAGAATTAAGAGCATACATAGAAGTGGCCAATGATTTGGGCGGGCGTCAACCTGCAAATTTAGTACCAATAAAAAGAAAACTTAATTCTCTGCTGTTTAATTTCAAGCTGCAAAGTGCCTGAATCAGTAAAAAGCCTAGGTATTGTCATGGATCATCAAGAACAGTAACTCTCCAGCAGTTCAGCGAAAGAAAGCTCCTCCAATCTTGTTTACAATGAAATAAACAGAACTTCTGAAGACAAGTGATCTTTACAAATGCACAGACATTTTCATAAACACACATGAGAGAAAAGAGAACACATACAAGTAGCATCCTTCATTAGATCAAATATTTTTACAAAATGAGCCATGCTGAAGTAAATTAAAGCCTTCTCTACAGGCTTATGGCAAAGTGAAGACAGTATGTGACATAATCAAAAGCATAGATATGCAACAGGGAAGGGCTGTAGCATCCTACTGTTCTCTGACTACACCTGCCTTTGACGACTGCAGATATTTCTGCAGAGGTTTGGCTTTTGTTTCGTTTGAGGTCTTTGGAAGGAGATGAATTACTACAATCACCTTGAGCTACAGAGCACAAGGTAGGTAGACCGTGACAGCAAGTAGCCTCAAAAGCAAAATATAAATTGGCAGTTGGAAAAGTAACAGTGCCTGAGGCAACTTGAAGATGAAGGTGGTAATAAAGAACTGTGCTGCCCAGCCAGTCAGATCTCATGGCTTCTCCCAAATTCTACTTCAAAAATCAGAATTGTTACTTGGCCCTAAAACACACTACAATGTAGAAGTCAGAGCTCCCCACACAAGCTGTGTCACTACCTATGACACTACACTGTGCCACTTTAAATATCTGTACTCACTGTCTCAAACAGGAGTATGTACGGTAAGAGAAAGCAATATATTGGAAGTGTTTCCTCTGAAAAGAAAAAGCTAGTAGAATAAAAAGGCTTTACCTAAAACTGAACACAGCTGCAAGAAGTTTGTCTCACTTCTTAAAACCGAATTTAAAGAACACTAAAGCATTTTCCAATCAGATCTTAAGAAAATAAGAAAATTGCTGGGCAGCAATACCCAAAAAACCCCCCCGAAAACTAGAATACATTCATTTACTTGAAAATAAGCCAATTGATGCCAGTTTCCATGTTTAATCTTTATCATGGGGAGAGAGATGTGCTAATATACTCCCTTTTAACCATCATTCTAAGAAATATTAACTGATTTATTTAACCCTGGTATGAATCTGTTAATACCTATCTGCAAAGTATAGTTTCAAATATGCAGAGGCATGAAAACCCATTAATCAGTTACCAGTAGGCCCGGACAAACTTCTGCAGGACCAAACGAAAACAAGTCTTATCCAGACCCCAAACATGCCTTCTTTAAAGCAGACTGCAAGAACAGCATAGAGCTATATGTAATATGTAGAGAGATAGGCATAATTATGTTTTTTAAAATGTAGTATATGTATATTCAAATACTGGAGGTGGAAAGAGAGGACTCACTTCATTAGGCTACTCTAAAGCTCAGATTAAACAAAAGGCACAGTTGCCAAGCCCATACAAGCAATCTAAAGCAACTTAACTCCAATGTCCAAAAAAAAGTGTACACCACAGAAAAGATATACAACTTTCTGCATAAACATCAGGGAGAGGCCACAGTAACTCCAAATGGTCAGCACAACCTTAAGCACTAATACTGCATGAAAACCATTTTTTAAAATAAACTTGAAAGTCATCTCCTAATTCCACAGAAGTGGTAAATTTACAAAGTGAAAACTAAGATCCAGACTGGTCTGTAGACAGTGTCTTTAACAAGATACAAGTTCACAAGTTGTGAACTATTATTATCTTAGATTATATATATGAAGGGTAAATGTGCTTCCATTGATTTAGATCTGCATTTTGAAATTAAAAACTCACCTTTCACCTAAAAGTTAATAGTGTATATTGTAACTTCTAGTTCATAGTTCCCAGTCACAGCTTTGCAAGTGAAAAGAAGCAGAGTCAGCTTTTTACAAGGGCTCAAAAAGCACAAGACACTGAGAAGAACAAGTACCACTTTTGTGGCTCTATACTTAAAAGTTTTCACTTTGGATCTGATCAGCAATGAAGTCTTACTGGATAATTTCACTTTGAAACAATTTAAGACTTTAGATGGTCAATATATCATATGCTTGTCCAGCACCTAAATGCAATATCGCATTAACTGAGTTCAGAAGCATTTCTCAAATACAAACCATAAAATTTGAACATAACAGGAGTGTGCATGACAACACTGTAAGTGATTAATTACTTCACCATATGTGAAACACTACACAGACATCACCCAAGGCACAGGAATTTAACCCTGGTATGCTATAAAGAGTTTTGAGTAGTCTTCTGTATCAGTAGTAAGGAATGCCCAGAAAATTTTGGGAGAAACAAACTAAACTTAAGAATTTTCCCTGGATGGTTTCCATATTGCTTTTCTTCACTTCATGGCATTGAAACCACCATTGATTTTTACATGATAAAAGAAATCTGTGGAACTAATCCTAGAAACCTCTTTCTGTTTCCTTGCTTAACACCTCCAGGCGACAGAAAAGACAAAATGCTTCATTTGCATCCTTAAACATTAGAAACTGCGAATGAGCCTTTTCAGCTGCAAATGTTATTGCATCTACATTTCCAGAAGAGAAAGAAGGTTAAACAGCCTACTCAGGTTTATGTTAACTCATCTCTTTTTAGCACCGTGAGCAGTACAAAGAGCAGAAAATGCAGAAGCTTAACAGCAGAACTTCTTTCTTCATTAAGTTCAGTTAGATCCTGGCAATGGATATAGCTGCTGATTACACGAAGATAAAGAGAAGAAATCAGGTATGCACAAAGGAAATGGCAAACACAAGTGTAATCTTAGTCTTCCCGATCATGCAGACTCAGGAAGACCATTTCATTTTTCACGCAACACAAAATACTTCCACGAGTTGCATGAGCACACAAGATTTTGCCTGACGTAAAAGCAGCATTTGTTTAATCATTAATTCAAACTTAGTTTAAAATGTAATAAGCGCCAGTGTTGCATAAGGCCAGTCTGAATACGTTAGCAAGGTAAGAAAGAGTCCTTGCTTATCAATAAGTACTCTGTCTTACCACTTAAAGAATATATTGGAGCCATAACTAGCCAAACCTATTAACTATTTCATTTCAAAACACAATCAAGTACTATTTACACTTGGAGCATATTAGCTCTTCACTTTTTTGAAAATTAGGATTCAAGCTATACATTTCTAATTTATTTGGAGAGGTGGAAAGCACTGACATTCCTGTACTGAATTCAGCAGAGAAAGTTAGCAGCACCTTATTTTCTAGGCCATTTGACTTTCAGTCTGGAAAAAGCCTTCATCATGGCAGAAAATGATTAATGAGATATTTAACAAAAAAATATATGTTAGTCTAAATTAAAACCAGCCAGTCATGGAGAAAAAAACAGAACAATGATGAGAGGGAAAAACAGGGGAGCATCACTCTAGCCAGAGCAATACCTCATGTTACCAAGGACCCAAGTTTACAGCATATACAAAACTTTCTGTATCAAACTGAAAGTCAGTAGGGAAGACAAGTAGAATAACAGCAGTTCAAAAACTCCAATGTTAAAGCAAATGAAGAAAATGCATGGACACAAGGCATACTCTTAATGCAACCATACTACTTCTCCTGTCCTAAAGCTGCAAGTGAAGCTTTGCAAATTAACAGAGAACACAAACATATAGCTTGATCAGTAAGTGCACTTTGCAATACCATAGCTTGTGTTTTTCAAAGGGGAGGCCAAATTAATAATCAAAACATGAGAATATATTTAGAAGTCAACAAGTAATGAAAATTAGCACCGTGTTACTGAGAAGTTACGCTGAGCTTGACGTCAAAGGGTATTAATTGTATGCCTGTGTGTTGAAAAAAAAAAATCTCTGGTATTTTTCCAGACACTCTACAGTTGAATGCTTTCTAAGTAAGGTGACTATAATTATATTTATACTGCACATTTAGAAACCAAATGAAAACTTACGAGGACTGTCCAAGCTCACATGACTCTGAATTTACTAATGATTTAAGCATAAGGAACTTTGGTGTTGACAGCCAGGAAGGTAAGTGACTCCAGAATTATCTCCCTAATAATCATCTTCTCTATTAACTGCATTGAAAAAAGTGTCATTTCTCAGACGTTGTAACAGACAAAGGCACTGAATAAGCGACATCCCCGATAAAAACAGAACTGTTAAAAGCCCATTTCCCTAACCAAATTCTAGCATGGGTAACACCATTCTAACCTACAGCACCCTTTTCTCAGCCAGCAGACTTAAAAATCCTCTCCACTGACCTCACAAGGTTACTATTTTACTTCCCGTCAAATAGCTGCAACTGCTGGTATTTAGACAAGTGTTACTGTGTCAATAGAAAGTCATCATCAAATCTTTGATAAAGATTGTTTTGAAGACTTTCAGAGTTTATAAAGGCTCCCTAAACTACATTAGAAGATGCAGAGCAAGTTCACTTCAAAAAAGTGGAAGCATCTACACCTTGTTAGTAAACTGAAGTTATTTTCCCACAAGAAGAGAGCCATTAAACAGCTTGAAATTTGATTTCTGACATTCTAAAAACAACATTAAATTATAAACGGGCATATTTATGAAAAAAAATAATATCACTTTGTAAATTACATTAATCAGTTATTTAAGAATCAAAGAAGCAGTAAATATCAGTAACAAAATGTGCATGGACACACAGTTGTTTGTGGTTTTGTTTGTTTGTCATCACCACACCAGATTTCATTCACTGAACCAGCAGAATGTCTTCCACCAAAGCCAGGATATATTGACTTTGAAATTACTAAAAACCACAAAACCTCACACAAGTAAGGGAAGGATAGGACTGGGGCAATAGCTGCTCAAGCATAAAGCCATTATAAAACCAAAGCATGGGATGCTGTCCCATAGGTCATAGTAACTGTCACAAAGTAGTGACGCAAAAAGTCAGTACCCCCCACTGAGGGCCCAATTCCTCCTGACTCTCACACCCCAAGCAGCAACTGTGCAGCAACCAGTTTGGGAGTTATATGAGCTAAGAATAGCTAAAGAGGCAAGGGGTGCTTAGAGGATTTTGAGGAACAGTACCCAGAAGGATTAATGGCAGTAGGGACAACTATCAACAAATACACTGTCACCAGACATTAAACAGGGTACATGAGGGAAAGCATACAGGAAAGGTAGAGTAAGGCTGACTGAAAACTACATTTACAACCAGAAATGCCTGCAGCAGTCACTAGCAGGGAAAAAAAACTGGGAGTTACAGAGGTATTGTCATGGCAGTGGTGATGAGACAAGTGACGTGTGAGGTAGCTGCAATCTAGAAAGGCAAGGAATACTGAAATGTTGATCAAACACAGGAATTTGCAGCTGAGAGAGGCTGTGGAGTCTCCAGCCTTAGAGATATTCCAAACTCTACTGGCTATGAACCTACACAACCCATTCCAGCTGATGCCACTTCAAGAAAGGGACTAGTCTCCATCATTTACTCCACAGGTGAAGAACACCAGGAAGATGATAATCTCTGGACAGGGACAGCAAATAAAAACAGAGAGAGCCTGGCACAATCCTTGTCACAAAATAGACAAGACCTGCATATTTTGTCTGAGATAAAGGGATATGTATCTTCCTACTGAATCTCACAACATCCACTTGTTTAAGAGAAAGCAGAGCCAGAGCCGAGTCATAATGATCCCTCTTCTCTAATAACTGGTAGTACTGATGTCTCTAGCCATTTATTTCTGCTTCTGTACTAAAGTATGCTGTTACTTTAGTTTTGCAGACAACTGATAACCATTAGATCAATGAAATAGCTGTTTAAACAAGTCCAAAGGTTCCCACAGCTAAAGGCAAGCTTATCCAATTGTCTTAGGTCAACACAGGATTCAGCACAGTGCTAGGAAAACACAGCTGGGGGCAAGCGGGGACAAGAGGGAACTCCTGACATCAGCACAGGCATGGAAGAAGCAGGGAGAAGCAGCTAAGGTCTGAGAGAAGATGGTAATGGAGCACTTCTGTGAGCCCCTCTCATCAGCTGAGCAAGCACTCGTGTACATATGGGATAGCGTCAGGCAACACGGTCACAGCAAAGATATCATTCCATGGAATTCTGGGAAGCACACTGTCTTGCCTCCTTCACTGTTTCTTTGCAAAAAAAATGCATGGAGTAGTATTACTAATAAATGCTTTTATTTAAATGTTACACATAGTTCCTTGGAGTAAACTGTAGATTAATTACCATGTTAAGATAACTAGCTCTTACAGCTGCCCACCAAGAGAGACCCAACACACTACATTTAAGTAAATGAAAAATTCATTGCTTCTTTTTCCCCCCTTTGGAAATCAGTCTTAGAAAATATTTTCCTATATGTTTTAACAGTCAATGTACATAGCTCTCCATCCAGTTTCTATTTTTGCTCTACTTATATGAAGTTTACATTAGATATTATAGGCACAGATGTGTGTGATTATGTTGTCCTCTTAAACGTGGATATTCAAATTAAATAAAGAAAAAAGACTTCAGATGCCTTTGTAGCCAAACTTAAGGACAATAAAATTAGGAATGATATTTTTCATTTTAGTAGTAGTTGTATACTTGTATATACAAATTTGGAGTTTTCCACCAAGCCCGGTTTTTACTCACATATATTCTTACATGAATGAAAAGTGCAGATTTGGCCATTTAATTTTATTTTTACACTGAAGGCAAAAAAATTACATGTGATAATAAACACCACTGAATATTACAAAAGTTTCAAAGTATATGTACATTACACTTCTTGGTTAGCATGAGGAAGTTAACAGTGAAATTTAGCACATTTAAACACGGGGAACAATATGCGATGGAAAGGCAATATTACATCATTCAAAATGCCAGAGCTTTGGGACAACCACCTCCCACTATTATAAATAAAACAAGTCAATAAATTGTTTCAATATGTAGCACCAGAGAATTCACCGGCACTTAAAACGAAGCAATCCATGAGATGCCCTTGTGGTCCTGCACAATCATTCTGAGCTCAGGATAATGTGAGACAAAAGTATCTACCATGTATTCCTGAATACCACCAACTCTGAATCTCAAACAAATTTTATCTGGTGACTACGGGTGAAACAGCTTTTTGGAACAGACACAGCTGAGTTCCTCCTTTCCCTTCCCAACAGATGGGCCTGAGAGTTGGACAGTCTGGCTTCACTCATGCTATAAAGTAATTAGACAAACAAATCTGGATCCTGTAAATAAGCATGTGCTTGAAATTAAGCACACTTAAACAGTTACAGGCCCTAAATTTCAAAATTTTAGCCTGTAGAGGGAAACAACCTGTTAAATTAAGGCAATCTTTCTGGAAAAGTTGATATTTATTTCTCTGCAAAGGCAAGAGGAGTGAAACTAGGGTAAACAGACTACAAAACCATACATTTTTTTCTTTGTTCCATTTTGATGCAAACTGACATCTCAGAAGAGCATAAGATAGTAAGTAAGACCACAGTACCCTGGAAAATTTTTCAACTTTAGTAGTTCAGCCAAGTTCCATAAAAATGGTGAAATGCAACAAGTTCCAGAAGTCCAGCCTCCAATTTATCTGCTGAGCTAGGATTACCTCAAAATTCTTAGTAAAGGGAGTTTTCACCTGCAAATTGAATGCTGAAAAGTGTTTGCAACTACATGTTCCTCAAAGCTACAGAAAATTCTAAAAGGTAGAATAGACTTGGAGACAGAAGCAGTAAAAAAGCATCCACACATATATACAAAAGGTTACATTTTACCTCCTGCACTAAAGAAGAGAGGCAAAGAGACAAGGAGAGACCACAAGTGCATCACAGCACAAATGTACCCAGAGAACAAGCATGGCATAGCAGAGCAATTCTAATCCCAATATGCTTTAACCCTTGAAAGGCTGACTTTACCGTCTCAAAGTTCCTTCACCATCCTTGTGGTCACTTGCTAACAGCACATGAGGTAGCAGCAAGAGGCTTCTTCTGATGGGCTCAGCCCAAGAGGAAATTTAGCTGTCAACAGTGAGAAGTGCTCTACCACAGTAACAAAGTCAGAATGCAGCACCATTCTGCCACAATGAAAGCAAGGTCCTAACCTTCAGGCTTTCTCGGCCATTGCACTGTGATAACTTCTTTTTCCAGATTATTTTTAAGTTTCCTCTAGATGACTTACGCAAATTTTTATTATAATCTGATGGTGATCTGATGACTACATAAATAGTAGTCCCAGCACAAGGGAGATGGCAGCAACACATGACAAGGGCCAGCGTCTCCTTCCAACATCAGAAAAACTTTTGTTTATAGAGATTATGAAACTGCATCTTAGCACAAAGGTGCACAAGATGTAATGTGGTTAAGGCTTTTATTGCTTGCTTTGTAGGAGCAATTCAAGTACCATTGTCAGCAGGAGCTAGAGCAGGACTTGAAACACTCACTCTGCAGTTCCAGGAGGAAGAAAGGCTAGGATAGAAAGGGATTTACCAGGAAAACTCTTTTGCATCCTCCTAAACAGTAACTGATCCCATCATTGAAACTTCTTGAAAAATTAACACTGCCTGTTAATCACATGTTAAAAGAACTATCTTTTCCAATTCCAAAACAAGTATGCCTTTAATCAGCTGAAAGATGGGAAAGACCTGCGCCAAATTAGAAATTTTGACATGTTGCAGAGCTATTGCTGAAAAACAGTTCTGCTCCTTCCCCAAGCATCATACTTGAGCCTCTACCTGAATTGTTACAAACAATCTCAAGCAGATACAAAGTAAGCACGATACAATGAACGTAAAGTATTAGCTTGGCAAAGTTTTAAAGTAAGAATCACCACTTTCAGTGAGAAATAATTATTTTAAATATGGTGTCACAATGATCGCACTACATTTATTGCAATAAAAGACTTCATTAACTACTTGGAGCCAAGTTAAATGTACTCCTCTCTATGACCAAGTTTCAGTGTGGGTATATTTTTGAATAAAAACACAATCTGAAGCATGTATTTATTAGTCTCTGTGTGTAAAATTTATGCTCATCATCTCTCCAAAAAATAGGAAATTTAAAAATTAAAAAATAAAAACAACCAAAAATTAAATGAGAACTGACAAGGGAGTTAGCCATGAAAAAAGAGATAATTTGACAGAAGATATTCACCTACAGGAAAATACTTACAAACCAGAGCTGGTGCTTGGGACTGACTTCTTTTAGAAGAACAAACAAAGATCCTGGCTCCCAAGATTTTTCAATACAGGAAAGAAACATGAAAATAAGGAACTCATTAACTCATGTCTGGAATAAATCATGTTTTCCACTCTGAATATACATACATTCCAAAAGAATTCAAAAATATTATCTATAGGAAGGGAAAGTTCCAAAAACACAGAAACCAAAACCGATATTGTCACTTTTCCAAGCAACCGTGCCTTCTAATTTTAAGGACTACAGTACAGATATCAGGTCCCTAAACCTATAAGGTTTTACAAATTAATATAAAGAGCTTATTTGTTAAGAAAATGAAACAAATTACATCAAGTAGTCCCCTAAGTTTACATAGCATCACAAGCATCATATTGCATCATAATTCTTGGCCATTTCTGGTCGCATTTTAAACAAGTTTTATGTTGAAAAGCTGCTACTAATGGAGAGCACAAGACTCTTCCCACTACAGAAGCTTGAGACGTAACTGAAAAGAGGAGAGACAATGCCCATACCTTTAAATACTGCTTTACCCAGCCACAAGGACTGTTTGCATGTCTCCATTTTCTTAAAAGAATTGTGAGGATTGAGATCTTTTTGTGGTTGCAGGCATTAAGGTTTCCCATTTGGAGCCCCAGGCTTTTCTTACTCTATTTTTTTTAGCTTACCCCTTTTTATTTTTCTTCAGATGCTAAAAGAATTAGAGGAAGGGGAAAAGGCATAAACCAACTTTTCACTACACATGTGCACATGACATCAAGCACAACAGGGATGGGGTGAGCATAATTAGGTTCTTTGGATTTTGCTGTAATACATATGAAGTCAACAACAGACATTAGTGATACCGTAAGGTATTTATTATATTTATTATAATTTCCAGTATCCATCATTACACTCAAAATGGAGAGTCATGTAAGTATAAACAGTCAAAAATGGGACTGAAGTTGTTTCTATCCTTGATGTTTCAAGCACATTTTCTTCAGCTCCAGGACTACATCTTCACTGCTATTTATTCTTCAACATTAGATTCAACAGTAGATCATAAAAAATAGGTGCAAGGAGCAAATCTCTTCATTGCAGATATACGAATGGTTCATACAAGAGTTCTTCCCATTCACAAAATTAAAACTACATTTACTCTATAACCTCAAGGTCTTCTTTCAGTGTATTTTCTCAGAACAAGCTTACATAAGTCTACATATTTTTAAAGGTATTTTACACTTCTGCTGCCTAATAACGATTCTCTCATGGTCCATTTACCACATCTTTTCATCAACAGGCTGAATACATCAGCGAAAGGACAGCTTCTGTTTTACTCCCTCACATGGAGCTCCAATTCCACAACAAATTTGAACCCTTATTTTAATTTCTGAAGAAAAATTAATTTGACAATGCTCAACATATTAAACATTCTTCTCTTGGTCCAAATACCTATACCATTTATTCATTTTATGATATGCCTTTGTAATCCAAAAAGGTGTATAAATACATCACCTCATATACTGTCCTATAGTCAGTTTAATTTTTAGAAAGGCATGTAGAATTAAGACCCTTATCTATTGTACATAAACATTATTATCCAGTAAATGTCAGCTGCCTTAGTAATGGAAAGTTACAGTATATAAATAGTTCAGACTGCTTTTTTAAATCACTGTAACATCTGAGCAGTTTGAAAATTCCCTGGAAGATCACAATGGATCCTTGTTTTAAGGAAGGATCTCCATTACTAGATAGTACAATGCAGATAATGTAGCTAAATGCTAAATTCCTTTAAAGCACACAATTCAAAAAGCAGCAAGACATACCAACTTCATGATGCCTAATAATTGCCTTTCCTGCCCACCAAAGCATCTCAGTTTTCCTATTCTTAAAAAAAAGTTTAAAAATACAGCTCAAAAGCTAACCTCAAAGTCACAAGGCAAGAGATTTGTGACAATTTGAAGATTGAGGTTCAAGTTTTTGTACTTTGCAACAGTACAGTATCCTGACCAATCTCTGTTTTGGAATAATTATCATAAACTAATTTAGATTACAGTGATACCTGTAGCTTTCACTGCAATCTTCAGAATACAGTCAAACATGAATGAGAAACTTCAGGCTTACAAATTTTGTTACAAGACAGTAACAAAGGCCAAACTCCAGATATCTTATATAGGAAAATACAAGGTCAAACCAGGAGCCTTATACTCAAATAAGAGTAAGCAACAAGTTGAATTTAAACTCTCAATAGTAACATGAATTATTTTACATCACTCCTATCACTGGCATTCAACTATCACAGAAACACAGGCTACAAAGTTTTGTTTATCCATGCTGAAACTTAATCATTACCTAGGCCTTTCATTAGGCAAGTTCCATCTCAATTTCAACTCCAAGTTACCCCTGCAGTAGATTTTCAGCCCAAATATTTTAGGAAGATTAGTCATTCCTAGAATGGAATCCAATAATAAGATTTTATTTCACTCCACCAGACCAAGATATAAACATGCTACAGTAGAAACTCCTTAAAAGGGTATAACATTTCTTATTCCTAAAGGCTGGTTTTTTTTCACTATTTTTCAAAGGCAGTTGCAATGGTTGCACTTTCATAGGACTGTCTATCAAGACTGATGTGCCATTATACAACATCAAGAATACACAGCAATACAAGTATTTCATTCCTAGAATAAGATTAAGAAAGTCACTCCTGCACTGACTGATAATGCAGGATTTGCAAGAATTAGCTGGACTGGAATCTTGGGAGTTTGGGTTGGTAGGGTTTTTCCATCCCCTTTACTTTTGCTACTCTTTAATCAGTTTTAAACTTTGGTCACAAACTTCCTGGTCTCCTGTACTGTTGAAATAGTAAAACATTTGTCTATTTCCCCTAAATCATGCAGTAGTCAGAAACTGAAAAAAAAAGAACACTGATTCAAGAGGGAGAGGGAAAGTTAACATTGGAGTTTAACTGCAAGAAGAATGCCTGATTTTGAAGTCCTCGTGAATGATACTTCTTCCACAGAAATGTGGCAGAATGCTAAATTACTCGAAGTTATACAGACCACAGTCCATGCATGAACATACTACAGATATTTTCTCCATTTCTTCAAGTTTAGGCTGCAATGAAAAATTCAAACTGTAAATTCAAAGACAAATAGTTCAGTAGTTTTCTGTCATGTGGAGCTAAAACAATAGTCTGAATTATATTCAGAACATATTGTGCAAACATTCATTAATACACTCATCCATGGATACAATATGCATACTCAACTCCTTAAGCCATCCTTTATGGATTCTTTGGTGCTGAGACATGCAGTGTGTGTCAGATTTGTATCTGTTATTTTTTAAACAAAGCAAATACTTTAAGTGTATTGCATTAGAAGAACAGATACTGAAATTAACATATTTAAGTTACATTGGAAAGAAAAGCACTTGCAAAAGCAACAGGCAGATTACCAGAAATAATCAAAGCAAAAACATACTTAGAAACCAAATACAAATTTGTTTATGAGAAGCTTTAGCTTCTTGCTGTAGGAGTTGTTTGAACCTCCCATCCCTTTAATTGTGGAGGCTACTTATGAAATTCTGTGTCAGTCAGGACCAACACTGAAATACAACTATAGTAGCCCACTTCCAAATTTCTGAAAACCCATTTAAAGATACCGGTAGGGGGTAAATTAAAGCCATAAGCATTAGGAAACTAATAATTTGAAAAATGTACAGAGGCAATGAAGCCTAAAGTTATCAAGCACTGAAATGACTCAAAGTGTTTTGTATAGTTGGAAGTAACTAAATACAAAAAAAAACACAAAATCCCTTGTAAAACAAAAGATACAACTGTAATCCACTATACAACCTAACATATCTTATACAAAATCTTGTAGATAAACCATTAATTTCTTATCACACAGAACTTTTGGTATAAGGTATAGTAGAAAGATAGAGACAGTCAGTACAAGAGCAGAAGCCAGAGTGCCCTTTACTCACTCTTCGGAAATGCTTACTTGAACGTACATTTGTCAAATTCTAAATCTCACTGGACTCTGGATTCAAGTCTTCCACTCTGAAGATTTCTTGCAAGAATTTCTCTCAGCATCTGCAAAAGGCTAGATCTTTCAGTAAGAAGAGTTCAGAAAGAACAGTGGTAATACTGTTTAAACTGCTATTCACAATAAGGTGAAAAGAAGTTTCATACAGCAGCTGGGAGACTTCAACAACTATGAAAACAGAACGGAAGCCACACTGTACTGTATCAGTGCTAAGCATGATACAGCATTGATATATCATAAAAAAAGCAATTACTATTCTCATGAAAAAGTTAGTTCATAAGCCATGGAAAACCTCAATTTTCACCACCTTCGAGACAGACTATGTCAGGTACTAAGAAAACTCATTACAATCAGAGCACACTTCACCCTCAACTACCTGAAATTGCTCCTTGGAGACAAAAATAACTAAAAATAAGGCCACTTAGCTTCTGAGCTTCCTTTGCCTTCTAAATGAAAAGCCATGACATTCTTGAACACAGAAAGACAAAAAAACATGCAAGGAAGTAGCAGGACAGGATCCTCTCCTGATGAGCTCAGGAGCACATGATATTTTGAGAATACATACATTACCATGTATAAATTTGAAAATACTACAGAAATGGACAGAGTTTCCCCAGTAAATTAAATATACATGAGCCCAGTGCAAGGTTTGAATACCGTCTGAAGCCAAACACTGAAGACTAAACACAAAGAAATACTCAGCCTCCAAGCATGAGGGTCCCACAAACAAGCAAGCAACTATGTAATACAAAACTGTATCAGTGTCTACACATACACACAAGACCCAAATAAAAGTCCTCATGCAGGCATTTTTTACCTTTTGAGAAACCTGTTTTTAACTAGCCTGATATTATTTTAGTATAGTGGCTTTGAATTTGAAATTAAGCACAGCTTGCAAGGTCCAGGCAGGGAACTTACTCTCCCTGAGCAAATTAAACAACTTCTCTTGGTGGGATAGGTGGAAGCACCACTCTGCAGCACACCTGCTGCCTCTGCCTTTGAAAAGCAAACTTACCCATGGAATTCCTGAGCAGCCCTTTTGTGCTAAGAGGCATGTTCTCCATATACAAACATGAAATACTATCAGCTTTTGTACATGCAATGGCTCACACAGTATTGGCATAGTCCATTACGTTCATTTACCAAAAGAAGTCACAGCTTTATAATATGGCTGCTATGGGAATTATTTATCTATATTATTAAATTAGAACCCATGAATAAAAGCACCAATCTTACAAAATTCAACTGTTTCAGTTTGGTACCACCCTAAAATAGCATGTTCTTCCTGCAAGCAGGATAAAAAATACACTGAAAATAAGAGATTGCCATATCCCATATACATATATATTATTCTCTGGCTTCCTAAACTTGTTCCTAACTTAAGTATACTTACTGTCTTCCCAAAGACTAAAATTTTTAATCACAGTTTGGGATACAACAATTAATGCCTGAAGTATTACACATGTCACAATACCAACTACTTAAATTGAACAACTTGAAAATTATCCTTCGAACATTGCAGTATGGGCTGCATGGCTGTTGAATTCCCTAGGTGCCTTCTACCTAACATCTCCTTTAACACAAATATGGTTATAGGCTATACAAACTTCCTGGCTGACCAGAATCTACCTGTTGCTCCATAGAAAACTAATTCTAAATTTACACTAAGAGAACAAACAACTCCATCCCCAAAACAGAGCTGAATGACTAATCTGTAGGAACATCTTACATTTTGGGATCAGATCCTGTTCCAAAGAGCAAAGCATCATTCATCTACGCAGAACCACCTTGAGTGTGGTAACAGCTTTGCCCCAGCATTCACAGTTATAATCTATTCCTACCAAAGCACATACAGGAAGGTACAAGATGCTCAATCAAGATGTGGATCAATGCTCCAGAAAGTTATAAGATCCAGAAAGCAAACAGTTCCCCTGCCTTTAACTGCACAACCCTGCACACAAATATACACAATAACCAGTGCCCTAGGACACATCTTCACGTTACCTGAACGACTAGGGAGGGCAGTGGCACCCAGAACAGGCACAGGATGTGCTTTGCTAGCCAGCAGGAAGTACATTCAGCCAGGCAGGAGCAGGTGAGAGCTAGAGGACCTATTCAGTAGAGACAAACTCCCAGCAAAGAAGCCTGCCCCTACCATAAATCTCCAAGAAGAAATCTTCATTGAAAGCACTCTTAGCCCCCTCTCCATTTCATCCAGACTCACAGTCCAGTTCTAAGACATAATCCGCAAACACTTTATGACTGAAAAACAAACTAAAACCATTCTAAGTTTAAAGGATAAAATGTTCTCCCTGCTTTTCTGCAAGTTCTGTTGAGACAACCTCAACTGTTTGCTAGTCTCAATGACTTTGTCACACAAGTACCTCATCATTTCTGAGAGAGCAAGGAACATACAAATATCCTAACCACAACACAAAATATCTCTCACAAGTTTTTTTACCATGAAAAAAGCATAATTTTCCTCAGAATTTTTTATAAAAAGCCATGAAAAAATTGTGGCTCACAACCAAACAAGTTTTTCCTGTAACATCCATAGATACTTTACTACTTGTTAACTCAGACTAGTAGCTGTTGTCTAAGCACAATCTCAATCATTGAATTGCCACTGCACACAGCTTCGTGCTAACACAGGAAAGGTAAAGGACTCAGCCTTCTCAGACAACTCAAATAGCTATTTCACAAATTGAAAATAGGAATTCCAAACCTGACCAAGGCAGCTACAAAAATATTTTCTGTGTGTGAAAAATATTCAAATGGCTCTACTTTCTACAAACACTCTCATTTAAATATGTGCACCCAATGTTCAGATAGGGTAATAAAAGGGGTCACAGACTCTTACCCGAGGAACTGGCAGGTTTTATTCACAAGAATGTTCTGGAATATCTTTTGCTGGTTTTTCCCCCATTCTAAATGTTTAATGCCTTCCCCATCCCCAAACTGTATAATAAGTAACACAAATATAAACAAAGTGTTCACAACACCTAAGAGTGAAAGCGGGAAAGAGTGAGCATCAGTACTCTTTTGAGGTCTGAAGAACATGTCAGTATGATCCTAACAGGCATCTGGAATAAAAATGCTTCGTTGTCCTTGTACGTATGTAAATTCAGCAATATCTGTCCTTTCGGACAGAAAATATATGCAGGCCTCTCTACAAAGGAAAGTATAATTTCACAGTGTAAGTTTCCACATAGTGCTCTGAGAACAGTAGCTTGGAAAATAGCAACAATATCACTCCATCAAGAACACATTTAGCTCATCATACGGTTTTATTACCAAACTAAGCTGTTGTTACATAAAAGCATCAATTTTCCTCCAAAAGCAACCTTTATTTTGCATCTGAATTGCCAACCATGATGCTACTGCATCCCAACACACACATTTGCCATTACTGCAGTGAACCACACACATCTTCAAGCCAGGAGGAGCTAGGCAGATGAAAGAAGAAAGTACAAGAGCAAATATTCACTGAGACTCCTACCATCATCATCTGAGAGCAGGAAACTGCACAGCCTATAAGATCAACTGTTTCTAGGACTCACTGCACAAGCACTACTCTTCTATACCCCTTCTAAATAAGTAACCTGGTTGGGATGTCCATCTAATGTATCACATATTTGTGTTAAGAGAAGGCCTGCTAAAGGAGAAATTTTGAGGAAAACATTTGTAAAGGTAGTTACAAAGGAAGGGGGGTTTGAAGGTAAATCTACCTGAAGTAACCTTTCTAGACATCTTTGCATTTTTCTGTAGCTTCATACATTACTCATCAGTGGCCCACTATAAACTTCAGCACCCATTGAAAAGCCTGGCAGGGTATTTGGGAATAAACTGAGTAGAAGAATTGAAAGCCAACCCAAGTAAATTCATCAGGCTTAAAAACAACTCTTGAACAAGGGCAGCCACTCAGCAATGAAATGTAAATTACTGACATGTGCTAAAACCTGCACTTGCCACTGCTAATGAGCACATTAAAGGAAAAAAGCTTACTAGATATTACTGCAACCTTTTCACTTAACCCTGTGTGTGCTGAAAGCCATAATTGAGTATCAATTAAAGAACCTATCTCTAAACAGTGAGACACTGCTCAGCAGGTGTATACTTCCTACACAGTTCTGATACAAAAATCAGGATGATGGACAAATGTGTGCACACTGATAACAGCAGATGAAAGTTATTTTTAATCTTCCATTAAACTTTTCAGGGTATCAGTAAAAAAGCAAAAAAACCAAACATGACAAGATACATAAATTTCCAGGTTCACAACATTAGTAGTGTCAGATCTTAGGTGATCAAATAAAACAGCATTAGCTGCCAATAAGCCCCAAGGTTAGGAACTCAACTGGTAGCTACTTCTCCCTTCCTATTATGCTCACAGGGAGGTAAAGACCCTGAAAATAATCTTCTCCAAACAGCAATGGCCTGCAGAGTCACAGAAAACAACACCTTTGCCTCCACAGCATCTAACAGCAATGCACTCCATAGTGCAATAAAAGCCCTACCAACTACACAGTCACTCCAAGTTTCAAAGCTTTTAATAATTCGCACTATTAATGTTGCAAGAAGCTACTTACAAACTTATATGCTGGAGAAGGGCAAGAATTTTTGGTGGAAAACTACTCCCATACAAAGGGGATCTTCATATTTTGTGGACAAAAAATTATTTAAAGATTATTTGGTTAGTCAAGTACTTCAAATGCTTTACTAAACATTTTTTATAAGGACACATCATAAATGGCACTGAGAACTGACATCCAAAAGCTAAACTAGGTACCTGAATCAGCCTAAATTAAGTACCTAAATCCCTCTCAGTAAGGTTTCTGCCAAATACTAGTTCAGCTATAAGTTAAAGGTTTTATCAACTTCAGTTGCCTTTTTTTTCTCATACCCCTTTACCTCAATCCCAAGCTACTTTCCCTTTGAGTCTGCCCTCATCCTGAGTATGGCAGAAACTTGTTAACTTTTTTCTGGTAGAATCTGCTGTGCTAGCCTGAAGATTTTAATAGGGGAGTTAGAAGCAGAGAATAAATTATTTGTTCAAACAAAGAATTTTAACAGGACAGGTTTACAAAGTGACTAGGAGTCACTGTCATCCCAGCACATCCAAGGAAGGCAATAACCTCTCACAGGGACAGGCAGTAACAAGCCACTGGGAGCAGCAATCTCTTGGTCACAGTCAGAACTGCACTCGGACCACAGCTCAGTAAGCTGATCCCTAGGAGCTGGAATATGAGTTGGCATTCAGGTAGCAAGAAGCACTTGCTGGGCTCCACACAAAACATATCACCTTTAGGAAATCAACTTTTATACTTGTGTTAATTCAAAATTCATTGCTGAACACAATCCAACTGCTAAGTATTTTAGCAGCTTTCCCCAAAACTCTAGCAGGAATTGTTCAGTAGATGCAGTACTTTAAGCTATCAATGTTATTGATCACTTTCATTCAGTCTGAAATAGAAATGAATGAAATATGCTGTGAAAATAGACAGCCTATTTGTAAGCAAACCTCCAAATAGAATTAAAATGAAAAGGCAGACACATTCATAAGAATGAGCAGGAAGTCTTTTAAACTAATTTTAAAGAATTCTAAGGTGGCTGAAAGCAATCTATTAAATTCTTACGCAGGAGCCATGATTCCTGTTGCACTCAGCAAAAGCTGTCATTTACAAAATTGGACAAACAAGGTAAGCTACTATTAAGCAGTGTTTATGCTGATATGTTCAAAGACTTTTTTGTTTGAGCAATTCTATGAGGAAAGGCTGAGGGAGGTGAGACTACTCAGCCTGAAGGCTAAAGCAGAGCTCATCAACAATTATAAATGCCTGAAGGGAGAGTGCCAACAGGACAGAGCTAGGCTCTGCTTAGTGGTGTCCAGTGACAGGATCAGAGGCAAGAAGCACAAGCTGAAACACTGGAATTCCCTCTGACTATCTGAAAAGATTTTTTTTGACTGTGAGGGTGGCAAAACACTGGCACAGGTTGCCAAAAGGTTGTGGAGTCTCCACCCTTGGAGAGTCAAAAGCCCACCAGACATTGGTCCTGCCAACCAGCTCTGAGTATCCCTACCTGAGCAGAAGAGTTAAACCAGATGATACCCAGAGGTACCTTCCAATCTCAACCATTCTATGAAATAAAGACTGTTTAATAGCTAAAGTGGAAACCAGGTCCATCTGAATTATGGCATTCTACAGCCATGCAATAAAAATGTGCAACCAGCTGGAAGAGATTGTAGCAATCAGAGGACAGTAACCAAATGGCTAAGAACTTAAAGTGTCATTAAACAGGCTAAAGACTGAAAAACCTCATTCAACCCTGACATGCCTGAACACAGTGTTTTAATTCACTTTCAATAAGCAACTGTATCTGGCATATTAGCAGTGATTCTCTCAACATGAAGAGGTAATTGGAGCAGTTCTTACAACCACAGAGAACAATGACCCCAGAGATGTTACATTGCAGTCTCCTGCCCAGGAAGCAATACTGAAACAAGGGAATCCACTAGGGAATCCTGTAGCATACTAAACAAACAAGTAGGTTAAGTCTTGTTGCTGTACAAACTATTCAAAATATTTGAAAACTTTACAGTACAGCACCAACTTTACATACTGTACAGATATTAAACACCTTCACAAAAGCTTGCATCAAGACAAATACAGAAACATAAAGAAACCAAAGATGTCTAAAATAAATTCTTATATTTATGAAATTAAGTTCTAATAACTCAACATGATGTTAAGCCCCAATTTCAAGAAAATATTTCCTGAAATAAGATTACAATCAATATCTACCATGAAAAAAAAAGCCCCCCGCAAAAAAAAATTGCCCAGTTCAGGACAATAGGTATTTTTTAGAAACATGTTAAACAAAAATCTTTCAGCTAGCATCCTTTTCCACAGCCAGTGTAGAAGTCACTTAAATTCCAGAATCTACTAAAACTGAAATTAGAAAGAGCCAACTATAGGGTGTAAATTAGGAATGAAGATTCAGCAGGGTGTTATTTTTAAGTCACTAAACCAAAAGAAGGGACAAATACATTCTATCACTTATCACATCATGGAAGACTGAGTAGGAAGGGGACCAGTGAAGGTCTTCTAGTGCAACCTCCTTGCTCAACAAGGAACCCCTAGAGCACATTACTCAGGACTATTTCCAGATAGTCTTTGAATATCTCCAGGGAAGGAGACTCCACTTCTCTCAGCAACCTACACCACTGCTCAATCACCCTGACAGTAAAGATCATCTTCACGTTCACATAAAACCTATTTATCAGTTTCTGCCCATTTCCCCTTGTCCTATTTCTTGCACCACCAAGAGCCTGGCTCCATCCTCTTGGCTCCCTCCCTTCAGATACTTACAGACATTGATGAGCTCCCCTCTCAGTCATCTCTTCCCAAGGCTGAACAGGTCCAGCTCCCAGATATACGCTCCAGACCCTTGATCATATTTGTTGCTCTCCACTGGACTGGACTCCAGGAGTTCTTATCTCTCTTGTACTGAGGAGACCAGAACTGGACACAGCACTCCAGATATGGCCTTACCAGGGCTGAGCAGAGGAGCAGGATCATCTCCCTCAAGCTGCCGTCAATGCTCTCCTGATGCACCCCAATATACTATTGACCTTCTTGGCCACAAGGGCACTGACGACTCACAGACAGCTGTCTGTCCACCAGGACCTTCAGGTCCTCCTTCTCAGAAATGCTTTTCAGTAGGCCAACCAAAGCTAAACAGGCTTCAAGAATTAAATTTTAAAAAACTTCCTAAAAACTTCCCTCAAAAGTAACCACCTCCTAGCCTTGGGATGAAAGAGACGTAGCATGTTCATATCCCTCCTCATGTAGCACAACAGTGTCAATAACAAAAGCCTATGTGTAAACACAGCATGTTATAAGAAAACATCTCAGCTCAAAGTGTGTATTCAGTAGACTGATTTTGGTCCTGGTGCAATTAGTTTTCAGCTACAGGAGAGAAAAGAACACCCTTATTGTGATAGGGAAAATGATTCTACCATACACATTATTGCTTCAATGTCTTTCAATAGTAAAAGCGTACAAAAAATCTGTTTACTAAATTGCACTCATCTTTAAAGTCAGCATTAATTTTCCTGATATACATATTTTATGAAGATATATAAACTCTTAAGCATTCAATCGGTAATGTAGATCTACTGAAGACAGATCAATCACTACAAAATACATAATTTCCTAAAATGCAGGCAGAAAACAGAAGTGATTATTAAGGAAACATTGTTGAATTCAAAGCTGAAGCTTGATCTGCCTTGCCACAAAAGTAAATTAGAATTCACAGAGCAACAGAAGTTCTTATTTCAAAGACAAAACTCTTAAATATTCATGTTAAATCCAACTCCACTATTATTAAAGGGACATTTAAAACTGATTTTAGAAACAGAAGGAGGCCACATTTGCAAGGTTACCACAAAAGCTTACATCAGTTATACAGAATAGGACAAATTAACAAATCACCGTAGATCAGAATGGACAGAATTTACCATAACCACACAAACTTGTCTGCATGATTGCAAATCAATAGTAAAGAGGCAGAAAGTGAAAGGAAGTAGTATTACCTGCATAAGAAGAGAATTGTATAGCATTTTGTTTTCATGTCTATTGTTGCAATGAGGAAAAACAAAAGTACACAGTTATATAATTGCAACTGTAGAAACAGAGCAGTACATCTTCATTCTAACAACCAGACACAGCAACAGTAAAAAAAAGGAAAAAGTATTTCTGAAGGAACAGGAAGGATTCCTGGAAGTCTGGAAGTAAGTACTATTGCATTATAAGAAATAATTAGGAAATAAGACTTTTACAAATCAGGAGTCCATACATCCATTCACCTGCAGAACCATACACCCTAATAAGAATTCCCAAGTACTGTTGAAAGGTGTCTCATGAGAAACATTAAATGACTCACAACAGCCCATGTATGCAAATATATCTCTAATACTGTCTTTAATCACATGCACAGCATTAAATCATTCATCCAGAAGCCATGCAAGCCCACAGTTCATCCACCAAGAATCTCATGTTGCCAGGCACTACTATTCAAATCAAGAGGTTCTGTGCCTGCATTTTTCCTAAGGACAGTTGCACATGTTAAGCTTTCAAACTAAGCAACTTGAAGAAAATACAAAGCTTTAAAAACCACAAGTTAAAAATAAAGGCTTACCCTAAGCAAAAAACAAATACAAATAGGTCAAGACTGCCATGTCACAAGGAGTTGCCTAAACACAAATGAGATCAAGAGAACAAACATATTAAGATGATGAAGTTTAAGCAAAAGAAAAATAGAGGAGAGTGCTTTTGTCAAAATACATGAATCTTTAACAAAACACTACCCTGCATCTTTAAATACATGCATATAGGTAATACACATGTATACCCACAAGACCTGTAGATATGCATCCTGAGACTTTTAAGCTTAGGCATATGTCTGCCCCTTGAAAGAAATGCTTTCGCTATATACAGCAGTTCTCAAGATAGCTATTTGAAATTTGCAACACAGTAGAACTAGCATCAATTTGTTCTGTTGCATACCAATCTTAAACAGGACACTGATGACATAATGTAAGTCAAAGGCTTTTAGCAGATATTTGAAGTTTTCTACAGTAAAAGAATAATACAGCCTTCCTACTTCCACACTAGTAAGTGCTAAGCAGACAGTTTAGATGACTCCGTTTCATCTTTGTAGCTCATACGGACTAGTAATGTCTGACAAACACTGCCCATTATTTAATACACACAGTATTTGTCATTCCCATGGATTTCACCCAACCTGATACAGCAGATTTAGATTCTTCTCCTATGGGGAAAAAAGTTCGCTCTGAATTAAGTACAAGAACACAAAAAACCCACTCAGGAGCATTTTGCCTCAGAAAAAATAAGCATCAAAATTATAGGTTCACAGTCAGAGCTCTTCTGGACAGCAAAGTGGTGACCTGTTCATTTAGGATAGTACATTCCCTAGCCTTTACTACCCTGAACAGACAAAACCTCTGGTCTCCAACAGACAAAGCACCTTCAGCCGCAATGAAACTCTGGCCTGCAAGGCACAATGTACAAAACACACTTGAAAAGCTCTGTCTTCCCCACTCCTTGAAGTACACAATCTCTGCCAGAAGCAGCTTCTTGATACCAAGTTTCCACTGCCTTTTGTTGACCACCTTTTCACAATTCAGGAATCACAAATGCTAATCATCATAAGAGTTGTCAGGTAAAAATCTAATGCATGTGGGAACAGAATGAGAATCATACCAAATGATTCTCAAAAACGGAACATCCACTGAGCCACAATAAAGGAACTTCACCGTTTCCTTACAAGTAACAAAACCATGCACAACAATGGTAATGAAACATGCCTGCCAGTAGGAGTTTACATTTTAAATTGTGAGAATTCCATAATTAGCAGTGCATAGGTCCATAGATCCACCTGCACAAAGCTCTTCACATGTGTTCCCTTACAGGAGGTCGTTCTTCAGTTTACCTTTTCCTTCTCAAACTTAGCAGCCATTTACAAACATGCATCAACCATTTCCATATATATTGTTTGCCCATTTATTTTGGACAATACACTGTTGGGTTTTTTAATTCCACCAAGAATGTTAATCTAGCTTCAAAGGTAAAGAGAAATAGCACTGGCTGCTTTGTTCTCCCCCAGTCATGTCAAACAGTAGTTGCTAAAAAGGCACAAAAGATGTATACAACCAGGTTTCACTAGGAAATCAAAAAAAATCCATCTTAGTCCAAAATTGAATGCTTTTTTCTCACCATGTTTATGGCTTCTATCCCAAAAAGTGGATTGTGGCAGGAGGTGGCTGGCTACTTTTGCATCAAGAAACAGAGCGTCAGAATATTGTCAAGGCTGCATCCAGAAAATAATATTCCAGATGAAGGTTGCATTTGTAACTAACTGCTATCATTCTGAGATAAAATTATGTATATATTAAATCATTTTATTGGAGGAAATACACCACAATCTTTTATGAAAGCACAAACTAGCACGTACATACAAGACACCAAAATACTCTGAAGATTTATAATCTTGCAAACTGATATTTTTCACACTAGGGTGCAAAATAGTAATTCAGCTGATTTTTTGTTTGTTTTTTTTAACAGTAGCATTCCCAAGGGACTTCCATGGCAATAAGTGGAAGTTCATCTGTGTTTCTTTAAATTAAAAAGAAAACTGATCTCATTATGACTTACTGCAATGAAGACTCACCGTGCATCAAGGCCTAAGTTTATAATCATTACCAGGAAGCAGGAAATGAACATAACCTCAACTGCAGGAGGAAGACTCCTACTTGCTGCTAACATCAACTAAACAAGCAGCCACACTGACTCTGAAATAATGACTACAACCCAATCACACACTTGCTTTCTTCGCACACTTGTCTCATCCAGAAAAAAAAACAACTCACAAAAAACAAACCAGTCACTGGGACCATGGGCCAATCCTCCCAAACTATTCAGCAAGTTAAAAGACCTGACTCAACACTCCCATTCTCCTACCAAAAATGTTGCTCCGGAGGTTTGCAAGCAAGGAAAGAAAAGTGGCAATTTCAGCAACTTATATCTCTCTATTACAGGTCAACCAAAAGGCTCATCTTCGTCTCAGGTCTCTCTTCCCCAGATTCTAAAGACCTGCTTTAGGTAACAGGTGATAGAGCTTCTCAGAAAAGGTCTGCATTAACTTTTAAAAACGGGAAACAAGCTAACCTAAATATAGAGATCACTAGCAAATTCTTCTAAAGCAGGAAAGGAACAAACTGCTCCTGCAATTCTGCATAGTATGCAGCAAAGGTGACTAGCAATGTTTTTAATGCAGCAATAGGTTTTATTTTCACTTTAATATCTATTATGTTATATATATTATGCAATATTTTGCAATTATTGCATTATTATGCAATTATTCCTTGAAGGAGGGAAGTTACATGAAAATATATAGGCATGCATAAACTAAAAGTACCAACTTATTGCTGATTCTAAGGAAATACATTCACTTGCACAAACCCATATTTTATTATTCTACATAATGTTAACAGCAATATCATAAATTCATCAAAATAGTCCATGTTCAAATAGCAATCTTTAAGAAATTGACCTTAATATTTAAAAAAATCTTTGACAGACTTACTCAGCATACATGCCACGGATCTCTTTCTGTCAGACAACGAGAGCAACCAGAGTAGATACACAAAGACAGGACTGAATGCACCAATCTGTTTACTGAATCACAATACACAACATGCCAGATATTCACCCACTGATTGTTTTTTTGGAAATTTTGTTTTGGAAACAAATGATCATTTATTTGTCTCTCCCTTTCCCATTTAAGAGAGAACAAAATTAAGTTTCTAAAGAAGAGAAAAAAGAAAGACCAGCAACTTTCAATATGCTAAGTATCTATCAAATTCTTCAAAAGTACTGTCTAGAGCTGTATACTACTCCATGAGTCATTTAGACAGTAATGAACAATAAGACATGCTTTTGTTCAAATCACACAGTGGGATTACACGTGAACTGACCCTCCATACATGAATTCAAGACAAAGCTTTGCTTTGAGCTCATTACTGCTCTTACAGATAGACTGGCAAGTTTAGAAAGTTTAGTATCCCTCTCAGTTTCCCAGTTTAAGTTTGTTTTAAAAGTACAGATGCATAACAGGAAATAAGCCCAGGCTTCATAAACTCCACCACTACTTTCCGGGCAAAAGAACAAAATAGTGTATATACAGAGAATTGGATAGGGAGAAAGAAAATGGAAAAAACCCATCTTCAGCAACTTCATAACAATTTAAGAAAATAACAGTTGCAGTCTTCAATAAAGAAAAGAAACAGCAGGCAAGTTTTCCTCCTCACTGTATTCATCAGAGTGCCTTGAAAAAAAAATAAGCAGCCCTAGTGATAAAACAATAGATCACTAGGAGTTTGATCTTCTAGAGCCACTGACACCAAGGGAAGCATGATTATGTCTTAATTAAAACTTTAAATACTGTATTTCAGAAAGCAAAATCACATTATTATATTTTTAGAGAACTGAATACACCAAGTTCCTGAAACATAATTAAAGCTATTATGAGACCGCAGCATCAACCAAAATCTCAAACATGTTTTTAGTAACCACATTATTTCAGGAAATTGTTCAGAAACTTTTCTAGGATCTGAGTGAAAAGATGAGAAATCGGAGGGTAGAGAGGATCTACAGGAATGTCTGTACTTCCTCCATTTCTGCTTAATCCTGCCAAAGAAATTGTTCCAGACTACCACATTACCAATACTGTAACTAACATTACCACATCACTTACATTTTATTGTAAATAACCACACCACTACAGAACGTGCCCAGTTCAGAATAACCACCAAATTTCCAGGTTCAGCAGCAAAACAGCATAAGTGTGAACTTCAATTTCATTAAATTTTTTTGTTACTAAAAAACAGGAACTGCCAACTAAAGTCAGTTACCCTGCTGGTCTAATCCATTGAGAACAGAGTTTGTTAAAATTAAGCCAGGAATCTTCCCTGTAAAAAGAACCTCTGGTACACGAAGCAGAACAGTGATAAAAGAAAGCTGCTAAACTGCATGAAAATAACACGTAAGAGATTACTCCAGATTTGGTAAATCCTGGCAAACATCAAGTGTTGAGAATTCCTTTCAACTTTAACATCACCAGCACCCAGCAGGGTGTACTCAGCATCCCACAGAACCTGCACTTGTTTTTCTCAAGGGGCTTTAAAAAATAAATTCACAGCGACTGAATTATGAAATTTTATATTTCATTCTCAAATAATCTCCTTAATGAGCAGATGGTATTCTCTAACATCAAATCATCAACTAAATAGTAAGGGTCTGTATTATTGAACTCAAGCATAAATGAACACAGTCAAGGAAGGTACATGGAAGACCTGCTCCCAAGTGCTAGGAACAATCATATTAGAATCACATTCTTCATCTAAGTTTTCTATCCTGAACCAAAAAGGTGCAAATTTTTCTCAAAAGCAGAAACAAATTTATATTGCTGCCTGTAAAACAAGACATTTCTTCAGCTACATGGTTCATTTACTCCATAACAAAGCTGGTGGATGCAATGACTTTTTACTTTGAACTTCAATGCAGTATGTGCCTGTCCTTATTCTGAGCAAAGCCAGTAGACAATGACACATGATCAGCACAGACTACACATACAGCATCTACTCAGGACTTTGTTCAAACACTGTGAATGTAACTTCCCCCTAGCGCTGCTCACGCTTCTAAGCGGTTCCACGAAAGCTTTTTGAAAAAATAAAATCAGACCATATATCAGTTCATGATATACAAAAACCTTACTGAAGTAGAGGGGTTTTGAACAATAACTTTTATTAATTCAGACAAAGTGAAAACAGCACCCTCTTGACTCTTTGGTCCTTTCAAAGAATGCAGCTCCACGATACAATACCACCAGCAGAGAAGCCAATTTTTAAACAGCTTTCTATTCCCATCCCAAAGTGCAGTTCAGCACCTTCTCAGGGCTGCTGATACAGCTGTTCACCAGCTGTGCAACGAATCACCAAAATGATCGCTTAAAAACAGATACTTTTAACCTAGATCATTTCAGTGACCCAGTTTTGCAGAGCACCCTCATAAACAGTCCAGGCATAAGCGAAAATCCTGAAAGACTTTTTACATCCTGGGTGAAGTTCTTACACACAGGATTCCCCCAAAAGAAAACTCAGGCTGCAATTACATCCTCAAAACACAAGAAATCCACATGTACAGAAAGCCTACCAAAATCTCCTATGTTAAGCTACCTTTTAGATTTGCCTTGAGTTGGTAGCTTGATTCCTCAGATACCTTGAAACAAGTATGTGCCACTTAGTGCATCAGTCACAGCCAAGCAAGTAACAGTAACTTACCAAACGTCTAGCAAATTCTTTATTTTCTGAAAGAAATCCATATCCTGGATGTACCTTGGAAGACAAAAGAAAAAATTCAAGCTGATTGAGTTCTGAAACCAGAAACCAAAATCACTAGCATGTTTTCAGATACTGAGGATGGTGAAGTAGATCATTAAGCATTTAAATAGGCTGAATACTTGAACAAACTCTTAACACACTGATTTTTCTGTCCTAAGTCAAGTTGTTGAGCTACCATTTCTGAAACAAACTTTCCTTACTTAACTAGGGAGAACGCAATGTTTTTAATGCAGCATGGAGCTGCTTGCAGAGCAAATGGGCATTCCCTTCGGTGATTTGCCTTTTGCTCTTTTTAGCTCCATTGCAGATTTCCCTGAAATATGTTCATCCACACTCTCCTCAGTAACCACTATAAAGTGCTCTGTATCCCAAAATATTTCCAGCACTAACCACAACAACAATGGTGCACAGGTCCACAGCCATAAGCCCCCTACCTCTAGTGACCCTGGCTAGAGAGCACAATATACTCTCTTCATTAGTCTAAGTCCAGCATTCTGTGTGCCTCATTTGCTACTAACACCCCAAATATACATTCAGCCTAATTACTTGAGAGGAGCATGAGAAAGTTTTCATTTTACTTCTTGCAAGTCACATAAGATTCTTGATCTAATATACTCTGACAGACAAAGCATAAGCCATTTTACTCACCTCTTTTAAAGAGCCAATAACTGGGTTTCATACTCAGAAACTCAAAGGGAAGAAAACACCAGTTTTTTTTTCATGGGAAAGTTTCTGGCCCCAAAAGGCACTGTACCAAAACATCATGATTGAAAGAAATCACAGTGCTGGTTCAACTGTTGAAGGGCAGTTAGTGTTGCTGATATACATACATCAGATTTGATTTTAATAAATGCTCTGTATACAGTAGCTCTGAATAATACATTTATCTCAGTGACAGAACAAAGAACATTAGGAATGTGAACATAACTACATATCAGTTTTTCCTACTGATTCCTGTTAAGCTTTGAATCTCTGGCCAACTTGGAGGGGAAAAACGGGAGATTTGCCCACATTTACACAAAGAAGCTAATGTGCTTTTTGTAAACATTCTGAAACAAAAGCAGTTATGGGATGCACTATTTACCTTCCTGCAAGTAACATTTATGCAATATAGAAAGTGATTCAAATGAAACTTAAGCAAAAGCCTTTCTGGACACACTTTGTAAGACATTAAAAAAAGCCAGTATGGCATATAAAGGGTTAGCACTCAAAACTAATTGGGATTTTTTTTTTCCCCCAGCAAATTTGGAAATGAACTGAAGCTGCTCCCTGGTGTGAAAGCTGAATCCAGCAGCCACCTGCAGGATCAGCGACCAGTGCTGCCAGATGCTACAAAGCCTTTGATTTCCAGTAGCGATTTCAGACACATTTAACTCATGTGACATGAACTAACTGGAATAGCATATTCAATCACTTCCCCCACACACACACCTTAAAAAAAATACAAACTCTGGCTTTTCTGCTTTCTATATATGAAACAGCTGCAGCAGATAGACACATTCAGACTCACAGCTTGGGCCCTGGTTTTCCTAATGACTTCCATGATGGCATCCATGTTGAGGTAGCTTTTGCTGGTGGGAGCTGGGCCAACACAGACAGCTTCATCCGCCATTTTCACGTGAACCTGAAGAGGCAATATTCTGCATTAACAGATGCTCCCAGCAAAAATAATTAACATCACCCAGTTACATGCACACAAATCTGATTGTGTCAAAGATCATTTACATACCATAACCACTCTAAAATACATGCTGAAATTACCAACACTGGCATAGAAGTATTTGCACAATAAATCTCATTTCATTTAACTCTGAGCTTAAGTCACCATCAAAATGTTTTATTGTTCTAATACATTATTTTGAATTTGATTAAATAAAATCAAGACAAATATAATTTCAGCTTCCTATACTGATCATCTATATGTAAATTCAGACAAAACTACTTTGTTACTTGTAACCAGGGTAGTCTAATATCTTAATACTTAATAACAAACATTCATGACCAGTTCTAAGCAGGCTCCCCAGGAAGTTGGGGATAATTAGAGTGAATTGAATGAAGGGATGCAATGAGTGTCCCTGCACAGCATCAGGTCAGCACCATGCACAAATTAAAGCCTATGACTAAAGAGTTCAATATCACTACACATGAACCAGAAAATCTTGAGAATTATTTAAGCAGGCTCATGTGTGATTTCTAATCCATTGTATCCTCATTTATATGCATTTGCCAAATATTTTTTAGTCAAACAAAAAAGGGACAAACATCTCCAACATTTTACCAAGAATACTGAAATAGCTAGGTTTGAAGTTAGAAGTGTTCTTACATCTCACAAGAATGCTTATCTTTAAGTTTAAAAAGTTTAATTAGATGGGTGTTTAACATGTTTTCAGAGTTCAGAATACTTTCCTTTCAAGTAAGTTACACATATAACCATGAAACCAAACAACCAATTTTCCTTCACTCTGCTTTTTTTAAGCTCTCTTTCAGTACATATTTAAGAAAGCATGCCATTGCTTAAAGTGTAAGATTGGTAGCTGTAAGACTTGTTTAGAATGACAATGACATTTCAAATTTTTAAAACAATTTGATATAATCTTCAGTATTTGAAACTGAGAATATATTGTCTAAAAATAGTGTTCTTTTAGAAAATTAGTAGTTACATTTGAGAAATGTAAGACCCTGAGATGAGTTCAGCTGGTCATAGCATCGTGCAAATAACACCAAGCTCGTGGTTTTGATCCCTGTATGGGTCAGTCACTTAAAAGCTGGACTCTGTAATCCTTATGGGTCCCTTCCAACTCAGAATATTCTGTGATTCTGCATAATATTTTTGGTTTATTATCAGAAAATTTTATTTTTTTCTAAAAAGAAATTTTATTTGCAAGTAATATGAAGTGTGTCAAACTAGTTAGAAGTTACATAGTCTGGATACACTATTGGCTCATTCAGAAGAAACAATGCCAGAAAAAACCAAAAACCATCTACAAACTCTGACAAGAAGCAGTCAGACAATATTTTGAATAATACAGTGAGAAATAAGCAGCAGGTAAATATAACACGTAGGACAAGGAAGAGAGTCACTTATTAAGCATTTTAATTTTTTCTTCAGTTTTACTGACCGTTTCTGAATTTGGCAAAAGTTAATCCTACCGACAAGAAGCATATTGACCTCCTAAATAGTTTCTGAATTTGCTATATTCCCAAGTACATGATAGTTCACAAGACTTCCTGGAATGACCACACATTTCACATTTCAACTATTGGTGCTCTAAAGTCACGATGGTTTTGTTTTATCACTACAGTGTTGGTGTCACAATCTAAACAGAACAAAACAAAAAAAATCTTAGAGCACTAGCACAGACACCCATGCAGCAGGCTCTAGTGCTTTCTAGTACACGTACCTTGGCAATAAGTAATCTATTTTGATCAAATGCTATCAAGATTACCCTGTGTTATCCTTCCTGCAGCACTAAGTTGAAGAAACAGCATCTGCCTCTTTATCTTCATGATCTGTTTATATGCCTAAAGTTGTTCTGAATCCCAATGTGGCTTACATTCAAGCTTAAGCTTAATTAAGAATATACGTTTTACAAAACCAAAAGCTTCCTTACAGAAAAGGACTTAATATCATTAGCTATTTCTAGGTATCAAGATGAAAACCCAACACACACTTAGACTAAGACACCAATACAGTCCCACTAGTACCAAAAGCAGCCATAGAAGATACAGCAAACCAATTGATTTTATACATACAATATAAACAGTCTTGTGCACTTCTCCCCACTTTCTCCCTTTCTGAAATGTTTAATGGTTACTCAACTCTTTGGAGTTCCAAGTCTTCCTTTCACATGTTACCCTGTAACCTAATAAATCCATTTCTCTTTGTTCACCTTACTGCAAGTTGGTGCCTTCTCTAGTTCAGTGCCAGTTCAGCCTTGAATACATCCGAATCCATCTCACACAAGCATAACACAACAGCAAACCAGTAACAATATCACATTCCCATTATCTGATATAGCTCCTCAGAGCACCAGGCAAATCTCTCAAAAAAATAGGCTTCCATTCCAGCTTCATCAGTAGCTCAAAACCTCCAGATTTTCAGGATCCAGTGACAGCTGTTCCATCTAAGGGACTCCTCATACCTACTTTTGTTATAAGTTCATATCAACTTTTATTGTGAGTAAACCAGCATACATAAACTGGAAGTTTGCTACTTAGTAACTCATAATGACAATTCCCCTTAGCATTTGTATTTCTGACAATGCACTGTAGTTCATGAAGAATACCCCAAATATTGTAACACAAATACACCAGATTTTTTAGTACAGTACAAATGTAATTACTAGCAAACATTATTGCAAAAGGCATCAATTGAGTCTACCTGACAACTGAGTTTTAGCTTACTACCAAGGGTTGCCTACTTCACACAGCAATTCACTACACCTTCACATCTGCAGAAGTTAACTTAAAATGCAAGCTTTCTAGACAGTCCAAGGAATCCAGCAACTCCCCTTCCTCCACAAATTTCAAGTACTACAGATTTCAAACACATTGATTTTCAAATTCAAGGATTGCTTAACTACTTGACTTAAATCACACAATCCTAGGTATTCAAAACCTGTCCCTAATAGCTAAAACCTCACAGGTATAATTTCTCTCTTTTCTGTTTTAGTTCACAAAAACCCCACAATGTCAACAAAAACAAAGAAGCAAGTCCCAGGAGGTTCTTGAAAAAATGCAATTCCTTCATAAATATCTGAATTGACCCTGCAATCTCAAGCATGAATGAATAACAACAAAGGCTGGGAAACAGTTGAAACTAAGTGTTTAATGGTTTATACTGCATGTATAAACCTCAAGAGAGAAGCCTCAAGAGAGAAGTCTCAAGCAGCTACCAAGGGCTTGTAATATTAGAGAATACAAACCACTAGAAATCACAGAAAGACCTACTGTGTGTAAAAGCAGTACAAGTTTTATACTTTAAGTAGTCTATTTCATAAAGACTGATTGTACTTCAAAAACAACAAAACCAAAACCTACTCAAACTTCATTTTATAGAACCTCAACCTAATTCAGAGATTCAATACAATCAATATATACAGACATGGAATAAACAAATCCTACACCTGTGAGAATAATAAAACTCTGGATTTAACAAGGAGTCCTAGCAAACAACATTAGAATGAATACTATTAAATGGTGTAACTATTTTTGGATTAAGTTACAAAGTCAACTGGAAATAATTTGAAGTACAATTATTTTATTACACAAGTCTTCCTGACAACAAACAGACAAGAACTAGCTCAAGTCCAACCAGCTTATTCATTCAAAAGCAAACTGCACAGAAGTGGCAACTGGTTACAAAACTAGTTTAGGTCCAGGAGCCACCTTTACAACAAGGCATCTGAATCAGCAAATCCTGACAGATCTTTATGCAGGAACAGCTTCATGTTTCTTCATCACCTTTCCAGCAAATAGGCAAATAAAGCAAGGAGTCGACTGGGGATGACTTGCCAGTCATTTTTGGCCTGGACAGATTTCAAGCACCACTCCAGGCTGCAGCAGCTCTCAGGTTGCTGAGTGCAGTAAGAGGTGATAACAGTAACAGCAATTGGGTTTGGAGATCCTCCTACATTATGTCTTAATATTTCAGGAGGATTTATCCCTTCCAACTGGTGCCAGGGCCTGGCACCATACTCCAGAAGACAAATATGTCCATGACCCAAAATTCAGGATATGAACACCACAAAATAGCCAATACCTGCCCTGCAGATAACCCAATTTATAAGAGCTGCACTGAATCAGAGCTAGAACACACCCAAATTACCTGGATTATGTTAGCCTTCCTTTATCCTGGAGAGTGACATGTTCATTTGACAGTAGCACTCTTGCATATCCATACTCTGAATTTACTGAATTATCATCATAATTAAACCTGTATGTCAAATAATCATCACTTCAAGAAATCAGAATTAATAGCTTGCTACCTAAAATACACATAGTTCTCCTAGAGGTGTTCTGTTTAACAGAGCAGTATCAAGGTAACCCTCTCCAGAGCCACTCAGCTGCTGCAGATCACTAGTTGAAATCTACATTGTAAGCAAATTACATTTAAATACGCATGTCTCTCAACAGTTAAACGAAAAGTTATCAGTATGAATATAGAATGTACTAAACATTATTTTAAGGCAAAGAACTAAAACACTTCCAGTGCATATACAGTCTATAAAAAAACAAAGACACCGAGAAAATTTACAGATCCCTAGCATTATAATTATTCAGCAGCTCAAGTTTGTTACCTTCTTAGAGATCCGATTCATGACAAAGTACTTTTCTCCCCAGTTTGTTTCACAATCAATTATTCTCATTCATTAACTCCAAAAAGTAAAGGCTGACTTTGTCAACAAAGAAAAATATAACTACATGCATTTCCTAATAGAGATCATCTGCATCGTTTCCACAGATGATTTTATATACTTCAGCGGTTTCTGAGGCTTATCGTGTGACAGATGTAATTTACTTCAGTGTAAATGTCTAATTAACACGTACACACACACTCCCCTTTTCCTTCATCTCTGAGGAGGTAAATGTCTGGGATTCCTCAGTGTCCCAGTTTTTCAGAGCAGGTCAGCCTACACATCTCCCCAGGTCTCAACACAAGTTGATATTCATGCAGCAGAGACAGTTATACTGAGTTGCAGGCTGCATTTTCCCCCTAATTCTTCTGCGCTGTTTCAGAATTTATATTATAGGGAAACTGTTATAGCTGCATATACAGTGCTAATCAAACCTAAGAAGCAATTAAAACAACCCCAGCGAAGCGAACACTTTTGTTTGGTACACTAGATAAGATTGAGCACTGTTTAGACAAAGAAATCTAATCAAACAAGTCATTCTCCTTTTATAGCTCAAATCAATATTACACATTGGAACAACATCCGTTGGTGTAAGTGGATTCACTTAATTGGCCCAAACTGCATAATACCGCTCAGCAAGACAAATCACAATTAGCTCAACCCATAAAATAGGGCTAATGAGTAAATCCTTTGTAAGGTAGCTGAAAAAAACCAACCACCTCAAATCTTGCCAGCACCATTGCCAAAAGAGACAGACAAAACAGAACAAAAAGCCTGTGGCATTGAACAATCTTGAGTTAGAAAAAAAATCTAACAGCTGCAAAAAAGGTTCAAATTCACTGCTTTGCCAAAAACACATCTTTCATCTGAGCCAAGTGTCTTTAGCAGCTTGACATTAAAATACACACACCAGTAATACAATAAGTATGAGAACATTGTGCAGTATTCATATAGTCTTTAAAGTGCTATCTGCAAAGAAACACTGCCACACCATTACAGCTTTTAACCCTAAGACAAAATAATGGAAACATGTCTAAAGCACACAAAAAAACAAAACTACAAAAGACAAATAGCATAACTATCCTATATTTTCCATATTTAATTTTACTCAGCATTCCAAAAACCTAAATAAGAGTTCATGCAAATAAACAGGTCAACCTGCAGAGCCAACATAAAGAGATTTCTCTGCAAGCCTGCTTTAAACTGCTTTTTATTTCATGGCCCACAGATAGTTATACAAGGGCTCTGTAAAACAATTCAATGGCCTTCAAATATGTTTTGGTGAAGGGCATTTACTTACATTCCCCTCCAAGTCTACAGTGACCCACAAAACAGCCCATCCCTTAGCATCTGCAAGATTAGATCCCTGGTTCGTGCACAGCCACTGAGAAAAATAAATTTAAAAAAAACAACACCCTTTCCTTTACTTCCCAGTTGTGCCCTTCAAGTTTGCCAGCTGGTCAAAAAATGATGACAGTAAATAACCTCAGTAACCAAGGGCCTCAAAAATCCCGTAGATTTTTCAGTTTTCAATTAAAATTAAAATGAATGGATCCAGGTTGAACCAAACAATTGCTAAACGACAAGCACCATGAATCAGGCAAGGAAGACTGCATTTTTAACCAACACCAAGAAAAAGCACATTTCAACACACATCAAGATTTTCATCCATCTGCATTCTCACTTACACACTAATTTCTTTTTGTAATAAGGAAGTAAATCTCCATTCTCTCTTCCATGGATGAAACTCTGGAACATTGTTTGCTTCTAAAAAGACACACAATTTTACTTGCATCACGAAGACGAAGGGACTCCCCATTGTACCTAGAGGCCTGATCACTCCTACGGTGAATACCAGACCATGCTAAAGATGTCAGAGTGATAATCTCAAACCATGCTCTGCTTGCAGGACAAGCAAGAAAATACCTCCTGAGTCCTGAAGGCACTACAAATAAGACCCTAGAAATGAGTTCCAGAATAGCCTTGGCTCCTAAAAGCCTTTTCCTGTATGCTTATTCTTTCCCAAGCAGCTTCAGTGAAGCACCTTTTAGAAAAAGAGTGAAAAAGGCTTCTCCATTAGAATTTTATTGCAAATGCTTACTATGTTAAACCTCCAAGTAGTACACAAGTTTGCTACTGCAAGTTTAGCAGAATTAAATAGTTAATTTGTATCACAATCTCCAATATATTTTACTCAGCACCAATCAGGGACAATCAGTCTCTTTGTTAGAATAACTGAAAAAGTAGGTCAATAATTGCCTTGCTCACTAATCTACCTCTGGATGAACTGAACGATTAACAGAGGTAGAGCAACCAGGAGGGGAAAACCAGAATGTCCCAATCTTTAACTCCAAGCCATTGCATCAGCAGCAAAATAACCATCTTGAGGGAAAAAGCATTTCCCCTTGCCTCTACCCACTGGTGCTTCTCTTGGTGGGAGAGCTATCAAGTTCCTTTGCTCAAGTGAAAACAGGAGGCAGCACAGCCACTCAACACCCTTGCTGATGTCTGGGGCACTGAAGAAAGTCTGCAAGCTTGCAACTGCACTCATATGTCTGCAGACTTTTTACTTTGGAATACATTATCTAGAGCAAGTCTCCAGACAAAGAGAAGATTTTTACTTCAGAGCATACATTAACAATTTGGGAAGATATTTACCAAAGAAAGAGTCTCCATCTGTCGCAGGAGTTGAGCAACTCATTATATTTATTAGAGCAGTCCACCATGCTCTGTGAGGATGCTTGAGTTTCATCTTTGCAGCGTATGTCATTCTGCACCTGAAGTGTTTTTGAAAAAGCATTAAGTTTTTTTGTGATGTTAACAAAATAGTGATGCCCTACAGTGTTTTTAGTAGCCTCCCTGCATTTCAAACACATTGGCACCCACATGTCAGCCTTTCCCTAATGGAATCACAGCTTCTAAGCACATTAGCAAAGCAATAGGAACAGATCTTTCTCATGCTGTTTTTTTTTCCTGCATCTCCCAAAAACAAGCTCACCAAGGAATGCAGTTGATGCATGCTTCTTTGTTTTGCTTTCTAATAGGAGATGGGAGAACCGGTAGTTAAGCAGGTCTAGGAAACAGCATCACATGGTAGGAAGGGCAGTCAACTACAGAACTTCATATCAGAGATTTAGCTCTTAATTAAGCTAGATATTCCAGAAGACACTTGGGATTCAGAAAAAGTAGGTTAAACTCAGGCACAATACAAAGCAACACATAGTATGCACTGGTAACATGCTCCTATCCCACATTTTCAGCTCTAATTTGGATAGAGTTCCCCTTTCAGACAGATGAACACAGTACACAGGCATTCAGATGTCTACAGAAGGATGGACTGCTGAAGTTACTTCCAGCATCCAAAGATCAGGGATTCCTAAAACCAGTTCTAGTCTTGAGAGAGAAGCTCACAACAACAGCTAGGTGAATTCACAGCTACCTGGCATTTCAACTACACAACAGTATTTAACAGAAAGGTGAAAAGGGAAATGTGGACATCAACTAAACACAACATATTCTAGATCAGTACCTGGAATACCTTTTTCTTTAATCACAACACAAGATGCAGACCCACAGTGAGTTATATTCTTCCCAGTGTGGACTAACTTCAGGCCCAAAACAAACCGTATACTGAGACTTACATTAAGTTTCACAATAAGCCTCACTTCAGGCATATAAAAATGCCACTCAAAGGATGATCCCACCCCTAAACTCTCCTCCACACAGCTCCAGCAATTACAGCGCTGCTGAGACAGATCAATGAACTGAACAGACAGTGGAAAAGTAATCTAAGGGGAGGGGAAATTAACCTTCTGTCAGATCAGCAAGTTAAACCATCTCCCAGCCACATGACCATCATATCCCATACAGTGAATGAATGAGAGGGGGCAGGAAAACCCAAGCACTCCTTTCACAAGTAGTTTAGGCTTAGAGGAATTTAGACATAATATAAGTTCCACAATGTCAAATAATCCAAAGTTAGTACCAGAAACAGTTTGTGAGTGAATACAGAATATCTTAAGGACGACAAAATTCCAGAGCAGGTTTCCTGAAACACAGATTTTCCTCATGTATATGCAATACATATATGTTCAACAGAAAATACATATGCACACATATGCATGTATACATGTACACACACCCTTTAACCACATCTAGGTACCCAGTGAGAAGGGTTTTCCACCAAGGTTACGTACTAAAACAGTATATAATTCACAAAAATTACATCATAAAATCTCAACATCACCATCATGGCCAGCATAATTTTATGCTTTCACAAGGAATTAAATACTTAAAAATGCCTTACAAAATAATCGTACTTAATATTATGTTATTACATGACATGTACAAAAGTGGAGCATTTCTCCTTCAAAATTCCAGTAATGTGAATGTTCAGATTTCTTGAAAATTATTCTTTGCTAAGCTCTTAAATAAAATCGTTAGTTTTCCAAGAAAATCACTTCTCTGCCTGTGTATAGTAATTATTCATTACAGCACAACTTCAAAGAAGATAAGTCCACTATATAAAACCCATCCTAAATCTTCTACCCTCAAAAGTCTTGTTTTGAAAGACAAGACAGCTTTGGGATTTCAAGATGCAGATGGCAGGAATAAGACTATAAAAACAGCACAATGGAGAAAAAAGCACCAAGCACTCCTGAAGATGACTGCCCAGACAAGCAGCCAGCTCACCAAGTCTGTAAGGACTGTGTACAGTCTAACAAAAAGGCAGGAAAAGATGAGAAAACCTGCACTGTCCAAACACAACTTTCACACTTACTACCAATCCTGAACAATTCATTCACAGTTGCAGGTGCCAGATTTTATGTGGTCCCCATCCTTTTCCAGATCATCTGACAAATATTTTCAACTTCTTTTTTTTCCTTACAGCCCTCAGAGCTCTGCCATAGCTACAACTCAAATTGTAAACATTTTATTTTAGTGTGACTCTAGAAAAATCTTTTATTTGCTAGGGTATTTTTAGTTATATTAATTATTTGCCCTAACAACATTTCCACCTGCTAGCTTATTTCCTATGATACACACTTTTCCAACTTCAGTTAACTCAAGGATAGGGAGCAGAATCTTAGCCGCCATTGCATCCCATTAATCTCAGACTGGATTATTTTAGCATATCAAGTAGGTTTACTCTAAAAACAGCGCATGTATTGAGGAAATAGGTCTTGATATATAAAAGAGCATTCTTTGCTGGACGCTACAAAGTTCATCCCACTCAAGCACAGATCTTGCTCCAACGAACAGGATAGTAAAGCACTCCATCACCTAGTTCCCACTCTTCTACAACACGCTATCACTTCTGTGATTCTCTTTCTTGAGGCAAGAGTTTCAGAAGTGCTAAGACAAGTGCTCCACATGTTCACCTTTGAAGATTAAGTAAAAGCTATGCAAAGTGAGACGCACCACTAACAGAAGAGCCTAATTACAGTATCATAAATACCTGTGGCCTACACATACAAATTTTACTAATACATATTATAGATCTTCAATATAGCACACTTAGTCAATGCTAAATATATTTCATATGGTGAAAGAGATAACTACATGCTATGTAGGCAACATCTGCACAGCACCAAAGGAAAGAAAACCTATTTCTGCAAGGTGACAACTGTTTCCATTTAAGCAGCACAAACGTTTGCATTCCTCACAACATATAGATAAATACTCACACGTCTAATAAGTTAACCTAACCTTACACATAGTTTTGTAAGCCATTGGAGTAAACAGCTAAATAAATACCTATTTCAAAAAAGCCTGAAATTTCAAGAAATCTTTCCAGGTTACATGGAATCTACATAGCACAGCAACACGCACTCTCAGAGAACGGCTCCTTCTAAATCCTCTTTCCTGTTAGCATTTAGGTTTGGGTTTTTTCCCCGTCCAACCCGCTAAATAAAGTCATATTTCCTGCTGACAGCAAATGATTGGTTTACCTTTAACTCCAGGGGGTTTAACTATCCATCCTTTAAGAAGCTTTGACAGTTTAACCTGCTGAGCTCACAGCACCCAAGGGAGGGTCTTACTTGCAGTTTTACTTCTGCCGCTGCTGACCACTAATACTGACTCCACAAATAATGGATTTCAATAACAACCTCCTACAGGTTAACACTTTGGGTAGTGGCCATGACACTGCTTTAATTAAGCTAATACATGAAGGTTACAGTTTGGTAGAAAGCTGTATTAAATTTGGCAGTGCTTACAATAGCAGGAAAAATGCACATGTTCACCTGTCCAGTAGCTCTGGGATAAATTTGCCTACCAATATAATTCAGTGGTTTAACTTTTTTTAAGGTGCACTCAATTTATTAATTCCTCTAAACATGAATTTTTCCAGCATAGCTGATAATTTCATGATGGATAGGAAATGGACACTTCTAACCATGCTGAGCACAGAATGTGTCTACCTGGCATATAAATAGTCCATGCATTACAGCTGAAGGGTGCTGTGTTTGGTTTCTTTACTTTATAAAGTTTGGAGCACGCTGATAATGGAAATACTAGCATTTATATTTCCTTGACGCTAAGTTGGTAACAATAAATTTTATATTTTAGCAAGCTATTAATTATGTAAAAGCTTAAAGATGTTAAAACATCTAGTTGAACACAGGAAATAATTCATATTTACTGAAAACAAGCATTTGGCAAAATACAAAAGCTTGCAGACTGGAGTGTTTACATATATTTTGCAGGCCAAGCATTCACTTACTCATTTTCAACATAGCACTTAAAAGCACACATTCACTTCAAAAATAGAGAGAGGAAAGAGGTTCTTGGTTTAAAAATTCAGTATTAACTTCACCTGCAAAAACAATTTGTTGTATTTTTATTTTTTGTTAAAGTACACACTCTGACAGACACTCTACAGAGTAATAATGAAGCAGCATGGGAGCCATTTAATATATTTCTTGATTAACTCATTGCCTGTCCAGTTCTCATTCAGACATGTGCTCACATGTCATAATCGTCATAACTCCCATCATCCCTACAGTTAACACACAAGCTCCTTGATTAGTGCACAACTCCCAGACGAGCCATTGCTAATGCTAAATAATTCCCTCCAGCCTCCTGCGACTATACTGCAGGCTCTCCAATTAAATATAATGTCTCTGATGAGCCATATTAATACGGACAAATTCCTGCCAGAGATTCTAGCCCACTCACGTCCACCAAAGAAGCAACTGAAATAAAAGAAAAAGCTGCGTATATAAATTAGCCATAAGAATCATTCTGCCATGAGGCTTTAATTACAAAACTTTGCTGTCACAAGTATGTTATTCTTGGAGATATCTGGGAAAACGGCATATTAACACAAGTTTACTGATAAATGGCAATGAGTGAATTACCATTTTAATAATTGAAAAGCAAGCATGTAAAACAGCTTTTCAATCAGTTAATTACAATTAGCAATATCTAATCACATGTGATAAAATTAACTCAGATCACTTGCTGCTGGTATAGCAATTATATTCAGCCATTGTGCATTAAGCATTCTTTGAAATACTGGCATAGCTGTACACACCTACACAAAGTTTTTTCAGGTTAAAAATATTTCACTAATGATGCATTCATAAAATTTTCAGAACTTGTACCAAGAAACTACCATGCCTGTTAAAAGGCTGTTGCAGTAGCACAGATCATGTAGTGAAATCCACATTGTTAAAGATACTTACAGATGTACCAAGCAACAGTAAAATATTTTAATAATATAACAGATCCAGTCATGGGTCAATTATAAAAAAGCCAAATAAGAGTAATCTCCCCACTTTAAAATGGGCAGAGTCACTGGGAAATCTAATCTTTTCAGTGTACACTAAAATTCCTTAATATTTAACTCAAAATTGCTGCCAATAGCTGGAAATTAACCATCAAGATTTTATGAAAATTATAAGGAATTCCCAGTCCTTACAGGAGAGGGTTTAATGTCCTTAACCCTAGTGCTGACCCTCTCACTAGAAGAGATATCAACAAAGGACATGCAAATAGACTGTTGCAGAAGTATCCTTTAGTAGTTTAAAAATATTGCTTGCAACTGCACAAATCGTAAGATATTCAAATAACCCCCATGAAATTTTGATAAGCTCTTCCCCAAGGTCCTTGCACCTTCATCCTTACACTAATGCACTTCATCTTCATTTACCTGATCATTAGTTTCCAGTTTGTTCAGCTGGAAACCAACACACACTAATTACTTTGACATCACAAAGTCCTATCTGTCTCCACCACCTCCCCAGACAGCAGGGAGAAATTATCAAGGGTAGGCATGATAATATCCTGATAAATGATGATTCACATCACCTCACTGTCAATCATCCAGAAGTGCTCACGCAAGATACCACTCAATCTCATTACTGAATCCTAGGGCTAAGAGTACAATACACACCAGGAGTCATATTTCAAACAGCAGGCCACCTGGATAAGATGCAGCTCTCGGAGATTTTCATGAATTTTGTTGGCTTTTTGTTTTAACACGGTAAATGTCAAATATTCATCTATTTTACCATGTATATATAGGCTGGCAGAAAAGGACATGCTGAAAGCAAGGCAATTCATCTCAAGGATTCAAGTGAGGAAAAAAAAATCTAGATTCATTGGAGAGGAGGAAAAGGACAGGTAAAATTCCTTAATTCAAGAAGAAAATTAACCAACCTACCTAAAGTTTCAAAGTTTAGTTTCACAATCTAAGCATCCTCCCTGCTGAAATAATATAAATGTATTCAGAGGTCTGAAAGAACAAATGCAAGCCTTGAAACTCATTGACACATGCAAAGTTCACTTTCCATGACAGAAAGCAAATAAAAGATAATGTTCTTGCTTCAATAAACAGCTAATGGAGGCAGGTGGGGTAATCAGTCAAGAACCAAAACAAGTACTTAGCAGTAGCTGCTTTCTCAGAAAATATTACTTCTTTCCCTACTTCCAAAATAATACCATCCTTCCATCCCTCTCAATCCAATTACATATACAACTAAAGCAATCTCTAATGATAAAGCCCAGGGCTTGCTATCTAGCACAATATCAAAAGTTGTTCAGAGGGAGCTACAAACACCACCATCTTCTAGGTTTGTAATACACTCAAATTTTCTTGCCCACGATCATCACGTACCATCACTAAACTTGCACAGTGGCTGATTATATTCTTCAATGTATGATGCATCACTTATGCAACATATGAAGGAAAAAAGAAAATACTGAAAGAAGATGGGAGGCAAGTGTGAGGAAATTCCACAACCATCTCTGCTTGCGTTGGGTATCGTAAGGCAGAACAAAAACCAACCAAAACTAAGGATCAAAAGTTTAGAAGACTCTAGGAAAAACAAAGAGTAGATAGCAGAAGAATAAAGAAAGTACAAAGCCACACATTCTACTGTGCCACAGTATTCTTCTGCCTGAAGACACTTGAAACGCTCCACACAAGCCAGAGCAGCAGGGCGCTCTCTTGCAGGTGTGGATGGTACTGCTGCTACAGGCACACTGCTTCTGCATCCAGCCCACAGCACTGCGCCTGAACTTGGCAGGAACCCTCACACGCACTTCCCTGCACCTCCGCTGCCCCAGACTGTTTGAAATACGATCACAGGCTCACAATGAAACCCTTGTCCCATTTCAAAGTATTCTCCCCCTCTGGGGCTACACAAGACAGGCAGCAACTTACAGGCTCTCGTTCAGATAATGTTAACATAACATTTTTCAAGGAGAGACTCAGAGGTTTCTCCTTCAAGTGTTCTAAGTGTTCTAAAATATATGTAAATGCAAATACAACAGAAAAGCAAAGCTGCATAAAAAACCCTGAACGAAGCCATTTAGGTATGGATGCACTACGTAACAGACAGACACTATTCAGAGTCTACTTCTCAAAGCAAACGTGGATCACTACCAAAGTTCAAAACTCAAGAGCTCTTCACAAGCTTCCTATCAAAATACTATCCCTAAAAAAGCCAGCATCTAGTCCACATCTACATACAAATTTCTCACTCTCAAATCTATGACCCACACCCCTCACCTGTGGCTTATCAAACATACTTCACCAACCATACCAATCATGCTAAGTACAACAGATTTTACAGCAACTTGTTCAAGAAACATTAACCACCACATGCTTGGACAATGAAATTCAAGGCATTTTTCCCTAAAGAACCAGAGAGCCTGAAAATAAAACAACCTCTTCACTCTAGAACATGAAGTAGGGCAAAATTATGAGCAAAAAATCAGAACCTTCTTCCACTAAACACAATCTCAGTGCTTTCCTTTCTAACTTTAGAGAAGGGCCACGAGCAAATATAAAATTCAAAGTACCATTCCAAACAAGCTTAGAAGTTAAAAAACTTTAGAAGTACCACTCCATTATGAAATTCATACACATAAAGGTGTTGAATTATCATCTTAGCTTAAAAGCAAACAGCCATCTTCATCCCAGACTTACTACAACTCTGGTTTCTTAAAGAACATGGGATCTATTAGTGCCATGAGAAGGCTACTGTTGGCTTAACTGCTTGAAGACATACAACAGAAATTTCTTCTGCAGAAAGAAATTGGTGCAGAGAATACACAGGCATGCATGCCTGCAAAATGAATTTACCAAAGTCCATTTGTTAACTGTACCCACAGAAATCTGAGGACAGAAAATTGTAATAATTCTATGCTTTAGTTCAGCTGATGGGCTTCTTTATGCTGGAGCTTTACAAAAAAATCTTAACACAGCAGCATCACATCTTGACTCTCAGCACCCTAATTAAAAAAATTAGCTTTCAGAACTAATTGACAGAAAATACCCATTATAGTTTTTGTCAGTTAAACTGGAAAATTGTCTGTACAAAGAAAAAAACTGGCACAGAAGCAAACTTTATTATCTGACAAATACTGAGTGAGACACATTAAGACATAAAAAAGCCCCTACACCTTTCCCTTAAGTTATTGAAGTTAACTTGCAGCAGAGTTATAGTAGTTCCTCTAAAGGAAAAAAAGAAAAGAGTAAATGGGAAACTGCTGTCAGCAAGTGTCAGTACTGCAGAGTTCACAGTACAAGCTTATCTGCCAACTTTGAGCTCCACAGATACTGAACAAGAAGCACATGACAAAACTTCAGGCTCAGTTCATTCAATCCATATTCAAGAATGATACTAAAAACCCTTCAAAACATTCAACAAGTAGAAATCAAATACAAATTACATTTTAACGAGCACAAGAAAAATAAAAATTACATTTGCTATTCAAATTCAGGTTATTATCAAAAAACCTTACCAGTCATACATCTAAAAATCTCTCCCACATTAGTCATAACTTGGTATGTACAGAGAACAGTAATCTATTTAAGGTACCTACAAATCCTCTACATAATCTTATCAAATAAAAGCTAGCATCTAAAAAAATAAAACATTAAAATTATAAAATCCAATAGCAAAATCCACACTAGGACTAGTTTTGCAGAAATAAAGCTTTGAATTCATCATTTAATTACTGCATAAAGAATCACCAAATCCTGAATTTATCAAGTATTACAACCAACACAAAAAAATGGCTTCTCAAACTGAAAGTACAAGAGATGTAACAGTGGTTTCTACAGTTCTCAAAAATTTTGCTATGTTTAACAAGGTAAACAAGCAGACACATAAATAGTTAGGTTTAGTCTACCTAGAATCTAGGAGCAAGCAAAGCAGGATCGTGCTGAAAGAATAAGAAAAACAAAAGAACAGCAATAAGTTTTCAAATCCCCACAGCCACTCACTCTGGCAGGCAGTGAGGCTGCTCAAGCTCCACCATTCTACTACAAAAAGAAAGGTTCACAAAACCCAGGGTCTGATCTTATCAGGCAATAGTGCTCAAAGGCAGCCCCTCAACCACAGTCCCTTCCCTCCCACATAGGCAAGGTTTGCAGCTGCTAAATGCATATGAGCAAGCTAAATGCACACTAAGCCATCCACACTCCCAGGTGCTGGGGATCCTTTCTCACAGCACAAGTGAGTGACCCAGGAGTGCCAACAGGCAGGCCAAGCCAGGCAGGCTTCCAGCACCAAACCTTCACTGCACCAGACTGCAGACCTGCCAAAGCCCTAATGCTACACGAGTGTCACAGCACCTAAAACTTATACCTTTAGTCTGTGATACTATCACAACTACCACAGTCGTCTGCTCCCTCACCGGGTTCAAGCTTTTCCTTTTTCCCCCATGTTAGTCTCCAACACATTTCAAATACAGTTTCTCACCTCCACAGAGCACAAATACCAGTCAGACAATACAACCACCTTTGTTATATTCAGGAAAGGGCATTAAGAAAAAAAAATCTGAATCAGGGTCAGCAAATTAACATTTTCTTGGGTTCAGGAGGATTTCTAGGGGACTGTCAGCTCCCATATCTAAACCAGCAGCATCATCCAGAAGTGCTAGTTAAGTATGATAGCTGTGCATGCTGGAACAAAGCCATCTCCCAAATGTTAAACTGAAGAGCTTTCAAACAGCTAAAGCACCATATATAAAATTGGAAAGCAAACCACAAGATCAGCAAAATTATAAACAAACATTTGTCATAAAAATTAGCTATTATTAAACTTCCCTGGACATTATTCTTGAAATTTTACACACAACTTTTATTGAAATTAAGATAAAAGTGGAATCTTATATGTACTTCCATTACTAGCTCTTTACATCATCTCAGAATCACATCAGTATTTTGGTAATTTTATTATGCCAATGAAAATCATCACAGAAAAAGGCTTCCCCAAAGCTGAACCTGATAGTTCTGCTACAGGTGATAAGCAATTAAAAATCATCACCCAAGTAAAAAATTAATTAGATAAATAACTAAATAAACACCCTAGGTCATACTTCCATAATAAGCTTTTAAATTATCTCTGAAAAGGCTTCTTTTTCTCACCAAATATGATCCAATAAGTGGTCAAATAGATAGCATCTTTCTTTCACATTGCATAACCAAGGACTATTGATCAATCATGTATTTGCCCATTTGTCAACATAATAGAAATAGATTTAGTCTGTTCTGCTTTGCAAGTTCTTCTCCCACCGTGTGAGCTTTTTAAAAAAGCTATTTTATAAAAAAGCTATTTATTTTGTTTATATATAACAGTTTATGTTTCTTTTGTTTGTTTTATTTTTATAGACAATTTTTTTCAAACTTCAAAAAAATTAACTACAGCTGAACAGGACCTCTCAGAGCTGACCAAATTTTTCAATCATGCAGTTTATCTAAGTTGACTATCTCACAAATTCAGCTTCTACACAAGATCTTCCTCCTGTCCTCACATCCTTCAATATATAGTCAATATCAGCAGAGCTTTGGTTTCTTCAATTATGCCCCTGCATACTCCATCTCCAGGAAACCTACCATTGCCTCCATCTGCTCTATACATTTGAACTCTGCCCAAATTCTTCTGCTGAAGAAGAATACATTGAGCATAAACAAGCTCTCCTGCACCACTTTGACTTCCAAAACAGCTTTTCATGACATCCTGGCAAGCAAATCCTTGACCTGAGAAAACAAAATTGCTCTTCCAAAGTCCATGGTTGCAATTCAGCTGTTTGTCTCTTACTCTTGGAAACCTAAACCTCACCATTTCACAGTAGTCCCAGGCTTCATATTCCTAAAATTACCTCTTCCCTCCTTGTCCAGCACAGCATCTCTTCTAGTTAACTCAATCATGTGTGTCAAGAAGTCCTACTCCACACATTCAAGAAGGCTCCTCAGTTTCCACTGTCCCACATGTGTACTAGAGTCTTGGAATTATGCCATTTCCTCCAGCTTTCTAGAACTGACTTGATCTGTTTCTCATTCATTATCAGGTCTATGGCGTCCAACACCACCTGGCCTAAGTGGCAAGTGTCACAGACTCCCCTGAAGCTCTCTATCCTCCACTTGACTCAAGCAAATCTGTCTTGCACAAACCTGTTGGCTCTGCAGCTTCTCTACAAGAAGCCTGTTTGTCTGTTTGTCCTTCCTGATCCTGAGTCTCAGCTCATCTCCCGCAGCTCCTTCCCTACAACACAGTCCCTGGACCCAAGCACAACTCACATTTATTAGCTCCTACTCTGTCTCAGAGAGAAACACCAGTCAATTGCTAGAACCCAAGACATGAAAGACAATAGCCCTACCCCCCTCCACAAACTTTCATACCAACTTATGGCTGCTGGAGATACTTATGATCAACACATGTTCGGTTACTCAAAGATGCTTTTCTTCTACTCTTACAACATGGTACAATAAGGAATTAATAAGGGCAGGGGAAAACTTTTGCAGGAAGTATCATAAGAAACCAAACCCAAATATTTGACTAATGTTACTTTCAAAGCACCCTTTACAAATTTAGTGTTGATACTATCCAAGAACAGACAAATATCTATTTAAAAGTTTTAAGAAAAGTCACATTATACAAACAAGTGCTAAGCTCCCCTGGCTTCTTGCTAAATGCATAGAATACCAGTTTGATGCAGGGCCCCCATCCAAACAAAATTACAAGAGATCAGTCTAGGAGATCCACTTCCTGGACAGGGAAGCTTCTTCGCTACACAACGCAGGCAAGGGAGATGATATGCTGTCACAAATTTGTCAATAGCTAAACCCACATTAAAAACAATTCCACCTTCAGAACTGTCAGCAGCCTACTTTACAAGGCCAGTAACATTACAGATCAACAGGTGAGCTGACATTAAACACCAGATACAAAGGGACTGTAAGAATTCATGCCATGTTATACAATTCAAGTCCAGGAATGAAACAAAGCTCTGTCCAATTAGCACAGCAAGACAGAGGCAGAAACAAGGAGGTATTATATCTAAACAGAATACACACATTTCTATGAATCCAAGTCACCCTCAGTATACCTATTAGCTTGCACCAACTAGTCAAACACTGATTACCATTCTTCCTGTATAATAAAAACAGGATACCGGAAGGGTTAGAGGGGTGGTTGGTTTCAAACAGCCTGCAGACACTTCAGCAGTATTAAGTAAAACAGTATCTCATACTCATCCTTTATATAGTGTTTCCTTGTTGAAAGCAAACAAGTGATAGATGCTTTTTGTTGAAGAAGGTAAAAGAATATAACCTAAAACCACAATACCCTTACAAGGACATATGCATCTCTACCTTATACCTCACAAATTGTGCTTTTATTTCCTGTCTCACATACTGAGTTTTTCAATCTTTCAGACACCTCATCAGAAATTCAGTTTCTTGTTTAACAGTCCTCCCTAGAAAAATGGCACCAGGATCTCATCTGTGGAATCCCAAACTCCACAACTGCCTGGCAGCTGTTTGTTGAGTAATACAGCTAACAACCAAGGAAAGTATCTGGTTTCAAATAGAGCGCTTCTTACTAGGATCTATGAAGATGGCTCCACTCACCAATCCAACTCTTCACATAGTGTGAGCCTGTATCTCTGATCCCATTTCCTTCCCTGCTCCCTTTTCCCCACATCCTCCACTATTAGGATGTGTGATAGCATTAACTCAAGACACTAAACCTACACTGTCTCTCAAAAGGTTAATCAGGTATTCATTCTCCTTGTCCCCTACTATGTGTCCTGATGCCATCAGCTCTAGCATTCATTAACCTATGCAAAGAGCCACATCAGCTTGCTGATCCACATTTCTTTCTTTTCTTTCCCCCACTGTTCTCATACACATGAGCAGCCTGGATCCATTTAACAAAAGGCTGAACATGTAGTAGGTACATGAAAAATAGAAAGTAAGAGAACTACTCTTAGTAGACAGCCCAGTCTTACATCGGTTTAAGAAGTAATTTTCTAAGTACTTGTGAAAATTATTCACAGAAAGCCTGCCTTAGGTCCCTCTCTGTCTAGAGCTCATCCAAATACTAAAAAGAAATTCTGCCCGGGGCCTGTTGATCAGTATTTACACCCACACAGACAAGAAATTAGAGATAGTATTACCAAATAGTATTTTTCATTGATAGTGCCTGAAAACAGATAATCCTTGAATAACCACAACCACAGCTGATAACAAATAGCACAGCTGAGATGTGCTGGTTTAAGATGGATTGACATTTTAGTGGGCAGGAAAATAGCCATCTCTGGAAGTGAGGTGTGTCTGTGAATTTCCCATGAGCCCAGTGCAACACCAATTGTGGGCAGTTTTCAAGATAGACAGGGAAGTGAGCCAATCAAAAGTGAAATGCATCTCAGTAGGATATACATTTGGCACAGGATTGCCCGGGAATTGCTCTCTTTCCGGCTTGGAACAGGTATAGACATGCAGGATTCCCCCCATCCCACAGCCACAGAGGACTATGGGAGGGCAAGGCTGGGCTCCCGAGGGAGCTGTCCCGGCAGAGGGAGGGAGGATAGAAAAGAAGAGCTTGCCCCAGCCTGGTTCCCCCCCTCCAGAGTCCTGGTGGTGGGGGTGGGATTGAGTCGTGCTGGGCCAGGAGAGAGCTTCTCCAGAAGAAACTGTCCCGGCAGGGAGTGGGAGGAACAGAGAGACAGACTGGCTTCAATTTAGCAGAAGAGAACAATCTCCCCCCCCCCACATTCCATCAAGCTCAGCAGATCAAGGAGCTGATAATCAGTTGGAGCCACTGGCAGAAGTCTCAGAAAATGAGGTTTTAACTATTTCTTGCCCAGATGGACCTTTTTAAGGCACGCATCCTGCTCAGCTGAAAGGGAAGCAACTCAAAAAAGATAAAAAGACAGAATCCGAGACCTGAAGTCAAAGAAAAGCCAAGGAAAGAATCCAAAGTGGGAAGGAAGAATGAAGGAGTGGGCCAGGTTGGTATAAACTTCTCTTGCAAAGCCATAGTGAATGGACTGAATGCTTCTATAACATGTATCATTTTTTTATGGGGATGTTTTAGTCCTTTGGGGGTTGCTAATAAAGCACTAAATTTTGTCATCCCCAGCCCCAGGGATGAGAGATAGCTGTTCCTTGAGATGAAGATGGACTAGGAAAAAGACATTCTTAAACTGTACCCTAAAAGCTGATACAGCCCATGGGCAGTTGTGAGAGGACTGTCCCATGGGGGCGATGTTGCACAATGGCAAATCTGCGGGCGAGCCATTTGTGAACTGTATGGCCACAAGAGGACTGGTATTCTTGTGGGGAATCTATGGCAAAGCAGGAGAAACTCCTGCTCTTCCTGATGGAGTGGGGAAATGATTGTTTGAGGGGTGGATTGACTGAAAATCCTAGGTTTTGTCTTTTCATCTTGTCAGTGGCAGAGTGAACAGCAGGTGGGGGGAGGATGGATGTTTTAAAAGTTCTATTCTGGTTCCTTTCTTCCTTCTTCCTTTTAGTGTTAGTCAATAAAGTTTCTTCTCTATACCTTAAGTTTGGCCAATTGTGCTCTTTTTTGGTCCTATCTCACAGCAGAAACTAAGACAAATATACTTTCATGGGTGCACTGGCCCTTGGCTGGTGTCAAACTGTGACATGGGACAATATGAACCATAGGAGCAATGACTGCAGAATGAAGCAGTTGCTGCTGAGGACACTGGTGAAGGATTAAGTCAGGAAAAAGATAGGACACTCTCAAAGTTTCAAAAGAGGAATCCACCTTTAAGCTGCAATTAACTTCACTGACTGGGCTCCCACATTTTCCTCTCCCAAGGGTAATTCATCAGTACCTCTGACAACAGCCCTAAACAAGCCTTGTGACAGGAAATCATTTTTAATCCATGCATTGATCCTTCACATAAATCAGCTTGGTAATTAAATAACCATCCCCACAAAGGTCAAAAGATCTAGTATCAATTTCTTCTTTACAATATACACTTTGCACCTCCAAGGCAGTGTCCCCAATAGGGCTGCTGTGTGATGCTTAAACCATTCTATTCTACATCCTTACTCTGCTACTCAGTGGTAGAGTTTCAGCAAGAATCCAACTAAAGTGACATTTTAGCTTAACCATCAAACAATGCAACAGGAGTTTGACTAATTTCAGAGGTCATATATGCATTTCATATTATCCTATCACTGATTAAAACACACTAAAAGGCTGAAACTTCATGATTCCAGAGTTCTGATGAAGCCCTACAACTTTCAAAATTGCAGCTCAAGCTCGCATTTTTCATTATAGCCAATGAAAAATTAATTCCTTCCTCCAGCAACCCTCTCAGTTTCAAAGCAATTATAAACTTAAAGGCAAATTACATGGGAAGCAAGCTACAATTCTGAACAAAAGCACACTACTTCCACAGAGGTATTTCCCTTCATGGGATTACCACCACCTGTATTTCTCATGGTTGACAAAATTGTCCAGGAGTTCTCTCAAAGCATGGGACAGGACAGTAACAAACTCAACCCCTCTTGTGAAGGGATAAGCAACATGCTGTCTTGGTTTTGAAACAAAAATACAAATACATTGAAGGAAGAGCAGAAGAGAAACAAACCTGATCCTAACGTTTCCTCGGTATGATCTGGACCGCTCCTGATCTGCACACTTTGCAAGCACCTCCACCTAGGAAGAGTGAATTTCTCTGGACAGTACATGGAGGCAGAGTCCACTCTATACACTCTGGACAACAGCCCAGGAATGACATATTTCAAAAAGGCATTAGTTTCATTTTCATATAGGCACTCAAAACAGATCTCAAGTTTCCTGAGTACAAATCCCTGAAATGTCATTGGGAGACAATGAGCTGCCAAAATGACCAAATTTCTAGTTTTGTAGCAGGTGATAGAGGCAAGCTTTGCACATTCAGGGAAAAAAAAAAGTAAATGAGAGTTCAGACAAACATTAAAATCTAAGTTAATTACCAGAAAATAAAATTCCTCAGTTTTTAGATAAACTTCCACTTCTCAAACTAATTAATTTTTTAGATTAAAACTTAAATGCCAAATTGCCCTCCAATACTTATTTTTGCCAGCTAGATTGCTTAAGAACAGAAGAACCTGACAGCATCCCATTAAGCTATAGAGAAGTATCCAGCTAAATTCTAAGTTTTTGTTGTTTCAGGAAAAAAACCTCATCTTACTCAAATTCATTCAGCTCAATAAAGACATCGTATGGAATCTTATAACCCTAATCAACTTTGCAGTTTCCCTAAACCAGATTTTTCCCCAATCGCCTTCTGAAATACTGTCTCAGACTTCAAGCTTTAAAAAAAGTCAGGAAAGAATCTTCTATTTCTAGTTAATTTATTTTTTCAAATCTTCCATCACTCAAAAGACTACAGCTTCTGGAGAACTCAATTCTGCACAGTTACTTTTACACCAACAAAACCATTTGCATTATTTTTTATTTTATATTATGTGGCAGAACAAGATTTAGAACAGGTAATTTAATACAATAATACCTGAATTCTTAACTGACTGATAGGAAAACCCCTTATATGAAAGGAGTATAACTCACTGCCCACTACTCTGTTACATTACTTTCCCATGGGATTTTTTCAGTCATTTATAGTTCATTGCTTCATATGGCTATAGAATCCCTGCTGTGTTAAAAAATGCCAAGTAAAATTATATCTCATTCACTGCTTTATGCTATACCTTCTTTTGTTCAGATCCAATTAGTGAAAGCTTGTTCTTCATTTATCATACTTTTAGCTGATTACGTTAGGCATTACAATAGTTCTCTAGCTTTCCTTGACAATGTTTGCACCATCAGTGTTACATTTATGGTTGAGGAGGCTCTTTCATCTTAACCCTCTATTCCAATCAGTTCAGGGGGAAAAAGTACATATGATTACTCTTGTTCAGATGAAACTTCTTTGCTTGTTTCCTCATATCAAAAATAATTCCACCAGAACTTTTAATTAAAAAAAATCTGAATTTTACTGGTCCTTCCCCTCTTTACCTATTCAAGTGTAAAGAACCAGTGTTTTGAAAGTTGAACACTGAAGTTTAAAGCAAAACAAAAATCAGAATTTTGAACAGTATACAACTTTTTTTCTCTGCTTTCCCCAAAATAACCGATGCAATCAAACAGTATTACTCACAATTTTCAAGAACCTGAAAGCATCCATTATAACCTGCTTTATTCAGTACCACATGAGCAACTGTAATGCTCTATGAGGGTCTCAGCAGCCATTTTGTCAGGCTGTTTTTCCCAGTCTACACACCCTCCCACCTCCACAAAACTAAATGCAATTCATTCCCATTTAATACTTTAATACCATTTTTAGCTATCTGTAAATTTGCTTTAATACAGAAGCATCCAAAAGACTCTGAAGTCACCCATATCCTTCTTTTAATGTTCTCTTCCCTATCACCATAGCAATTTTCACCTATAAGAATCTTTCAGATCTCTGGTCATTTTTCAAATTAATAGCACAAAACAGTATATTTTGTTCTTTGTATTTTCCCTCTTCAGGTAAGCTTTATTTGGTTCTCATCAGGTCGTTCCATTTTTGCCACATTCCCAGTTTATAATAGTCCTCTCTGCTGCTTCCTCCTCATTAACAGCAAGTTTAAATTCCTTGAAATGAAAATTCTTCTGTGCTCTATTTATAGTCTAGTTATTAGTTTTACCTATTAATGATAAGTATGTCCAGATTGATACTGCTCTAACAGTATACTCAAGACATTTGCCATGGTGCTCCACAGAAACTAAGTGTGAAGAACAAGTAAAAGCTGTTCATGGAAACTTTACATGCATTTTGTCTATTCCCACCACCTCTACTCAGCACCGTAAATTCCACAAGGATTTTACTACTCTGAAAATTTAAAAAAAAGTCAAATATTCAACCAAAAGAAATCTAAAAAAATCTCTAGGACAAGATAACTCACTTGCAAGTCTTACCGTACTTTTATTCAAAGGCCATTATTTTAAGATTGTGTATACAATTCCTATACAAACAATAGGGAAAATGTCTGCTTGAATCATTTATGCATATCACCAAATAAGGAATAAATTAGAGGCTATCACGGAAGAGTCTGAATTGCTAAACACCTTGTGATACCTGTTTTCTTTCTCACCTTAAATTTTTAGTGAGCACGCTGAAGAAATTGCTTCTGCTCAATTTCAGTTGTGTTTTCAAACAATGACAAACCCGGAGAGATGCAAGAGACTGACTGGATTGCCCTCCTTTAACAGTTATACTGGTTACAACTAATTCATACTAAGAGTATCAGGCTGCCTGCTTTTTAGTAAGTAGCTATACAAATGACAGGTAATGTAATAAGGGGCTCTTACTATATCTCAAAGGTTACTCCAAGTGCTAAGCATAAATTCTATTTATTGTAGATAGTGCTACTTCTAAACATGTTAATAAAAATATTTTTGTAAGATATCCCTACCTACTCTGGTCACTTAGAGCCAGGTCCCACTATTTTTAGTGACAACAGTGTTTGGATGGGCACCTAGCTCAATCACATGACTTTACATCTATTTCTCTCTTCGGTTCAATGACTATCATATCATCATCAGGGTAACTGCCTATCATACCCATTGCATGTGCAACACAAGTCATAAAGGAGTGAGAGATACTGTCAAGCACAAAATCAAAAAGCATTAACAAATCTCTTGCAGCATCCCATCATGAAGCAAAAACATTCCTCCTAGCTCCATGAGGACAGAGGTTCCTTTGCATCAGCTCCTGAATATAACTTCAGAGCATTTGAGATTTTGCTATGACTGGTACAACCAAGAAGGGTGCTGTTGATGAAGTATTAGACAACTATTGTTGGTTGCTTTATGATAAGCAACAGAGTCAAAGAATTTGGCCTGTAGACTCATCTATCAAGGTCACCCAAAATGTCAATCACACACATCACTCCAATGGGCCAGGTCATTCCCACAAAGAATAACTGGAAGTATCCAAGTCATTAAAACAGACAACACTAACTAAACTATTTCCCGGGCAAGCACACAAGGTAGTGACTGAAGGATTTATGGCAGACAAACACCATATATAATTAGATCCAGAAAACTAGCTTAGACTTCATACTACTATCTTACGTACATAGAATAGTTTTTCAAGTAGCCTTCCTCTCATTTTCCTTTAAAATTACTGGATTTTCTTCAATGCATGCAGCTAATGCTTAACCTCATACAGATAAGTTTGGTCAGTCTTTAGGTAAGGCTCCAAAGAGCTAAGCAGACACTACACCACCCTTACAGCATTTGTTAGAGCCTCATCTTGTGTCCATAAACTCAAAATGTCAGCATCCTCTAAGACATTTAATGTTATCTTTATGAGCTGCCATAAAGATAACATTCAGATAAAAAGTATATTAATGCACTTTTGAGATACCAGCTTGGATTTTCTTCCTCTTCAGAACTATTACAAATTAAAGACCTTTTTTGTATTTTAAATCTAAGACAGCACTGTAGATCAAAGCAGCATAGACATATTTTAGATTTCCTTTCTGTAATGCCCTATTTGCACACCCTTCCCCTTAAGGTCACAAGTTGTACTTTTTCATGTCATTCTTACTCTCTCATGTTCTTCAGCCTAGGTTTTTACTTACTGCTTTCAGATGTCTTCCAGTATCCAGTTCATACCAGAACCCACACAATCAGACAGAGAGAAGACCAATTCATTTTCTCAAGTCTATTATGGACTGGTGAAAGAACATGTGGGGTTTTTTTAAACAGCTTTTTAAGACTATTTCAGGATGAATTCCTGCCAGTGAACAAGGCTATACAGTGCTGCTAAACAGTGAACCCATTTATCCTAACAGCAGATACTATATATGTAAGATGGAATGGAAGTACCCATCAGCATTCTTCAGTTTTACTGGAGGAATCATAGATGATACACAGTATTTTGTATTCATATTCACATAACCCTTGGCTTCCAAAAGAATTAGAATTTATCATGATGTCTGACATCCACCCATTAAGAATTCATTTCACAGCCCATTAAGCACCTACAAGCTACTACATTTCCGGTTATGGCTACCAGTTGAAATCCAAACCAAGTGTACCTCCCATTCACCTCAAAGAATGAAATACTTGGCATAAGAATCCATCAATAGAGCATTCCAGAAAATCCCATTTCAGACCCTTGCTCAATCTACAGCCTACTCATAAGAGCTGAGCTGATCTATATCCTCATCAAATGCAATAGCTCCATCAGGCCTGTTCAGCAAATCTGATAGAAGGGGACGTTTCTCTGGAAAGCACAAAGTAATGAAAAACATTTACCAGATGCAGGAAAAATTTATACTTGGCTCTACACCTTCCTCTAGGATCCAGTCTTCATTGCCTTTTTGTGCATACTAGCAAAAAAATATTTAGGTTTCACTGCCACTCACACTTGTTGCCCACATTTACCTATGTGCACATGTATCTAGCTTAATCCACACAAAGAGAAAGGTAGCATTTACACAAGCAAAACAGAGTTCACATAAAAACATGCTAAATACTTGACCAATTCTTCCTCCACCTCAGTATCTCCACACCCTTCAAGCACACAGAAGAAAAGGACATGTACAAAGATACTTGAGAATTGCCAACATGCCTACAACAATAATCAACAAGACTGCCTAAAAGCTGCAAGTCTTACTGAATTACTAAAACCTCATCTACCACTTGAATTAAGTAGTACTCACAGCATTGGCGTCGACATCACTGTGTATGGCAACTGTCTTAATCCCCATCTTCTTACAAGTTTTGATGACCTACCACATAAGAAGTAACAATTACCAATATATAAATACCAATAATCTTAGAATTAAATATCAAAAAATTAAAATGTTACATACTTACTCGGCATGCAATCTCTCCTCTATTGGCAATAAGGAGTTTTTCAAAAGTCTAAATGGAAAAGAATAATATGAATCTTGAGAAACAAACAGAATACAAGTTCTCCCTCCAGAAATATGCATTTTCTCCTCCACTTCCACTAAAACCATGATTTATCCATGAGCTCATTATTCTGAGAGGTGATTAAACGATGATATAACAAGCAGTGTGCTATACTTGATCTACCTAGCACAGACAGGTTCAGAAGAACAAGGTTTTGACTGTTCACAGCAGCATTCCTTGGATCTCCTTGCCAACTAGAACCCTACAGCAGCTCTAGAAGAGAGTCAAGCCCAGGGAGGAGGTGCAGTAAGTCTTATGTTGCCTGGAAATAGCACAGGTACATGCTAGTGGTACACAGGTACAATGCTGGCAGGTACAGTGGTCACTGCCCCTAACCAGTACAGATGACCTGGAACACCATACTCATCAATTATGGGAGCTCTTTAAAAGACATTCCAGACATAAGGAAGAAAGGCTCCACCATGCCTAGGTCATGGAGGGTAAAAGACCCAACAGTTTCACCAGGCGTACCTGCCGAGTTGTACCAGCCTTCCCCCTTCTCCTATCTGAGCCTCACCTGAGGAACTTGGCAAAATCCTGCATCCCATCAAGACACTGTTACACACTCAATACTAAGTAGCATCTGCAATGCAACAGAATAGCAAATCAAACACAACACGCCTGGAATTCACTGTCACCTTTCACACTGGAATGCACTAATGCTGAAAATGTACCTTCAGCACTTCTGTATTATCCCTGTAAGAAGGGGATAACAAGCTGTTGAAAGTCAATAAGCCTTAGACTCTTTCCCATTAAGAAAAAAAAGTGGTGGAGTAGCACAGTTGCTCAGCATAAGAACCTCACTTCTGGGAGTGAGGGTTATTGCTGTCATGGGCCTCACTACTAAACACACAGGTGCATTTTGGAACTGCACCTGCCCAGTTATAAATACAGACTGCCACTGAAAGGGACCATCCTGAGTGACACACTTACACTACTGTTTTCCACAGCCCAGACTACAGGACACATCACAAGTTTAATAGAGTAATTGAACAGTCCTACTCTGCCTCCCATGCTCCAAATGAAAGATACAGGATAGGGAACGAGCAGGGCTCTCTCCTTCAGGGGCCTGCAGCCATACCACATATCAAGTTTATCAAACAATACCTAAAGACATTTGACAGCTATTCTTCCTCCACTATACCAAACAGCTTGTTTTCATATGGACTAGGGGAAGGGAACCACAACAACTACACAGTTTATTAGTCTCACAGTCATTAGCTAATTTGAGGAGGGGAAGACAGGTGCCACAGGAGAGGAAGGAACACTGCAAAACCATAACAGGAACTGCTATTGACAGACTAGAACACATTATTTGGTCTACACTCCAGAGAAACCCAAGATGCTCTTGACCAAATTTACTTTTCCAAAGTCAGGGCTGAGCTGACATCACACAACCAGTTTTAAAATACTACCACATGATAACACCACATTAAGTGATAGGAACCTCCTCCAAGTGAGAGCTGCAGCAAGCTTTGCTGAATACCACTGCCCAGTGCACAGGCACACCTGACTCAGACAGATCTTAAACATCCTTAAACAAGCTCAATTATCAGAGGTATGAATACTTTAATACCACCACAGGAGCTAGCAACTTTTTTGAAGAGCATTTTTTTAGCTGGGGATCTGGTCTAAAAAGGTTATCAACATAATCATACAAACTGCTCCTGAACCTAAATTTCAGCATTCTAGGTACCTAGAGATTTTTAGGCATACAGACTTGAGGGAAAATTTTAAAAATATGCCCAAATATCTGGTACTGAAAAGTATAATGATTCAAGTTCACCATCAAGCTAGCTCTTGGTACATAAAAGCTGTTTCAGTAATCAGCTGTGGTCACAGTGCAAACAAGACTTTCACAACATAAGAATATTTGACAGTGATTGTAATTCTTCAATTCTAGCTTCTGTCTAAAGACACAGATTAGACTCAAGCCCAGCACAAAAAAATAAAATCACATACTGCTTTGGAGTAATTTTTTTCCACTAATTAGATTGAAAAGGTGTCACATGAAAGTCTTGTCATTACCAAGACAGTTAAAGCTCTTTTCTGGTTTGTTTTATTCACCGCCCCTTCCACTGTCTGTGGTAGTCACTGGCTGACATGACACAGCTCCCAGTTCAGAGAAACCACACAGCCAACTATATGGCCTAAATATAATTATGCATTTAGAAAAGCAAGGGGACCTTAATCAAGCAAGAACCTTAAGGAAAATAAATCTTCTGAAAAAAACTTGCAAAGCCATAGTTCTAGGTACACACTGGCTTTCCCCATTTCCTAACATTGTTTTACTTGTACCTAATTGCTTCTGTGCCAGTATATAAGGACAAGCCTATCAGTCCTTAATTATTGGCATCCTTGCCCTTTAATATTAATGCACCTTCAGTCACATTATTTTTCCAAGTGTGTTACTTCAGAGGCCATGCCAAGACAATCTTCCACAAGGAAAGGCTTTCTTGGCTCATACCTGTAAATTGAGTTTGCTACTGCATAAGCACCAAGATGAGGATTTGCTATTCTCTGCAAGCCTTAAAGGCCCATCTTTCTCCAAGGTCTCAAGTTCTCACCCCCATGCCAGGTCATCTAACAATCATGCTGCCACTGTTACACGGTTTTGTTTCCACAAACAGCTTTTGGCTAGTCTAGCTCCCAGATGTTTTAACAGGCCCATTGCCACCCACACCATGAAAAACATTAACAGTTGTTTCATAATTATAACATGTTCAGGCCAGTATGTAACTTTCCCAAGCTCACAATCACTTATTTAAGCCTTTTGGTATACACTCAAAGTAGTATCCAATCTTGTTAGACACATGTTCTGCAAAAGCAACTTCCTTTTTGGTCTAGAAAGAAAAATATGCTATTAAACCAGTGATGGGTTATACCAAGAGAACTACCATTGTTAGTAGCAGCACAAAGAAGAGGGCAGCTTAAAAACCCAAATGTCAGAATTACAGTAAGATGTCAAAAAGGAAACATGAACCACACTCTTACCTTTTCATTTGGATCATATATGGATGAGTAGAGTTTATGTGAAGTTATAAGGCACCATCTTGAACACAGTGTTTCCCACTACAGAAGAAACAGGGAGTTAAGCCTGTTACAGTATGTTATTAAATAAAAAAACATTTCATACACTAACATCTTGAGGAAACTTCCACAGCCTCTCATTCCCTCACCAAGTGGATTAAAGCTCAGAGAGCTGGCCTTCCTCAAGCAAACACTCACAAACAATAACCAGAAACAATTCAGAAGCTGTAGATACAAGGTCATCAGCTTAAGTATAAGATTTTTTCGTAACAAACTCTCTACTATACCATCTTTCCTTCTTGTTCCACGAAATACCTACAAGAAATTCTTAAAGGAGAATGCATGCCTATGTCTGTACACAATGGTGATGTGGAGAGGGCCTTCCCTGCTAGGGAACTGTTAGGCATATAGCAGGCAGCAGACTGGGCCCAGAAAGTAGAACCGACTTCAGATGCTAGCTAAGCTCTCAGTCTTCCTTCCCTATCAGACAGCAGTCTAAGGAAAAGAGATCTTTTTCTCTTAGACTTCTGCTAGAACAACTTCCACAAAGACAGTTCCTATAGTTTAACCTTTTTGCACAAAACAGGAAATAGCAGTATACACATACCATTTAGAAGAAAACACAATAGATGATACCATAGAGCTGTAAGTGAATCAAAAAGGAGATTCAGAGAGGTATTACTTAAGCAAGCCATTTCACAGCATAATGGCAGTCAGCCATAAACAAAAATAATGATACAGAAAAAATGATACAACACAATGATGCATCAGTACAGACAGCTCTGGCAAAGTCACACCTAATCACACACTTGGAATCAGAAAGACTATAAAAACCTCCATAACAGATATTGTCCAGTAGGAAACATGAAACAGCAGTGGCAGGAACTGCCAGAACTCAGAATCTATCAATTCTGTCTTAAAGAACTGTTTTCAAAAGTTGTAGAAATCTGAAGTAATAGAATGTAAAGGGTGTCCTGTGAAAAGACTGCAAAAAAAGCTATGAATATGGACTACATTAGAAAAAAGATCAAAAAATAAGGAAGCATATATTTACGTAAAGAGGTTAATTACAGCATTTAGCTGCACCTTCCACAAGAGTAGTGAACTTAAGATAGCTCAAAATTTGATAAAATTTTAAGTTTACTCTAAGTTCATATTGATCTTGAAGTAACAGTGGCTGTCAGTAACTGGAATGTGAACACTCCCTATACAGCCCTCTAGCCTGACTGAGTTTGAAAACACTTCATGTTGCATCACAGAAGGCAGAAACCAGCCCAGGATTGAGAAAGCATCACATTTGTAAGGCAGATGATCCATTAATGTTATAAAGTAAAAATAATATATTTCAACACAAGTAAAGGAAGACTTAGAGCAATACCTCTCTTGCCAGCTCCAACCAAGCTTCATGAGCAGAAAGCTACTATACTTACACAAACTGCCAGTCAGTACTGGCAGACATAGCATATACTCTTCCCAGATAACCCATCTGTTTAATTCATCTGAACAATTAATATATGCTTAACTTTTCTGAAACTAAAAAAAAAAGGCTAGTGGAAAGCAACCATTCCACCTTGATTCACTGAGTTGTTTACCCTTACAGTTTTGTTTGTTTGTTTTGGTGGGGGTTTTTGCTAGTTTATTTCTTTCACTTCATTCCCCAAAGACAAAATCCAAACCAACCTCAAACACAAATCATTTGATATGCTAGAATCAAATCTGCTAGGGGTTTCTTTGGTTTTTGGCTTGATGGGGTTTTTTGTTGTTTTTTTGTTTGGTTTTTTTTGGTGGGTTTTTTGCAGGAGTATATTATTCTTCATCTGAGGGTATGACAGTACAATTTGTTTCAGGCACTGAAGAGAAGAAGTAAAGGACAGAATTCTGCAAGCTGCAATCACACCTGCCAGTTGGTCATTATCCCAAGTTTACAGCACAATTGTTACACCTTCAGTGACTGTATTGTGATCTAGATATTGTCAGAGGGCAGAGGAAGGATACCTAGAGAAGCAGCAGAGTACACTCTCCTCTCCAGAATATACACAGTTAAGCAGATTGAGTCCCTCTCCTCAGAAACACTATTGACAGAAGTGTTTGAGGGACCACAAATAGTCTAAAGAGGGTCATACAGGACACACACAAAACCTCTCCACCGAGTTAATATTATTCATTGGAGCAAGTGCTTGTTAAGGGTCAGTGGGGCTAATCTAAATACTTCCAGTTAGCAGGGAAAAGGCAACAACCAGGCAAGGAAGGAAAAGCTTCTGAACTTTGTTGTAAATAGCTCTCGTACAAAACTAGTTTTGGATGACTATGGGAAGCCAGAAGAGCTACGCACAGGAGGCTGGAAGGAAAGGCTATGATGGGGGAAATTAACTAGCATTAAGCTGTAGAATCTTAGCCATCTTGAAAAAAAAAGCCTGTTAAAACTTTTTATGCAGAATGAATAAAATTACCAAACAATTTAAAAAAAACTTGGAAAAATTTTAAACCACACTCAGCTCTGGTTTTACACTACAGCACTGGACAGATTCCACATAAAAATCTCGTAATAGCCTAACCTAACTATGTACCTATGTTTAAAAACTTAACTGCCTTCTCCCACACACACAAACAAATCACTCAGAAAGCCAGGTTAAGCCCTGAATTGAGTACTTGCGGGGCAACGTCCTAAAACAAATCAAGCATATTGCTCAACTCAGATGTGAAATTCCAACTCCAGTTCACAGCTTTTAAAAGAAAGGGTTCTGTATGTATCTATACCAATATACACTAAGGTTTAAGAGTTTACACACATTTCAAGAAAATCCTCTTTAGAGGTCTGCTGCTAGCCACTATGAGCAATTGAATAATTACTTAGAAACAAACAAGCATTTTGTAAATAACACACATCTAAGGCCACAAAGGAATGCTACTAAGTCACAGCCTCCAACTCTACAGCTATGCAGGTATCATCACCAATCTCTTAGGCTCCCTAACTCCTGCCATGGGTAGGTTCTTTAACAGCTACATCAAACCCCCAATGACCTCTCAAACCAACAACCCAGCAAGGCCAATGTAACTGTCAAGCTAGGTCCTTAACTGGCTGCCTTCCCCAAACCACACATGTCCTACCTATTATACCTCACACAGATACTTCCTCAGAACACAGCCCAGAGAGCTCAGCTTGACCTAAAGACTTCCTTGTATCTTGTAAAACTAGGAGAGGGCAGTAGAGTCATCTGGTATAGCTTTATGTTTGTCATTATTTGTTATTTCCATTTGATAAAACTTTTGACTCTTGAAAGCCCAAGAATGTAGGCTATTCATTTATGAGAACTCAATTCTGGACTTCTGCATTTGGCTTGGAGTTTCCCACATCTAGCAAATTTTTGGAAAACAGATAGTACCAATGGTGTATTTTGGAAAAGCATTCTGCTTTGTCTATTATTAATTGCAAAACAGCCAAACTGAGCTAAAATAGATGTAACAGTTATAAAATACCTTAATATTAAAAAAAAAATTAAATTACAGAGTACCTTGTAGAATAGTCTGCACACTGCCACTTTGAGACCTCACAGACCTGCCCCTCCTTGGGCACCCCAAGCCTAGGAAACCTCCTGAGGTGGTTTAAGGACACAGCATACAACAGCAAAACAGAAAATTAACTTGTTATTTAGATAGGGCTTATACGTGTGTTTTTAAAGGTCTACATGCCCTCATGGAGGAAGGAAATCTCCCTGCCATGCTGGTCAGCTTGTAAATAACTCATTGATACTGAGCTTTACAGGCAGAACAAGGTCTCAGTGTTGAAACCGACACAGAGCTCCAGATCTCAGACAGGAAAAGCATCGTATATCAATATTTGCTGTAAGAAGTCTGGTATGGGAAGGAATGTGTGTTCTAGCATTACTAGAAAGTGCAGTAAGCAGTACCCAATAGAAACAACCAGACTAACACATCTCTTTTCACTAGACAAATTCTCCCTCTCCTAAGATTTTTGCCCCTACACTTTCAGAAATTTGGGTGTAAGATTAGCATGAGAATAACCCCCTTATCTTTGTGGTGCATCTACTACTAGCCATCACAATTCCTGAGTAACTATAAAACTGACTAAAATGATAATTTCTTTTTTCATATTTTGCTTACACATCAACTGCTCCCAAATCTTTATTTCAACTCATTTGGCAACATGATTTCCTGTGTGTAGAACTCTATAGGTGGAGTAGGTATAAAGCACATAGGAAGCAGACACCTTCAGGTGACTGCAAGACTTTTAATCTATAACGCTGAAATTGTAGCTTCATAACACAATATTGTCCAAATCCTATAAACGGGAAGGGAAATATAACACTTCTGTATTTCTTTTCTCTAAGGAAGCACTTTCCCTTCCTTTGTATGCTCAGAGTACTGAGCAGCCAAGCCCTCGTAACTGTAAGAAGATTCTCCTGAAGCCAACTGCAAACACAGCTGTGGTACAAGGTTCTGTAAAGCACACTGCACTTCACAGTTCCTTCTCTCTGACCAGACTGACAAACATCCCAGACTCTAAGAACAGAAAAACTCCTTCATATTTGGCAACATAGCATACAAACGACAAACAAGGAAATGCTCATCCATCTAAGGTGATTTTTTTAAAGCTCAATCACTCCTATATCCAGGTAGCTTCTCCTCTGTGCCAATCCCTAAAGCTTGTATAGTGAACCAGGCATGGGAATACAACCAGCTGAGAAGCTACTCACAAGGAGTGGGAAAAATGCATTCTCAGCCAGATTTCAGTCCAGCTTATCCAAGATATTAATGCAGTAGTGCTGGCACAAGTTGGAGAGAGGCAGGAGCTCAAAAGGAGCAGCTGCAGAAAGTTGGAACAGTTTCTAATAGCAGCAGCCTTAAGAGTAAGGCTGGCTGGCACCTGTGAAATAAATCACAGTACTGTAACAACCTATGCAAGTTGGGGACAGACAAAATAAATTAAAACACAAAGAGTGTTTAAGAACAAGCATATAGACTTTAATGAACTCTTTCCTTTCAAAACTTTTTGATGTACTTTTTGCCCACAGTCCACAGCATACCCTCCCTACAAATTCCAAAAAGCTACTCCTGGAACCAGAAATCTCTACCTGAATTACACTTTAAGAGTGCTTGTCATTACGAAAACCTGTAGTTTACATACTAGAAAAATCACTAAACTCCAGAAGTTTATAGCTACATTAATCTCCACAGACTGGCAATCATTTGAACTCTCTTCCCTAGTGGCAAATCATATCCAGCCTTGCTATCCAATCAGCCTGATAATTCTGCACTTATGAACAAGGGTGAAAATATCTCCCTGGAAAACAGCATGCTAAAAATAGCATCAGAGAAGAGAGCAAGGAGCTCCCACTGTATAGATAACTTACATGACTTCAAATGTTCAGTGCACAGATGGCAGAGAAACTTTCCATAAAGTTTCCATTCAATTTAATGATTAGTAAACTTACCTACACTGATAAAATCTGTATCAGCAGTTTACTCTTGAAGTCATGATATGTAGTATTTATAACTTTGTTCTACATTATTCTAAACAGTCCAGCAGCTCTCTCAAGAGTTTTGTGACTGAAATAGCAAAAGCCATGTCTCGCCCTCATTCTCATACAGCCTTCTTTCAACATCAGGTTTTGTCACAGCTCCAGAAGTGCTAAGCACTCAAAATGAAGTTTTGGTTATATTCTAAGCAGAACCCATTCTGCATAAAACCTATACAGAAGTGACAGGCACTACATTAGAAACATAGCAAAGAGTCAAATCCCCAGCTCAGTGTTTCTGCACTTGCCAAGTCCTTTATTGATTACCACATGAAAACAGCACAAGAAGTTAAGGACATCTTAGCAGCTACTAGCCCTTGCAAAAACTGTAGGAGTTCTGAGCACAGTCAAGTTTGAAGATGTCAATTTATTATTTGTCTATGATAGCAAAACAAAAGAATCTATGAAAGCCATTTCTATGCAAATTCATTTTATTAGAGGTTTCCCAATATACTGTTGTCTTGATGGTGACCTTCAGGGCTAGAAATCACTTCAGTGACATAACTCATGAGTGCTATTAAGCAGCGATAAAAAACATTCTGTTTTATGGAGGCGCCGCTAATGCAACACTTTCAATACTGTATGCACTGGTGCTGTCAGACAACACCCATGAGATGCCAGAAAGAAGAGAACAAAGCAGGCCTTTTACAGGTCTTCTGAAGGCTCCAAAGGACTGACATCAAAGTCTTAGAACTACTTAGTTGGAAGAGAAGAAGCCTTCCACATCTATATACACGTATTCATGGCTACCAAAAACAAAGCTGCCAAACAGGATGAGCCCTCTGTTAATGTGAAGTCATCTCCAATTAAACAACTTCGTTTTCCAAAGAGCTTCTTTTGTGCACACCTTCACAGGAAAAGAGATTTACTACATATCTATTTCCTAAGGAAAAACACTTGGGTAAAAACACATGCCCTTTTCCTCTTCAATCCCTTTTCCAAATTCTCTGCCCACAGAAACCACCTCTTTTACATGATTCCTAGAAACAGGTGAGGAGTTCTTTATAGTATTGCTATGAGGCAACACTCCTAGAGAGAAGCCCATCCCATACCCTCAGGGGTACACTGGGCAGAACACTTTCTGTAATTCATTGCACTCTTCTCCACTGGAACAATTAGAAGTATGTTGCACTATTTTTCCCATAAAGAAACTAACTGCAGTGTCATTCAACTGTTACACAACGCAATGTGCAAACGCTGTTTGTTCTGATCTAAAACAGTATTTTTCTCTTAATACAATCTGTACAAGTAACAGAAATGAAAACACAGCAGGTGCCTCATTGAAGCTACTCAACAGGCTACAGAATAAGGTTTACTAGATAATTTCAGGTCTTCTTCAAAAACTTTGGTGTGGTTCTGCAACAAGTTTATTGCCTTTCCATGAAAAGCAAGAAAAAGAGAAAACCACAGTAAAGCTTTAAGTAGCAGCTGAAAGCACTGTAAGTATCTGGGGTAAAGGGGGAGGTGGGTAGGAATGGGTGGAAGAGACAACTCCTTTCCCTGTTAGCTAACGTTTTACAACTAAAAACAGCCTAATCTACCCTCTACCCCAGAGTTCATACAAGCTTCTGTTTCACAGAGGGAACGGGCAGATGGACTGAAATCACGGAACCACAGAATCAATCAGGCAAAAAAAACCTCTGAAACCATCGAGTCAAACCTACGATCAAACGCCATCATGTCAACCAGACCATGCACCAAGTGACACCTCCAGCCTTTCAATGAACACCGCCGGGACGCTGACTCCACCATCCTAAAGTATCACATAACCCATCTCACCAGCAGAAAATTAATTAAAAAATAAATAAATAAACATTTAAAAAAAACCCCAACAAGCAAAAAATCACGGTGTCCTGGCAACGCGCCGACGGGATACACCAAGGAGCGGCCCCTCGGATGCTGGCAGCCCGCAGGCACAGGAGCCAGGATTCACAGTCCCCGGCAGCCGACCGCCCCCGGCGCCCACCCGGGGCCGCGGCCCAGCACACACAGAGCGCCC
>VXBU01018307.1:566170-590171 GCA_013400315.1 Bombycilla garrulus | reverse complement strand
GGGGTGGCGGCTGCGCGCGCGGGGCCGAGCCCGGCGGGACCGCGCCCTGCGCGCACGTGCGGAGGCGCTGAACGTCCCCGGCCGGAAGGGACAGCAAGGGCCACCCGAGGCCGAGCGCCGGCCCCGCACAGGACAGACCCCGAGAGCACAGGCCGAGCGCTTCTTGAACTCTGCCTGCCTGGCGCTGTGACCCGTCCCTCGGGAGCTGTTCCAGGGCCCAACCACCCTCTGGGTGAAGAACCTTTTGTTAATATCCGGCCTAAACCTCCCCTGACGCAGCTTCGTGCCGTTACCCGGAGCACCTGGGGCTGCCACAGAAGCACCGGGAGGGGATCCGTCCTTCCCCTGGGCTGCCGTGGGAAGGAGGTGAACAGCACAACTGTGCCAGCGTGCCTGATCCGAGCTCCTGCCCTATGACGAAACGCAAGCACGGTCGGTATGAGAGAGATGCTGACCAGCCTCTGCTTCACATCAGCTGCAGGAAGTACTTGCCGCTTGGCTCCCTAGCACGCGAAAAACTCCGAGTCAGCTCCATCTGAAATGACCTGCGCCGCTGGGTCCGGGTTTTCTGCTGCGGGGATTGCTAGATCTCAGCTGACGGACATGACAGAGTAGTGCCTAGCCCCAAGTAAACTGGCATCCCAGGAAACACTGTAAAGGTTTTACCTGATGAGAGCGCATAAGAAGTATCACTGTTACCATCTCAGACCTCCGTTAAAATACAGCAGAGGCGTAAACTGCCCACAGCACTGAAGCATAGAAAAAATACAATCCAAGATGTCCAAACGAGTGTTCATAAACCATAGGAATAACAGGGCTTTTTCCTTTAAATAGCATTATTTCTACCATCTTTTTCCCTACAATGGTGATGTGGGAGATGAGGGTAGACCCGAGCCTCCTCTTCATCCTTACTACAGTTGGCCTTTCAAAATCAAGGCAAGAGGCAACTGCCAGGACTTTATCCCGCATCGCGCTCATGTCATCTGTTGATATTGTACATATGTTTGCTAGTAAGTGTAGATGTAGTAAGTCACTGTAATTGATAGTGTTGATAATGTTTGTAGTTATGTTTGTATTGTTGTTAAGCTTAAATAAATTTAGACGGGAGCTAGGAGTGCTAGGGCGGCCACAAGCCAGTAGGATTAGGAGGAAATTAGTTTGCAGATAGTATGTAGGGACAGGACTCTCAAGTCAATTTTTTCTTTTTTTTTTTTAATTTCATACCGTGTCAATTAACACCTGATTTGGACCAATTCTACCGGACTTGTCCAAGGCGGACGGGCCACCTTTACTTAACTCGGAAAAGGAACACATATTATATATATGTGTTCAATATCTAGCAGATCAAGACTACATTTTCTGAGGCTGAAAGACAGTTATTCTCAGTTAAGAAAAAGGAGTAGGTCATAGTTTGCAGTTCACCCAAGACCTGCTTTACAACAAGCTCCCAAGAGAGTTGGAAGACAGCAAAAAAAATTTGCATCCATAAGGAAAATATATATAAGCAATATACACGTTTAGATTAGGAATAACCCCCTCAGACTTTAGAACAGTCTAGGCTCCTGTGCAGCCAGATGATTATGCAAGAGAGGGTTTTACCAGATTACGTCACCACCTCAATTCACATATCATTATATAACAATCCTTATATTTTATACTTCCATAGTAAATTCTCTCAGGCTGTATATGCTATATGTACAATCACATTCTGCATATTCTCTTGCTGCAGGGAGACACCAGAGGAGGGCAGAAGTTCGTGGGCAACTGGCTTCACCCAAACATGGGCATTTTCATAGGACACTAGCTGCAGGGTCTCATCAGCAAAGCACAAGTCCCTACTTGCATTTACACATAATAATGAAAAGTTTGGCCTAGTTTTATTTTTTGACATCACTTTGTAACCTCTTGTATCAGTATTTACATGCAAACTGAAAGATATGAAAGCTGTGACCAAAAAAAAAAAAAAAAAAAAAAAAAAAAAAAAAAAAAAAAAGAGAACACTAGTATCTGAAGGGAGAGCATCAAGAGGACAGAGCTAAGATCTTCTCAGTAGTGCTGGTCAATAAGATAAGAGGCAAAAGGAGAAGCTGGAACACAGCAAGTTCCACCAGAACATGAGGAAGGTCTTCTTACTGTGAGGGGGACTGAAGAGAAAACAATCCCCAGAGAGGTTGCAAGATCTCCTTCCCTGCAGTTACTCAAAAGCCATCTGGAAACAATCCTGAGTAGCATGCTGTAGGGGTCCCTGCCTGAGCAAGCAGTTTGGACTAGAAGACATCCAGTGGTCTCTTCTAACCTTAACCATTCTGTGAACTTTGCTGCATACCAAAGATTTGTGAAATAACTTCTCTTCCTTTCCTCCCAAGCAAGTAGCAAAACTGAAATCAGCATTGGTTCCCCTCTATTGCACACTTACACATTTGCTCTGCTGCATTAACAATGCCTACAACCACACAGGTAGGAACAATGCAAGAAAACTCTTCTTACAGGAGGTCACTGTATTTTCAATTGATAGTCACAAGCAGACCTTGCAGATTTTTTTTTTCAGTACATGTGGAGGGCCTTGAAAATAAAAGAGACCGAGAACAGAAGGGAGATATAATGATCACATGCACCACAGGCACTGCGTTAGGTGTGTTAGATGCCCAGAGATACACACCACAACATCGTGTTACTGCATTAGAACAATATCCCGAGGCACCTGACGTCAGTTCCTCCAGCACACATAAAGCAAACAGTCACATGGCATCACCGGGGTGTTTTCTTTTCCTCTACAGAGGAGATTCTGTTTGCCAGCCCCAGTTGAGGGATCGGCAGCCACCTACAGAGGCGCATCAAAGGAGGCCCCCCACAGCTGCAAAGGGAAACTGTCTGGGATTACACACAGACACCGCCAGCTGGGTGCATAAAGAACTTGATGAGAAATGGCCTAATGCAAGCCCGTTTCCAAGTGAAGCTAAGGCTCCTCACGAGTCGAAGGGACTGGGGGGAAAAAAAGAAAAAAAATGCTAATCTCTCTGCACATTAAGTTTTCTGCTTTCAGTGTGATTTGATTCTGACTGACAGATTTCTACTAGCAGTCTTTTTTTCCTATTCTGTTTTGAAATGGGTAGTGCACATAAAATATAAAATTTTGCTTCTGTAAGGAAAGGAAGATATGTAGTGGATCAAGATCATACCAAATTACTATTGAACATTAAAAAAAAAAGAAAATTTAACATACATCACCAATGCTGAAGAAATTGTAGATATTCAAAAATGAAATTGTGAAACTAAAATATCTAGAATAATTAAAGGATATTGAGTTTGGATAAAAACAAAGACCTTAGTTCTGCATGCCTGTAAGCACATTTGTAATGACATAATGCAATATATACTCCTGTCTCAGTTAGTGAAGCTGTTAACATGCAAAAAGTTAAGCAGGTTTATAAGACATTGGAACTCTGTGCAACTTATTCTCTCATTATTTTGAGGGGGTCCTAGAGAACTGCAGCTTTGAGTACTGAGGATTTCTTTGATCCTTTCATTAGAGCAGAGAGTTACCTTCATCTTCTAACATAACCCCAAATTCAGACAGAAATCATAAGTTGTTGTCACCTAAATTTTAAGCTGCAGCCCAGGGAGAAAACTGGAGCAATTGCAATCCTTCATCTAATAGGGAATATATTGTATCAGGTTTACTGAACATGAAATGCCTTATGCACAAAAGCCTGTGCCTGAAGAACTCAAAGCTAGAAAAACTCTTTGAAGTATCTGTTATATATTCTGTAAACAGCCTTTTCTTCCATCGGCATTCTGCTCAACACTCTGCAAGAGACGGAAATTCAGCCTTAGAATCAGACTAGTCAATATCTCCCTACATCTCTCTGCTATGTACCTACAGAAAAACCTTGACTGTGAGGAAAGATCCCTCATGCCAGATTCACCTAAGAGAGTCAAGAGCTGGAGGGGTTTTCAGGCACCCCAGAGAAACCCCAAAGCCCAGCCACAGACACTGGGAAGCCAGGAGAGGGTGCAAGCTAACACCTCCCTGGCCATCTGGGGCACCTTCATTTCAACCCCATGACCAGCTGACCAGGCTTTGGAGTATGATGTGGCTCTTTTGAGGTGGCAGGAACACCCTTCCCCTTCTAAGGCTCCTCAGAATTGACCCTACCAGATAAACACGTTTCAGAGCTGACTTGATCCTTAAATTGGCCTCCTGGCCTCAGGGTAGCTTGAAGCTTTGTCTGCCATGTATTCTCTCTTTCTCCAGGAACACAATCCACCTAGGCACCATCATTCAACTTCCCCAGCCTTCAGGTCTCCTCAGGAAAGTCCTGAACCTCCCTGGTCTCAGGAGCTTCTCAGAGGCAACTCAAGCATCACTAGGGCATTCTTAGAGGAGCTTGACCTCATCCTCTACCTGTCCTCAGGGGTGACGTCCCCAAGCCAGGTAGAGGATGGTGGATCCCTAAGCCAGGTTGCCTTGTTTTGTGATCCCCTTGGCCCCCAGGGGCAACCTTACCCTCTGCAACCACATAGCTTGAGAGAAGAGTTCAGGGAAATTTGGTTTGTCCAACTCTTGCTCAACCCCACTGACAGCTTCAGCATTCCAGTTTCCTGCTGCTGGTCACACACCCCCACACCCATTCCACCCACACCAGCCATTCAGTCCCTACAACTCTAATGCTGCCCCCAGCCACCCCAGAGGAGCCTCAAAGCCTAAGCAAGGGTGACTCTGGCACAGTCCTGTAGGATCTGAACAGGGTGAGCAGTCCTGGGAGTTGGTATGGAGGTCCATCAACAGTCCCAGACTGCTGAAGGCAGAGTGATGACGTGGATTAAGGTCTGTCCTGGAACTCCTGTCAGGTGGAGCAGCAAGAGGCAGGGTTGAACACAAAGCAGTGAGAGTAGAGCAAGGTTCAGCGAGGAGACAGGGGCAGAGACTGGAGACAAATACACTTCCAACAATATAGCTTGAAGCAAGGCTGAAGGCTCAGGCCTGAGCTTAAGTGGATGTCCCAGGATACGGGCAGAAGATGTGGGTGAAGGCCCCAGGTGAGGCTGGGCAGGGACATTAAAGGCCGTTCATGAATTCAGTGCCCCAACACCCTGTCAAAGCTGCTCACTGCAACACAGAGCTGGATGAGGAAAGATGCAGAAAAGACCTCACACATTAGCAGAGTGAGAGTCCTTTTGTCCTGGGGACCATGTCTGGCTTCCTCCACTCTGATGATCTGGATCAAACACAACTTTTAACTTTTTCACATCCTCAGGATGTTAGAAGCCCATTGACAGAAGCATGATGTAAAACCTAGGAGTTAATCACCGCCTGCTTCAGGCCTAGCTGCGCAGAGCCTGCGGTGGGACGGCAGGCAAAGCCTGGGAAGCAGAGCACCTATCAGATAATTCCAAGCAGCTCGAGGTGCAGCCCTAAATAGCACATTTCGGGAAGGCATCGCACTTGGATGTGATGAAGTGATACCACTTAATGAAATTTCTTACGAGATTAGCACAGGAATCTCAACTGCTTTGACACCGAGAAGTGATGTCTCTGTGGGAATTGTATTTTTCCTTTGATTCCTGGACTGAGGGGTTCTGCAAGACTGCATCAAAGTGGCAGAGATCCAGAGAGTTCTTTAAGGAGGAAAAGGATTAAAATCTGAAATTCACAGAGAGAAGGCGAAAATAATCAGAAAATGTATTGCAGGGTAGCCTGGAAGTAAATGCCCCCTTAATTAAATACTGAAAGAGACTCATAGTCGGGGGAGAACTCAGACTGTGTCAATGTAAACTTCTTCCTCTTCAGGAGCCTTGGGACAAGAGTGTTACAGAACCAGGAAAACCATAGTGACTCTACAAGTCTGAGCAAATATGAACTCACAGTGTTACTCACCCTATTGTACAGAAATTAGCTTTGGCTTGGAACCTTGCTGAACAACTCCTGGAGCTGTCACACTTGTAGGACCAAGGGAAACCTAACACAATCATATGATTGCTAGGATTGCTGTTTAGCACCTGCATGATGCCTCTAGAGGTTCTGCATGATGGGCGGGTCATCTGCAAACCAGGGAAGTGACTTTTAAAACCAGAGAGGTCCATAGTACTTGTTGTGTATGAAATGCGTTAAAGAACCCTAATACATGGACAGAAGTTTTGCTGAGTTACTGCTCTGTGCTGCACTGTGCTGCTCTATGCTTCTCTGTTCACATTGAGTGACAATGGGCTTGCCTAGTAGTCTGAAATTTACTGCCTGCTTGTAATGTGAATACAGTTTTAAACAGCTTTGGATCCTTTCTAAGGCATTAGGAGTAACCCCAAAGATTAAAAACAAATTTGTAATTCATTTGGTTGAAAAAAACTGTATGTTGTCAGGACTAACAAAGATTTGCGCAATGGCTGTCGGGGCTGTCAAGCCCTAACAGAGTCCTGGTGAATTCCTGCTGTAGTATTTATTGCCTGAAGGTCCACTGCTCAGTAAATAGAATGGTACATTTAAATTTAAGATTGCTTTTAGAATTTGCTACTCCTGGGCATGGACAGGCTAAAGGAGATTATGGAATTCCTTAATAGCGGCAATAAATTCAACGGTGCTAAATCATTTGTTTGGATTCTAGCCATGGCATGAAAGCTTGGAGCAAGAGAGGCAGGTTGGTTTGATCGAAAGGAAAATAAGCTTTCTTCTTGGGTACATAGTGCCACTGACTACATACCCCTGACTACAGAGATGGAAATGAAACACTGAGGGAGGAAAGCGGAACAGGCATGAGAGAAAGTATTTGCTCAGCTCTGTTCCTGACAGTGACAGCCAGAACTGGCAATTGAAACAATCTCTAGTGGGTTACAGCTTTTCTTACTATTGCAGCAAAGACATATGTTCTTACCCATCTCCTCTAATTTCTGATGGACACACTGGAAATTTCAAACTGGTAAAAAGGAGTTCAAGAGGGCTAAATCTCAAGGTCAAGCAGCATATTCTTTTAGTCACAGCTCTCTGACACAAAGGAGTCTCTATTGTGTGGATTTTCCTATCCCATTTTCCTTGGAACAGTTAGTATCTTCTGTGTGTGGCACAACATATGACACATGGGTGAAAATCCTCATATCAAGCATGAGGATATTCCTGGCAGGTCCTTACTTTGCCTATGAAGGCTACTGAAGTCCCCTAAGTCTTTACAACTTTTCTCTGGTGTGAATTTCCCAATGCCCACAGTTTCATATTCCTCCTTGGATCCAGTGATGACAAGGGAGGACAATGCATTCATATAAGGTGCCAGGAAGCACTGGATTTTGGTAGTTCAAAGGATGGTGGAGTTAACAAATACCAGATTTAGAGGTATTAATTTCAGGAGCTCCTGAGCACAAATAAGTGTTAAACCCTGTGGGAGGAGCACTACAGTCACTACTTGCTCTCTCTCTGCCTTTTCAAAGAAAAAGAGAGTTCTTCCCATTCAACCCATGATCCAAATTGGTGACTGGGCAAGGCTGGGATGGGGCCCTAATTGTCCTGGTCAGCCTCAGTGCACCCATGTCATCAGCTCAATTGCCCCATTTCAGTTCAGGTCTGGGTCATTAGGCCCAGGTCTGGGTTGACTTTGGACCCAGCTCATGACCTTGTCTCTGCCTGATGATGGTTGGACTGCCAGTGGGACCCATTGCTGTCACAGCCCCTCTGGGCTGCTGTCAGATGGCCTCACCTGGGCTGTGTCCACCCTCAGCTCCTGGCTTACATGATCCCTGAAATCTTACCCCATTTTTCATGCCTCCTCCCCTAAAACCTCATAAATCCACACCTTCTGCTCATGTTCAGGAGCCCCATTTCAGCTTGCTGGACTGTTGATGAGACTGTTGCCTTCAAAACTGTTGCTCTGCTCACCCAGTAGGGAGGGCACTGCCATGCCTGTGCTATGATCATCCTCAGCTCACCTTCTCTCATGAAGCAGCCTTGAGATTGCTCCTCTCTGACAGTCTGTAGAGATTGTAGGAGAAAGGGAAGTCTGCAAAGGATGGCTGGGAAAGAGACAGAGATGGGAGAACTCTGGGGAAGGTAGCATTCCCCAGCTACCACCACTAATTCTCATATTTCTGACAGCTGATCTCAGCTGTGTTAGAGAAGATCACAACAAATGTGTTGCTTCTCCAGCAGTTCAGCAGAAGCAGTGATAGTTCCCACTCTTTGGAGCTAGGTACATTCTCTTCCCATTCATCTTGTTCCTGCTGAGAGCTGCCTACTTTGAAAAGACCCCTGTGTGGTGGATCAGCCTCCTTTAGGGCCGAAGGAAGATAATTTTATTCACTGGGGAAATGTCCAAATTCTGGTAACTATTGCCTTGTGAGCAGACAGGTACCTCTATCCTCCTACCACACCGCTGGAATGGCCTTATTTTTCCTCTTTTTTGGTGTTGTTTTTTTGGGTTTTTTTTTTATAGAAGTATCTTAACAAGCCCCCATCAAGCCAGATGCCATTTCCACTGCTGCACCTTGAAAAGTGGGCACCAGTGAGACTTTATCTCATCCAGACCCAGCAGTGGGGAAGGTACCCTGATCATCCCTGGAGGAACTGAGGAGGAGAAGGTGATGAAGGCAAAGTCTCACTGAAGTGATCCACCAGGTCAGAGTAAGATTACTGTTTAGAAGAATGTGTACAAACAGCAGGGATATCCATAGTTACACAGCTAAAGGACAAGCAATATAAATACAGATGGAGCTTGTCCCGTCATCCTTCAGGACACATAATATCAACCAAAGCCAGAGGAAAAGAGCAGCAGAACAGCCTCTATTCAGCAGGGAGCACATGCAGCTGTTTAAAAGACCTTCTGAGTGTGACCGGGTTACTCACATGTGCAGAGTTAAGTGTGTACTTAGGCTCTCTCCTAAATAGGGGCCCAAAGGCAGTCAGGATTTGACCCAGATCACATAACAATTTAGTGAGGCTCTGGATGCACCGTCCCTTTCTCTAGGCAGTGAATTATAGTGCCTTTCTAGGCAATCTGATTGGTATAATCCTGGGGGGGGGGGCTGGGAAAGTAGGAAAATAAAAAAGGATTTCCATTTTATCAAGATAAAGCTGTAGCCGGAGCTGATAACAGGTTACTTGAAAGAATGCCGGTCATGTACACTTAGTGATTGTTGCTTAATTTGTTTAAGCTGAAAAAGCCTATTTCTACAGTGGAATACAAATTAGGGTAATTATGTTGTGATGGAGTACTGCATGTGTAAGATGAAAGCCTTTCTTTACAAAAGCCTCTTCATCACTTGAGTCGAAGAAAATAAAATCCTGCTTAAACAACATGTTGTTTTCTGTATTTCCATTTGAACAAAAGACTTTTGAATCTTTTTTCCCCCCTGTAATATTGCATGGTTTGGTTTTCTAAAAGTGCTTTTACTTTTGACAACCTCACAATTAAACCCTCCAACATACATTCCAATATGTAAATATAAAAGGCTGGGGTAAACATAGTAATATATAATTGTTTCACAGCTTCTGTAGACTATTAGTAGTTGGGCATTCAGATGACATATTTTTCATGTTCTCCTGATTGTCACAGTTGCTCATAAGCTCTTGTCTGCCTTAGTATTCTCTAAATGTTATAATAGCACAATACACAGTGATGTTTGTAGTTGGTTAAAATAAAGTACTGCAGTTTTTATGTATGTTTTACAGTAAGATCATCTGATCATAATTACTCAGATACAGATTGAAAGCAATTCACTGCATATATCTCCATATAGCTATGTGTCCATGATAATTCTTTTTATTTCAACTTGTAAAAATCTTTATTTCCACTTCCTATGTGAACTGCAGTTACTGTTTTGCAAGGGAGAGCTTCTTAAGCATTAGTATATATGAAATGCTCATTAAACAGGCTTAGTCAGTGCACTTACACACTTGCACATTTATCCAAGTGATCTTATCCAGGCCATCCTTATTCACACAAGCAAATCTTGTAATTAGTTCCAGTGAATTGCTGTCTGACTAAGACCGACTTGCAGAAGTAAGAATTTGCAGGATTCTGCCCTTAGTTAACATGACAGGTGAGAAAATCAATTTCCTTGTTTGGGAGAAGTAGACAGTGTTAAAGTGAATACTCAAAGAATCATTATTCATTCTCTTCACACTAGAATTCAAAACCAGTATTTGAAGTTTGGGGAAGTTATCTTAATTAGGATTATTTTAAATTGTCAATTTAAAGACAGCAATTTAATTACCAGGGAAACAGATCAAAGCAAATGCCTAAAATGTACATTTTAAAATTACTTATCAAGGAAGATGGAATCCAATAAAATAAGGGGGGAAAGAAAATAAATATGCAGATTTCCCAAGTACTCCCCTCCCAGGGAATTAAGAAGACTCCCTCTCTGGCTTCATGTGCTTGACTGAAAAACCAGTCATCCTTGTATGAAATAGATAAGTCACACCTGGTATATGCACATGTACAGAGAAAGACAGAGGACTGCTTCTGTCTCTAGAAGAAAATTTTCCAGGTTACTTTTGCAAAAGTGAGGCCACTCTTATGCCCTGCATTGCTGTATTTGCAAGTGAGGTAAGATGTCTGAATCTCAGCATTAATAGCTATGATTGACTTTGGTGCAAGAATGCACCTAGAAATTGGACTTGGAACAGCACAGAGCCTCATCACTCAGAGGAAACTTGGCAGGGGGACAGAGAGAGCCTGGTCCTGCCTACCTCAGGAGGATGCAAACATGAGGAGTGGAATAGCTCTCATACCCCTATGTATGAGGTCAGGGGAGCTGAATTCGCTCAGTACTTTCTATGAGGACCTACCACTTGTTGTGTTTGTTCTCATTGGTTCATGATGTCCAGTGACCTGAGTTAAAACATGTTCCTAGAGTCACTAAAATTATGCGATGCCGGAGGCATGAGAAGCAGAAGTTACTCACTGGGTATCTCTCCTTTTTGTAAAATTTTGTTAGTATATTACAGCTCCGATTGCTTTTGATATATTCAATAAATAGGCAATCAAAACAAACAGCGACTCTTAAATGCTTAAGGAAAGTCCACTGGGTTTTTGTGACTTTATGCAGAAGTGACTCCTCAGGCACAGTGTTTTTATTGCCTTTTTTTCCCCTTTCCTAAATGAAGGGGTCCATATATGCTATGCAAGAAAATATTTTTATTATTTTATATGGTGAATATTTGCATTAAGCTTATCTTGACTCCCTCTGACATCACTTGCAGTATTTTTTTTAGTAGTCTGAGATAAAGGGCAGGTTTTCTCCATTTCAGGTCTCCAAAGTGATGCTTGCAGTCACACAATTCATCAGGATGCATTAACACTTCTTCAACATACAGGTATCGCACCTAAAGTACATTTTAACAAATAGTATTCAAATAGTTTGTAATGACAATGCCCTCATATTCAGCTCTGGCAAAAGGGAGAGCACAGGGGTTTATCTCTGTGATCCAAAACAGGCCAGCTCACAGTATTGACCTAGCAGAGCTTTGGGCGATTATTATCATAACACAATATTATATTTTTATAAGGTTGTTCTGCCCTCTGAGCCTTCCACTGACATCCCATGGGAGTTGCCCCTGTGTATCTGACAGCTGAATTGGTCCTTGGTGAATTTTTAGCACATGGAGCTGTGCACACAACTTTGGTTAACAATAACATGTTGCTATGGGAGCTCTGTGCATGCAACTCCCTGCTCACTGTGTCGAAAATTGCTCTGGAAGACAAATGTAAGTATGTCTGGTATTAGTCAAATTTTTAAGTAGAATTAGAATCTTCTGCTCTGTGAATATCAACCAGAGAAGGAGCTTAGCATGAATAAAGATGCTTGCCAGCAGTGGCTGAGGTGCTTCTTCTGCTTTTCTTTAAACAGAAATCACATCCATAGCCGGGAGACTAATTATTTTGGAACCTAAGGGAAATGCAGCCTATATAAGAGAGAAAGTGATCTGCAGTTAAGGATCAGTGAGCCAGCTAATGGCTGGTTAGTCAGGAGGGTACAACTCCAGAATGTTAATAAAATGTGTCTGAAGTCCAAAACCTCAGGGAAGAGGCTGAATGCTGTAGAAGATATATGTAGACAGAGGCTCTGTTGTTTTCTACTCCTGAACTACTCCTTTAAAGAGGGTTTTAAAACCATTTTGAGACTTGTTTATGAATATCAAAATACCAGCAGGGTAATAAAGCAAAACTCACTGTAGCTGAAGGAAAAAATGTTACTAAAAGAAAAATATCCTTTTGTGAAGTACATAAAACATGTTTGGTGCTTGCTGAGCAGGTGTGCAGTGCAGTATTCTTGTACAGTAGAGGCTTGGCTAGTTTTCATCATGCCCTCACTTATAGAGGTCATGACTTATTAACCAAAACAGCATGTAACATTTAAAAATATAATATAATATAAATATAAATGCTAGCTGCTTTATTCTTACAAGAAATAGCTCAGGCCAATACCATGGCTTTGTTTTGCAAACAGAGAGTATAAAGTACAAATCAGCTAGAGGTTTTGACAAGAAAGCCTGTAGGAAATACCAAATTGCTACTTGTTGTGTATTACATTAAATAGTTATACATTATTTTGCTTGATATAGAGCATGCAGCTGTGTAATAAAGGCTGCAGAATAGTACTTCAACAAACACAAGAGAACACCTCCCTCCTTAAAATGTCCCCTCTTAGAGCACCAAGTGCTGTGATCCTGTGAGACTTGCTTGGTGCTGAGGACTGCAGGACGGATCCCACACACCTTGAAGACCTGAGCTGCAGGGAAACTGCAGGAACAGCTCAGAGGCAGGTGACAGAACAACTCCTTGGTATGCACCTGGAAGTGGACGCAGCTCTGTGTCATGATGGCCCAGCCACCTCAGCCTCCACTGCTCCATCCCTTCGTGCTGCTCATGGCTCAAATCCATCTGTCCATTGCCCTCTGAGAGATTTCTGTCCAGCACAGAGCCCTTTTATAGTTGTAGGAAGAGGCAGGTATGTGTTTTACAACTCTTTACAACACCAGATGCTTTGCTTAAATGAATTTACTATTTGGTGATTTACTGATTACTTGTACCAGTTTTCTGAACAACAGGGGCAGACGTTTTTTATCTGAGAAAGGTGCTAGTGAGACTGATACTGCGATGGTGATATTGTCCCCAAGGCATCCTGCAGTGCCAACCTTACAGAGGCAGATCTCAAGGGAAATCAAATTTTTTACATTAGGCTTGGAAGATTACTGCAGCCATGTTTGATGTTATGGTGTCAACAGCAGCCTTCTGCAAATAATATCATCACACAAGTAGTCTCTTGTAGTCTAACCTCTCCTTCCACAGGAGTTTATAATTCATAGTCTAGACTAATTATTCCACCTGCTCCTCTACTTCTGCTGGTAGTTTTTGTAGTCATGGTAGTTCCACTTTCAAAAAAATTATTTGGAAGCCAGAAAAAAATTGTATGCCAATTACACTGAAACAAGAACTCAACTGTTATCAGTAGAATCATTCCAATTTGCAGCACCCTAATTAAATTTGCTCTTGAGTTGCTTAAAGCATCCCCAGGAAAAATGTGTCAGCAGGTATTTTTTTTAGTTTTCAGCTTCTAAAACCAGATATTTTTAGTATATTAGTCCTTTTACTGGCAACATATAATATTTAAGTGAAAATTTTTTTAGTAGTTAGGGACAATAAATGACTGTACATATATACCAAGGAGTTAGAACTCACAAATAGGCCAGAGCCAATGAAAGACTTCTGCTCCACTCAGAAACACTAAGTGTCCAGTTTAGAAGATGGAACAGTAGAAACTTTTAATCTAGGAAGAAAGGAAGGGAAGTAGTCGGGCTATGGTCTTCACAGTCACATGGTGCAACACTGAATCAGATGATGAATGTGTGCCTGCAAGGAGCAGGACATTACCAGCCTCTAATGAAGGCTCCTTGCTAATGACTGTGCCATTAAAGGGGATCTTTCTTACCTGTTGGATAGACGTGTCTCACTTGGATTGCTGGCATTTTATAATACCAGCCATTTTTTCACGCTCCATAGGAATTTGAATTAAAAATGTCCAGAGTATCCCATACAACCGGAACAGACACAAATACAAAATATTGTATAGCAGACTTAAGCAAAAGTTTATCCTTATTTCTGCATTCTTCTGCCTGCGATAAATTCTGGCATCTTTTTCATATTTGTAATCCCATGTTGGTAGAGACGGACGTAAATTCAAAACAATGCTTTGGCGTACTTCCCAAAAAATGAGTTCATACATTGAGAAATGGATTCTTAACAGAAAATGCATGTTTGTAATTTGGTTTGACCAGTTTTCATTTCCATGTCATTTGTAATTTTGTAACAATGAAGTTTGCAGGAAAAACTCGTTGAGTGTTTACAGTGAGAGCCTTCCAAAATACAGTCAGTGTGTTTGGTATTTGAAAACACATCCACAGCTCATGAAGCCCCAGAGTGAAAGGAAATCTGGACTGAGTTTTCAAAAGTGGAAAGTGGGAATCTGCACACAGAATTGGGTGTTGGGTTGCACAGCTGCAGTGGACTCTCCTCTGGCTGGGAACCGGGACAACCAGGCAAAAACTGGGGCTTGCCTGCGTTGCTGTGCTGGTGAGGAAATATTTGCCTACATTATTTCAGCGGAGTCATGGTGTATTTGTTACTTTGAAAAGATGTGAGAAATCCTGCTTTCCTAATCATGGGAAATAATAAATAATGAGAAATAATCTCCTGGGCTGTGCTAGCAAGTGCTTGAGTGGAGAAGACAACAGCATGGCACATTTCTGCTCAAGTAACCTCCCGCAAAACTGTCTTAACCAGAATGCTTCAAATTCCTGAGCAGACTAATGCTTCTGGTTTGACTTGTGACTTCTGTGTCAGGTCCCTGAAGGTACCTTCAACCCCTACTCTCCTCAACAGTCTTCCCAGTGACCTCCATGCACACCACCTCCACCCAGGGCACAGGATTCTCTTTTGGCTCAGCCATGCCCCATCTCAGCCACATCTCTGCGCTATCTCTGGCCAAGGCTGGGCCCAGCACCATGGGGAGCTTTTCTCCTGGGCTCACTGATTCCCAAAAGTGTCCAAGGGCTCTTGGGACCCATGGGACAGCACCCATCAGGGGTCGTGGCCAGCCCTGGGCTCCATGCAGCACCCCACCCCACTCATGGGACAGCCCCACTCCTGCTGCACCCCACAGAGCACCTGGCTTTGGCAACAACCCGGAATGAGGAGCAGGGATAGCAACCATCAGTCTCACCTGAATGTAACAAACCAGAACAACCGTGGTTTCCATGCAAACTGTACCTTCTGGTCAGGGGGTTGGAAAAAAAAAGGAAAATTTGTCCTTTTCACTTTTCTTTATATTCACAGATGTGAATACAGTTTCTGTGTGTCCAAATTCTTTTCTAGCACATGGAACTGAAGTTTCTTTTGATGTCTGTTTTCTTTTCTACCTTTATTTTCCACTGTCTTCTCCAAACGTCATCTACTGGTGTGATATACACATTTCGTTATATCTGAAAACACAGTGCTCATAACCTGAAAATCAAACCCTCACGAGGGCCAATTGCATCCCTCCTAGCTTCAGTTCCTAAATCCTAAATTTTATATGGATTCTGGTGACTTGAGGGCTTCTATCTGAGAAACTGACAGATCAATTTGACATATTTTAAAGAATATTGAGTTCACACTTTTCTCTATACATGGATGTTTTATTTCCTCAGCTGTTCTTATTTGCTTTACTGAAGAAGTAGTATTGTGTCTCCAGTTTTGATTAAACATTGTTTGTAGTCCACTCTTCTAGCCTGCAGTGCAGAAGAAAATATGTTTTCAAAGACCAAATGTCAATAATAAGTTATTACAGCTGATGTTTCAAAGCTATAGCCCATGTTATCACCGTCTTTTATTCCATACAGCTTTCTGATCTATTCCACTCAAAGATCTGCTTTCTTGCAGTCTCCTCAAAGGAAATTTTATGGGATTTTTGATCAAGACAATGCAGAAATCTTCGAGTCTCAAGACAGTCCAAAATATTCTTCTTTTTTCTCCTTACAAAAATTGCAAGCAGTTTTTTTTATCTTGTTCTATGAAATAAAGGGCTGGGAGTTAAAAGGATAACATTTGATAGAATACTTCTTTATTGAAAAGTATCTATGAATAAGCAAAGGATGTTGGTTGAGATACGACTGACCCACCCACCAATCCTTGAAAATTATACCTTGTGCAGAAGAGGGAATTGTTGTTCTTCACCTGCACTGAGAAAGGGCAGGTTGCCACAAATCTCTCCTGCATGGGGAATGGCTGTGTCTCTTGAGGCCTCAGGTCCACGGGGCAGCGCTGTGTCACCCGCCCTGCAGCAGGGCGTGTGCCTGAGAGCTTCTCCGAATCACTGAGCTCTCCTCCGACTCAGCTGGAGAATGTGGGAAGGGCCATATCTCTTTGTGACGTTTCACAGGACTAAATCATGACTTTTACGCTGTAATATCTTCCTGTTTAGTAAACATCAATTTAAAAACATATCATGCAGTGCTTTACATGGATATGTCTCAAGCCTGATTCCTTTTCAAATGGCCTTTTCCTCTTGTAGGTCCCCCCGTAGATCAAATTTGGGACACAGCCTTCTGTAAAGCCACCTTAATTCCCATTAACTTCAAAGAGTGTGGCCCACATGAAACAGTGGATTATTGCAGAAAAGTACAGCTTGCTTTTTGTTTTTCTAATACATTTATAACTGTTTCACAGGTTTTTTTGTATTCTGCATAAGTCCCTGAATTTATTTCAAAACTTAAGTGTCTAAATTCATGCAACCTACAGCATTTCTCATTTTCAGAATTTTTATTTTTAAATATTACAGTTTTTAAAGGCATGAGATTTTTTTATGGCAATGAGATCTTTCTTTTTTTTCCATAAAATACACTTACAATGTGCTTTTCTTAGTTCTTTACACATTTGATTTCTTAATAGGTTTTGCAAACTCTGTCAGAGTCAGTGACAAAGTAGTTTCCTGACAATGACAGAGCATTGGCTTGCCATTTTAATGCTTTTGCCTCCACTTCTCTTTTGGGATAGATATTCAGACATATATCACCTTCTTGCAGCAGATTAATGGGTTCATTGCCATTTCAGCCATTCAGCATTTTTTCTCAGGTGGACATTCTTTGAGTTTTGTAACAAAATGTCGTTACAGAAAGAAATAGGAAACACAGCATATGTGGAAAAATATCTCAAAAATAAACATTTGGTTGTCTTTCAGTGCACACCTGGATAAGGTATGAAGATCACAGCCACTGACTTTTTGGAGTTACAAGTTGTGGAGTTTTCAAACTTTCCAGAAATAATTTTGTTTAGGTACGCCCATTTATTAGAGGTAAATATGAAATATTGGCATTTATCCACATTACTTTAAAGAAAAGACGGAATAAACCTCATCCCCATTTCCAGAATTATAACTTTGTGTTATGCTAGCATTCCCTTCCTACCAAAAATTTCCATGTATCTATGAAAAGGTTTTTTTGAGAGCTATGCAGTCTATGGTTTACAGCTATTCAGATGTTAATGTACTAGGTTTTTATCTGAGTAGGTTCTGTGTTTAACACCATGTTAAACTAAAGACAGCAAGTTTGCTGAGTCTGGGACACTCTCAGTATGGAGACTAAATACATTCTCTTTGCTCTGCTTCCTCAAATGTGTTTGCTTGTCAGGTAGGCCGTATAATAAGGCAAACTGGAATTATTTACAGTGCCATTGCACTGGGGATAAAAAGGGCCCAAAAAATGTGATTTCAGTAAAAAATTTATTCTTCGTCTAGATCCCTGTGCAAGGTGGTCAGGGTGGCTGGAGGCTGTCTTCTGCTGGGCATGGCCATAGGCAGTCCTTTGCCTCAGAAGATCCAGTCTCAGCTCCTCAACCACAGGCTTGCAGGCACTGGGGAATTACTGACTTCTACTCTGGCTTCCCAGGATTATTTATGTATTTGGCTAGGTGTCTTCTCTCTTCTGGCTGGCTGCCCTACCCCCTAGGTTTTTATTTGATGTTTCTTCTTGCCTGCCTTCCTCCTGGCCTCGTAACTCCTGCATTCCTGTCTCTGCCGCGATCCAGGGGTAGAGGATGTGGCCCCATTCAGCCACTCTCCATTTACAAGGCTCCCCAGGAAAGTCATGCTGTACCTCTCAGCTCTTCAACAGCTCTCAGCCCACCTCACTTAAAACTTCTCCCTTATCAATCAGACTGTCTCTGAAAACAAATTCAGACTCCCAATCCAGGGCAAAACAGGCTGCTGAAGCCTAGCGAGGGGTGAGGACTAAAGCACAGCATTTCTTACCCAGCTGTTAGGAGCTCCCTAACCAATATTGGGCACCGGGTCGATTGTCTTTTGAATATAAGTGTTTAATTTTAAATATTTCACCCCATGTGACCAGGCACCTAATCTGCCTGTGAAACCTTCTCAGAAAGCAGTAAGGTGCCTTTCTGGATCGCACCAGGGTTGTCAGACCAGAGCCATGCTACATTCAGAAACACAGCAGTCAGCTCACCCTGCTCCCACGGCCAAAGCTGTGGTCCAAAACCCATTGCCAGCTGGAGTGTGGTGCCATAAAACATTTGGCACCGAGTGCTGCATGATCCTTGAAGACGCTGGTTCTTGGCAGGAAAGAAGCTCTTGCCTCCTTAAAAATTGCCTCAAGGGATAGATTTTCTTTATTCACCTCTTCTTATTTCTTTTTTTTTGTCCTCACTATATCTTTCAGTAGATTTTACTCTCTAACAGTAATATAGTCCAAGCTGCATGATTATGTTTCATTTATTAGTTTATTAATTATTTCATTAAATTAACTTTTCTTTAAAACCTGCTATATATAAAGGTGTGTGCTTTTCCTACAGAGGGTACACTGCTTTTGCTTTGCATAAGCAATTCCACTTTTACTTTATCCTTTTGTAATTGTTGAGGAGGAAAACTGATTAAGAAATAAAACATACAGTCAAATAGGAAACTTAATTTCATTCAGGTATAAGCAGAGTTTAGGAAGAGATAGATGCCTCTTTCTCTGTTCTTATTCACAGATGATGTGAATATCTGGGAAAATACACCCAAATACAGTGATGTTCCCTGGTCTGCAGTTGTTTTCCTAATAAAGATGGGAAAACAATTAGATGGTTCTTGGAATATCTGAATGATGACATTAGAAATAAAAAAAAAGCTGCAGTTAAATAATATCTTAGCACTGCAGCTGTGGAGTGGGGAAATACAAAAACTATTGAAAAGCTGTACTGGCTTCTCATTGTTCAAAACAGGGCATTCTAGCAAAAAAGTGCTGCAGAAGACAAAAAAAACATCTTTTATACTCTCAGTTGGTTTTTTTAAGGGAAAGGAAGGTTTTTACCATCACATCCCGGTATATCTCTTTAAGTGCTACCCACGACAACTGTCAGGTAATGTCTGTCATGGAAACAAATACTCTTCACCTTTCCTGATTTTTAGCAGCTGGTCTGCTTCTGCTGCTGTTGCTGTTCTCCATCAGAGCTTTCTCAGGAAGACTGGGGTCAGGATTTAGTCCTGTTTAGGGCTGAGGAAAACATGGAGCAACTTTAATTTCAGATTCACTCCAAAACAAGGTTTAGTTTAGATTTAGAGTTTACCCACAGCCATACTGAGCATTTATCAGTCCTGGCCATCAGTTTCTTAGAAAATAAGGATTAGAGAGAAAATGGAGCTTAATTGCACAGTAAAACAGCGCTATTGCAGCCTGACTCCTCAGCTACAGTGCCGTAGGGAAATTTGATTAATTCCTCACAACTGGTCCACCATTGCTGTCCTGAAGTCCCTAAAAAGAGAAGAATGCAGAGCAGTCATCCTTCTAAGTGGAAAGAGATGGCAAAGTCCCTCCTAGTTTGTCCTGGTCTATATAACTGGTACAGGGTTTCAGATTAACAGAACTAATCTGTAGAGACAATGTTAATTGGATATACATACCTAGCAGCCCCTGTTATAAGGCAGCATCATTATTGGTTTGTTAAGTTTTGGTTGGGTTTTTTTTGCTCCTCAACCACAATTCATTTAGTTTGCTGTATATGGAGCAGTCTATTTATTTTCCTGAAATTATTTATGGCACTGTGAAAAGTAATAGACTTTTTGTCTGAGCTCTGTCTCTAGACGGCTGAAAGCATACCTGAAAAATGCCAGGGTGTAACACCATGGTTGCAGTGACAATGCACTGTTTATTCAATGTTATGCACATCTTGCCTACTAAGATCAGAGGAGTTCCATGTTAATTTTTGGTTATGTGTAGCTTCTTTTCACTCTAGTTTATGTTTCAGCAAAGAATTAAACAGGATATGAATTTATAGGCAGCTCAGAAAACAGATTGAAATGCTAGAGCAAGTTTGTAACTCTCCTTGACACTATGTCTTTTGAGATGGATATAGATCATTTCATACATTGCTACAATAATTCTTGAGGTTGGCTGACTCTTGAATGCCTAATCTTTTGACCTTTATGATGTATTAATGTTTTCAACATATTTATCTAAACTTTTAAGAATAAGGCATCTCAAATTATGTGTGGAGGGAGAAAAAGAGGAAAGGAAAGAAATCTGGAACCAATAAACTTGTGGAGCTTGTAAATTCTTTCTTTCCAAGTTATTCATCCTAAAGAGGGTACAGGCTCTGCTTCTTAGAAACAAAAATGCAGACAGAGGAATGGGACACTTAATGAGCATAATTTATCTGGAAGCTTCAGACTGAGGACAACCTATGTTGAAGTATCTGCCTTTCCAGTTAAATCTCTTACATTTCTTTCCCAAAATGAAAGGTTCCTACTCCAAAACAGTGAAAATTAGTGGAAAATTAATCAAAACCTGACTGGGGGACACTCGTCTTCAATGCAGGTTATGTCCACATTAACTTTGCTGTGACTCTCATAGTTTGAGAGCTTTAGTCTATGTGGAAACCATTTTTTCTGTTTCCTTTTCTTTTCTTTTTTTTTTTTTTAAACCATCACCACTTCAAAAGTGGATGAAAGAACACTGTAAAAGAAAAAAAAATAAAAAAGGCTTAGGAAAATAATTTAAAAGCAAAAGCCACAGAGAGGAAATTCAAAGCCACAGAATATGTTTTATGAAATCTGGTCAATGAAAGCAGGAAAGGAGAAGATTAAATTGAAAATATTTGGCAACCTTAAATATAATAGACACCAGTAATCATTTGCTGATGTGTTTACTGTATAAACTGCACACGAATGAGCTAAGTATATACAACATGTCAGATTTCAGGTGTGAGCCAGATTATGTGTTCATTGCCTTATGATTTCCAGGAACATGTGTTTTCTCATCAGTGTTCCCAAAAACATGTAGAATATGGAGACTGTAGCACTGATACCACAGGCCTTAGAACTTAAATATTTTATCAATAAAACAGGTAAGCTGCTCTCATGCTCCTCACTTCATGTCCTTTGGAAAGTGTTGTACAGCCATGAGGCCCCAGACTTCATATTGCAGTTTCCCATTCAACCTCAAAGCAGCAGAGTGAGAAGATATTATTGCAATAAATCAGGAAGATTGTATTATTTGTCAGTTCTATCAAAAACTGGCAATTGTTCTGCATGAATTGGGCATCTGGATTATCAGCAGTGCTTACCCCTTAAAGCGCAGCAAGAAAGTCAGTTTATGTCCCTGGCTGCTGCTTTTCCTCTCTGCTCATACCCCTGAGTGTAGCTATAGCTGGTTCTGTATCAGGGTAGCATTTCACTCATTTTAAATCAAATTCCTATTAGTTAAAATAGACTCAAAGACAGTCAAATCTAAGATAACAGGAAGGAAATACTGAAAATCCTTAGAAATGCTGGGAGGAAAAAAATGTTCAAACATATTCCCAAAGAAATTATACCTTTGAGGTTAACTATATCATTGAAAGTGGAAGATTTAACCCAACTCCATGGGTCCAGTGCCTTCACAGGAATGACCTGCTGATGTCAGAGGAGAAAGGCTGTATTAATTCATTAGAGGGGATCTCAGTCTTTTAAGTGAAGGGTAACTTTCTGAGAGATGACTGAGTGCCTCTCCAGTATAGCTGGTTTGGGGTTTCTTTCCAGAGGGAAGCCCTGAACAGCAAAACAGGCTCATGGCACTCCATGCTTGGGAACCCTGACTGTTTCTAAAGCCTCACAATTCTTCCATCAACTGTCATTGTCATTGCACAGCAATTCATGTGGGATCGGAACAGTGAAATGTTGACAGGTGAGTAGTGCTCATTATGCCCTGCTGGTCAGTGGACACCCAAGAGGTCTCTGGGAAGTGGACAGGGAAGGTACTGAGCTCTGGCTACTAGCAGGACACAGCCAGACACTGCCTCGATAGCCCTGTCAAGAAAAAGCCTAATGTTTTTCCAATTACAATTTCAGGTAAAATTTAATCAAGGACAAAAGGATCTAGTCACAGTGTCACTAGAAACACAGATATTTAGGTCTCTTTTAAGCCCCATGACCAGCTGATACCACCCAAGTTCCCCTCACATCAAGCGTTCTTTAGAGTCCCCTATAATTTGAGTCGTAAGCCTGAGCCTCAGTATCTTCACAGAAGAGAAAAGAAAGACATATCACAGGGATGTTGAACTGCAAAGAGAACACCAAGCTGTTTTGTGTGGAGGGGCCAAGCCCCTGGCACTGGGACAGGGGTGTGGTTCAGATCTCACCAGCCTGTGCTTGGCACGATGCTGAAGGGCCTCAAGCAGAGAGGGTGGGGACTTAGTAACCCCCATGCTCCTTCTCCCCAGGGCAGCATTTCATTCCAGCCCACAGGGAAAGCACTTTTGGATCATGCAGGCCAATTTACTAACGAGAACATTCTGACCCTAATGAGAAATGGGCAGCCACGCTAATGCTGGAGGATATATTGAATATCATCACATACTATCAAATCCATTGTCATAAACTTCAAATTCCAGTTATCTATTCCTGTCAGACCAAACCAGCCTGAAGTCACAGACCAACCCACTGATTGCAGACACAGTGCTATGTCTGTAACTGTTTGGTTTTCTCTGAAACCAGCTTCCACATCCCCTTGTATCTCCTCAAAAGCAAACTCGTTCTAAATGTTGAACACAAACCGCTTTCAATATCCATCACCAGTTTTCCACATTGGACTTTTATTCTCAAATTGTATGTTGGCAGTTGCAGTCAATAATGACTACAGAATTTTCTATTACCTTAACTGTAGCAAACTGAAATCTAGTGCCTCTGAAAATATCCTGAGGGTTAGTAAAATAAAATATTTGCAAATGGAGCCCAGCAACTCTCCTCTAATTACTTTAAATTTCAGTATATAGGGACTATGTTGAGTAACTAGTCAATTTATTTGCATGCTGGAAAAGCTCATGCTCTAGGCATGTGTTTATATGAAAACAGCTTCAAGCATATGCTTTTTACTTTTCCCAAATAGACAGATAATTTCTTTTTGTAGAGGCTCATAATAGGTTTTCTGCTCATATGCTGCCATTAGCACAGATTTTTTTCTTATTTATAGTTTTGTGGGAATGTACTGTTCTTGGAAGATGATAGACTGACAGTCCTGCAAGGTATTCCAACCTGCCCTGCTATTTTCCTTAATCCTGACCTAATGAAATCACCTCCTGGGGAGAGAAAGATGGTCACTCTTCATCCCCTGCTGGTACCTGGCTTCTTCACTGGAGGCTGCTCACAAACCTAGCAAGCAAGATCACTTCTCAGGGTAGGCAGTGTGCTTTGGGCACCTACGTGGAAGAACTGGTTGAAGAATTTTTTGTTTGCTAATCTGCTAATTCTATAAATGCAGAAGCCTAAAATTCAGTTTTCTTTAGCATACTAGGAATTAGGATATGTCTCCAATAATTTGCACAGAGTTTTATAAAATTCAGTATTTTATATAGATTTTTAGAGTAGCAATGTCCTTGTTTCATAGAAACACTTCCATTTCATTAACATCTATGCTGAAAAGGAAAAAAAAATTGATTGTCTACTTATTTATTAAACTCCAGGTCCCTTTCACAATGATCACAATCAAACATTCAATCATGCTAGATTTAAAACCATC
>VXBU01018307.1:503041-524948 GCA_013400315.1 Bombycilla garrulus | reverse complement strand
CGGGAGGAGGGCGGAGGGACGGGAGGGTGGGACGGAGGCCGGGGCCGAAGGGGGAGAAAGGGAGGAAATGGGTCATCCGCAGCCAGGACAAAAGAGAGCGGCTCGGTGCCTTGAAGAACGTGAAATAAGGGCTGCAGCTGCGGATGGGCTGCCCGCGGCCGGGCTGGGCGTGGGTCTGCGTGGTGGGGGGAAACCCGCGGGACTCAGCTCCTCGGGGGGCAGCAAGAAAGCCTTCGTGTGGGGGGCTTCGGGGCAGGAAAGGGGATGAGTAGGGCAGGGAAAGCCGCATCGGACGTGGGGTGGACGTGGCTGTGTTGGGGGCGGGAGAAGAAGAGCATAAACTCCCCCACGCAACCAGCCAGGCCTGCTCCGCTTCTCCCCGCAGCCAGCGCCTGCCACCGCGGCCCCGCACGGAGAGGCGGCTCCACGCGTGGGTCGCCCCACGGCTGCCCCCAGGCGACAGCCCCGGCCCCTTTGTCCCACGGCAGAGGCCGCCTCTCAGCGCAGCCCGGTTCGGGCCCCGTGCCGGGCCCGCCGGCGCAGTGAGGGCCAGGGACCCCGGCCCGCCCCGGGGGGAGGAGGGTTCCCGGGCAGCCCCCTCCCTCCTCGGGCTGCGCTGGCTCCCAGCAAGACTCTCTCCAGGCAGGCAGGGGTTTGCGGAGTGGGGGCTGTTTTAGGGTGTCTGCCTGCCACCCTCTCGCTTCCCTCAGTCCCCCTCAGCGCGAGGGAAGGAGGGGAGCTGAAGTCTCGTTAGAGGCTGCGGCACACCCGCAAGCTCCTGGGATTCTGCACCCCAGGCGGAGCCGGTCGCTGGTGGGCACCGAGCAGCGATCCAAGGGAGAAAGGAGAAGGGGCGGGTCGGGCTGTGTGTACCCCTGTATGGGAGTAGTACCGTGTTCGGCTCTGACGACACCCTCACTCTTGGTGCTCAGGCGCTGCCCACCTTTCGTCAGTTCACCTTCAGAGGGGCTCTCTCGCCCCGCTGCCGGCCCGGTGCTTCCCCACGGAAACCCGTCGAGGTGAACGGGGTGAACAGCCCCGGCGTTACTTGCCCGGGTCGGCTCCTACCGGCTGAGGGGATGGGGCAATACTTAATTTCCATCCTCGACGTGGCGAGAGCCCAAGTTCGAGGCAAGACAAGTGCAGGGGAGGGTGCAGATATCACCCGCGACGGAGCGGCCCCTCACCGCGCCGTCGGGCATCTCGTCGGGGGTGGTGGGTGTCCATCGCCCCCGGCCCGGGCCGTAGGGGAGCGAGCCTGGGAGCCCCTCAGCTCCGAGATAAAACACGCCTGGGGGGTGGGGGGGCGAGCCCTCTCTCCCCTCCGCCACGAAAACACCCCTCGGCATTAGTGCAAGGGCCGGAGGTTCCCAAATTCAAGCAAATAGCAGGGAGTAAATATCTGGGATTCGGAGAGGAGAGAGGCGTTGTGCTTGCGCGGAGCAGCCGGGACACGGCGTGATTTTAATTGCTACGTGTTTTTAACCTTAAGTTGCTTAAACACCGAACACATTCAATCTCTTCTGTCCGAAAACGACCGTCCGAGAAGCCGAGTGGGGCGGGTTTGTCACTGGCGTCGGGATGAATGGGAGTTCCCCCGCGACGGCAGCGGGGAGGCGGCGAGGGAGGCTGCGCGGCCGCGGAGGTTGCGCGGCGGCCGAGAGCAGTCCCAGCGCGGCAAGCTCTTTTCTTGCCGGACAGGACACCGAGCCTGGGACAGAGCCGAAACCCTATACGTTGAAAAGAAAAAAGTGGTTCCGGCGCAGGAGAAAACCCGCATCATCCTCTCACCCTCCTCCTCCCAAACCTACAAATATCGGAACTTAGACAACGGGGAGTGCTCGCGCAGAATCGCGGGAGCTGATACCTGTTGTAGGGTGCTATTTTTGGGGCTTGGGGCTGGAAATGGAGGAATAACCCTAGGCTTTGCAGAGCAAGAGAGCTGCAGGTGAGGAGGGTAGCGCTGGCTGCCACCTGACGAGTCAGCCGTGGGTGACACGAGTTGCTCATGGGAGGAGGAGGAAGAAAGAAAGAAGGACCCCACGCCATCCAACGCTCCCCGTCCAATCCAGAGCCTGAATTTTCCGGACAGCCGCCGCGGTGCGCGCTCCCGCCGTGCGCGGCTCCGAGGAGCGGAGGCGGCCTGCGGCACAGACACCTGCCCCGACCAGGAGCGGGTCCTGCCCTGCCCGAGAGTTTTATAGAACTGGGAGCAGTTTCTCAGCCCGGTTTTATTATAGTCTAAAGCCCGTTTGGGTGGGTGGCGGTGCTGCCGCTGTGCCGCGGGGGAGGGGTGTCGCGGGTGGAGCCTTGGGGAGTGGCTGGCAGTGTCCGTGCGGGGTGGCTCAGCACTCCCCGGCCTCTGGCACCGGTCCCTTCTCCCCCACGGCCCGTCCTGCCTGGCCACAGTGTTGGCATGAGTGTTCCCGCTCACTCCTGCCCGGTCCCGCTCGTGTGACTGCCTGTGCTCGTCCGTCCTGCCCCTACCACCCTCCCTGCCAGTCCTGCTTGGTCCTGTTTCTCCTGCCTGTCCCTGCCTGCCCACCCCGCATCCCCTGGGCTAGCAACCCTCAGTCTCTGCCCCTGGTGCTGCTCATTGGTGGCAGGGAGCTCATGGACATTTGTCGGGGGCTGTACCTTTTCGCAGGGTACATCCCTTTCATCTGTACTAAGGAGGAGGGAAGCTGCTTCCTGTGGGAAGTGGGTGCAAAGGGTCAACGGGACAGATCCAGTCAGCTCTCCCCTATCCCAAACCTGAAAGCAGCTTCCTAGACACCCACCATGACCAACCTGCATGGCAGACCGTGTTTGAAAGTTGGGGCCATGTTACCAAATATTTTACAGCAGCTGCTTAATGTTCTCCTACCCGGTTATTAAACACAAATGGGAGTAAATTAAAATGGCAGAGTAAAGCGAAATAAAACCTCTTCTTTCATTCTATTAAAAGACAACATCTAATTAAGGAATATTTGAATTCCACAAAAACGCAGACTCTCCACAGTGGCATAAGACTTTGCTTTTAAAACTATAGCCAAATGCAAACCAGCCCAGCTCAGACCATGCTTAGGTGCAGCCTTGATCCTAAGGGCCAAGGGCCAGGGCAGGCCAAAGACAGGGGCCAGCTGAGATACCCTCATTGTGGGGGGCCTCCTTTGACTTTTTGTTCTCATTTCTTGCAGGACAGGGAAGCAGGGTTGGCCCAGAGCAGATTTTTAGGTTCCAAGTTTGCTGGTGGTGAGCCAGGGCTACACCAGGCGCTGGCTTCAACAGCCATGCCCAAGTGCCCAAGTGTGCCTAACTATTGGGGACAGCCCTTGGATTCTTTTCCCCCCCGTTCTCTAGCACAGAAAAAAACCCCAAACCCCTCCTTTGAAACCGTTCATCATGAAATGCCTGAAAACCTTAAATTATTTTATGCCATTGCCCAACCCAGGGCAGTCTGCCCAGGATTCTATTAACATCAGTACCTAGATTTCTATTCTCTAGCTGGCAATGCTCATTTGCCAGATGCATTTGCCATTTAGTGCATCCTGCCAGGGTTAGAGAAATATAACCCAGGAATGAGATCAACCTGGGAGCATACCTGTGGGGTTTGATGCTTGCAGCTGGCATGTGGGATCTTTTCAGGGTTATGAACCTGCCAGGCAGTCCTTGGAGAGGGAACTTTGAGCTGGGGACATGCAATTCTGCACCAAGTGGCTCTTAAATAGAAAGTAGAGAAAATGGGAAGAACTTAAGCCCAAACACAAAAATGAACTGTGGGCACTGAGCTCTTCCAGTGGGGTAGAGAAGCAGGGAGGTCAATAGTTCCAGTTGCCCAAGATGGTAATGAGCTGGCAAGATAAGAATTTAGCAGCATTTTATAGCCATGTAAATGGAGCTTCATTCAGTGTTTTGTAAGGTACCATAAAGCGTAAGTCTCTCTGCCTCTTGGCTGCTCAGTTCTGCTTTGTGTTTTACCCAAAAAGAGACAAAGTCTGCAATTGCAGCTAAAGCCCCTTTAGACACAAATAATGCGTGCATGTACCTACACCTGGTTCCCAGCCCTTCCCTCCACACAGGCACCAGTCTCACCCGAATACCCTCAGATCATGTGCATCAGAAGAGTAAATTCCACAGGGATTTTCCCAGAGTATAAGGGAAAGGAAAACAAACTTGAAAAGGAGACGATGCTGCTGGCATCCACTTCCCTTCTCCCCTGAGCTCTCCAAGGACACTGCCAACCCCTTAGCACCGCACAGAGCATGGGGCACAGAGTGACAGCAAGGTCCCCTTTAATGGCAGATGTGGCCTTGTATTAATGGCCTGTATAGTAGCGTCTTCTTTATTTTATAACTTTGCCACTTAAGAAACAGAGTCCCAGCTTTCCTAGAGATTACAGTATCGCTCCCTCCCTTTCTCAGCTCCCTGTCTGAGAATTTTACTTTATTGTATCTAAAGCAAATTTAAAATGTCAAGGTGGAGGATTTTATTTAAAAAAAAATTGTTTTGACTGCTAGAAAACATGGGGCCAAATCATTGTCAAGTCCATCTTACCTGCTGCCCTACCAGAAGCATCACTTGCAGCTTCCATTCTCTCCAAGGAGCCTGGGGGTCTGACAAGCCAGCAGGGACAGGGGTGGGGAGGGACACGTATCCCATCCTCTGGCTGGGCAGCTGGGCAGATGTGGGACTGGAGAGGGTAATGGTGAGATGAATGTGCAGACAGCCCAGGCTGGTCCCCAGGAGAGAGGGCCACGCACATTTTGTCTGCTGCTTCTGTCTGCTGCTTTGAGGACGGCAGCCTTCACCTCCCGAGGGAAGGAGCCCACCTCTACCCTTGCTGGGGCAGTGCCCACGCTCTGACACGACAGGACACCTTCTAGCTCAGGACTCCTCACGACAACACTGGACTTTGGACTCACAGAGGGCAGCAGTGTCCCGTACTGTGCTAGCACAGGCCCTGGTGCTTCCCGGTGACAAAAGGGAGCAACATGACAATACGTGAGCTGCTGGTGACATGGATGTGCAGGCTTGTCTGTGGCTGCCAGCTCTGGGAATACGTGTAGCTCCGAGCTGGCAGAAGGTGCCTGATTGATGGCTGGCTATTGTGGGGCTAGAGTAGATGTGTCGTGCCAGCTTCTGTGTACCCAGTCCAGAAACCCAGGGATTATATCAAAATGGCAGCTTACAACCATGCCTAAATAATAAAGGTGCTTTCTTACAAGCGCAGTGAACCCAGCCATTTCCTAATGCCAGCACTGCATTTGCTTTCCACATTTGCATCTGTGGCTTGTCTGAGCTCCGCACGTTGGGGAATTTAAAAACAATCATTCGTATTTTTTTTCCTTGTTTCTGAATGAACTAGGCTCCTGCAGAAAAATAGCAGGGTGGAATATATTTCTGTTCAGGGATATAGCATTCTAGTCAAGGCATTTGGAGAGTAAAAGCGTAAATGTACAAAGCTGTGAAGAGATAATACATGGGGAAATGATTTCTAAAATATAGAGGTAGAACCAGGATTACACTTTTCCAGAAGCAATTTGTAGACTGTGTGGCAATCAGAATTGGCATGGCAAGTGTGAATCTTGGCTATGCACAAATAGATGCTATAGGGATCCCTCGCCAGCCATGTAAGACAATTAAGGCCACAACACGATGGTGTGCACATTAAGCTGTGATACATGCTCACACACAAACACAGACATGTCTGTGCACACACATATCTTTACAACCAGCACAGCATGATTTTTCCTTCGTTTTCAGAAAGGTTTAGGAATTTTGAAGCACTCTGATAATTTATGCTTACCTATAGGGTCTCAACCATTGGGGCGGCACCCGGTTTATTTCTTGTTGATGTTGATGTCAATAATTTATTTCAATGACCAGAGGGGACGTGCTATGCATTAATGATTACTTATGTGTTCTATACATATTCAGATTTTGACTCCTGAGACTGTGCACATTTAGTTTGCCAAGAGATGCTGCTGCCTCTCCAGCAGGTAGTATTAACTGAGGCAGCATTAAAGCATCAAGAAAGGCATTGGGAAAATATCATTGATAGATGAGAAGGGCCAGGAACAGATCATAAACTAAACTTCACTAAAACTGAAATACACTCAGGACACTATCTTTCAACGAAAGATTATTTAAAACTTAGTCTTTGAGTGCAGAGATCATAATGGGATCAATTACATTTTGGAGCCAAAATTGTGTTGCCAGGTTATAAACTCACATTTCTGTCATGGTCCAGTTGCTGCTAGCTAACCATCTCTTCAGCCACCAGCACGGCATTTTTAAAGGACAGTTTGGGAAATACATGACTTGGGAGGAACCAGGGGTGCCAGGGAGTCAGTCTGGTTCAAGAATGACTCTTTCTTTTTGTAGCACGGGAGGGAGCGCTGGGCCCACGGCATCATCAACTCAGAGGAGGCAAGGGAAGCACAGACAGAATTACTAACCACATCTCCCTCCATGACAAACTTGTTTCCCTTGTAAGAGGTGAGATACTTCTTCAAAGCACAAAGGAGAGGGGATAACTGGCAGGTGGGGCTCTGTTTGAGCATGCAGAGATTCTCTCCCCCTTCCCTGAGGTCTATTTTTTGTGGTTGTAGCTGCCTTTGAAAGGCAGTAATGAGGTAGGAAATCTTCACACTCCTTTTGGCACTGAAGGGTTTCAGAGCAGGATTGACGCTGGATGGCTTGAAAGAGAAAGTCCAAAACAGGAGAAGTATTTTGCGGTAGTGTAGTTTTTTTTTAGTGGCATACAAATAATTTGTGACTACATGGACAGCTAGCAGAGCAGGATCATTTACAAGTTTTCCTAAATGGTGGTTCTTCTTGCTGATCATCATTATGCAGACTTGGTTATTCTTGCTGCTGAAAGCCTATCTTCTTTAAGGTCTCTCTGGGATGATGTAAAGTTTTAATTGGCAATATGGATTTCTAACTCAGCTAATACTAACAGCGCCCTTAAGACAAATCAACACGGCTTTGTCAGGAAGAAATAATTCCCGTAGTGGAAGCCGGAAGGTGTTTCTTTTCTCTCTTGTGTGATAGAAATAAGAATCTTGCCCCAGATCTGCTCCGAGAGACATGGTCTGTGCACAGGGCTGAGAGCTGGGACACACAACCACTAATCCCAGCTCTGACAGACCTCCTCGGTGGCAAATCTCCCCAGCCTCCCTTTCGACACCTGTAACACGGAGATAATGAGCAGGACGTCCTCCCTTCCCCGGGGCTCGCTGCGCTGGCTGCCGTGTGCGGAGCTGTGGGGGCTGGTCCCGCAGGCATGCCTGCGTACAGCCCTGCTCCACGCACTGGCATCTTGCTGCCATTTGGTTGGCAAAAATACCCCACAACAGCACAGCGCTCCAGACGAGCATGGGCAGGCATGTAGCAGTCATCCTTTGTTTTCTTTAAACGGTTTCAACCAAATAACATCTCTTTTCCTGGAGCTGCAGGCAAGCCATTTGGCCTCCTGGCAGACAGCTTTCCTAGTCCTCGTGAGCCCACTGTTTACTGGAGAGGCTCATGTTGCATTTTCTGCCCCTTTCTCTCAAAATGTTCCTTCTGGGGGGGGGGAGCAGGGGAGAGTGTGTTCTCATTCTCTTTTGTTTCATTTTTCGAGCCCCAGAGCTGGCAGAAAACAGCTCCCTCAGAACAAGTGTGGCTGGTATAGAGCAATGGCTGAGGTGGGGATGCTTCCCGGCTGCACGGGCCATGCACCCGTGATTAAGATCACTGTTGGAAAGAAACGGGCAGTTTTAGAGGGTTTTTCATAGAGCACCCAGCAGAACCCAGCACGAAGCAACAAGAGATCTAGCAAATGCCAAAATGGCTCTCAGAGCGAATTATTTTTTATCCTTGGAGGGATTTTTTAAAAAACTCTTCAGTATTGACAGACTGTCAAGGAGAGATATTTCTGATTTTCAGGCTGAAACAAAGCACAATGACTTGTACTATGGCCCTAATAAAGGCAGGCAGGTGAAAATAGGAATGAAGAAAGGAACACTTGCTTGGCTCTTGCCCCCTCGTATTTGTCAGTGTGTCTGTGACCTGAGCAAGCTGCTTCCTCTGCTGCACAGCTGCCACCGCAGTGGCCCACAGTATCACGGGGACTCTGTCCAGGTGCAGCCAAGGCCACCAGTCCCAGGCACACGGTACAACCCTCACCAATGGTTAACTTCATCCCTGCTCCAAAAACACCAGGAATGCTGAGCAAGGAAGGCCATACCAATTCTAACAAAAGCCACTCCCCCATTGCAATAATAAAGTAATTTTCCCCTCTCTTTTCTTCCCCGAGAAAGCCATGTATGAAATTGTGGCAGAGAGGGCCCAGGCCACACCAGGGACTGGATTTTACGAGACCTGAATCCTACATCCACTCCGGTCCTTTTGCTCCATCTTGGAGATAATTGCATTGTGTCTGTCCCTCTTTCAGCTGTCCTGTTTTTGGGTCAGGCTTGTTCATGTTATTTGTACAATAGGTAGAACCAAGGGAGCTCCCAATTCACTGTGGTAGTGGTAGTAGCAGCAGTAATAAAAATAGTAATTATAATTATATTAAGAGACTGAGCTGTAGCCAAAACAAAATCCCTTTTCACACATTCCTATTGAGATGCGATCCATAAAACTGCATTTTTATGTCAACACATTGGCAATGCTATAACCCAGAGGCTGGAATAGGCAAAGGCATAGCTGTATGCATATTTATTTTATATCACCCCATTTTTACACCAGTGTGTGTATGATTACATGGCACATAAGAATTTATTCTCCAGTGTTCACTGAGATATGCATACATAGCAGTGCTCCATTTACACAGCTAATGTTAAATGACTGCTTTGTTATTCTGGGTGGTGCACAGGTAGCCTAACCTTTTCTGACCAGATGCGAGCTGCTCTAACTCTTTTATAGCACCAGAAAGGATCACCATTACCAGGCTTATCACTTCCCAGAGGCAAGGAATTGGCCCTTGCCACTTGTAGCTTAAAAAAAAAAAAAGACTAATTGCAGGAGGTGCTACCACTTCCCTCCTCTGATGTGGCATCTCCCATAGCAGCAGATTGTCTCTCTGGCTCATCCAGCCCTGGAGTCAGGTGGTTGTCAAGAACTGACTTTTTCCCCTCTGGTATTTTGGCTCTTGGTCTCTAGGTTGGGGACCACAATTTTCAGCACCTGCTAATATTTTTTTTTAACAGATGATAGAAAGGAAGATTTCCAAATGCAGCAGATACAATCTGCTGTTGCCTGGGTCAAGCGTGGACCACAAAGTTCATTTGCCCTAGAGATGGGGGGCTAATGATGTCCATGTTTCTGGCAATTGTATTTTGTTCCTCTAGGATGATGGCTGGGAGCTCTCCTCTCCCTGCTGTAGCAGCCACCGGCTCCTCTGGTACCAGGAGAGTCCACACTGCCAAGAACTGTAATTTGCATTATTTCAAACACACTTTCATTTAAAATCCAAAGGAAACACTGAACTGATTCAATATATGCAGGTTCAAATTGCAGCATTGCCACAGTAAGAATTCAGATGCTCTGTTCCTTGCAGAAATCATGTCTAAAACAAGTCTTGACATAAAACCCTGCTTCAATATTTCTGGCAGCTCTCTGTCCCACGGCTTCCACCGCCCTTTGCTAAGCAAGTCCCTTGCCCCCTTCCCTCTGTTTTTCTTGTGATAGTGTGTGTATTTTAATCCAATATAACTATTTGTTCTCATAGCCTCCCCTGGCCAGCAGGAAGTAATGGGACCTCTGAACGGCTCTTGAGAGGCAAGGGAAATAAATAAAAGACAAGGAAATTGAAAGAATAACAAAGAACAGACCATCCCAGGCGGGTTTCCGTTAGGCTCAGGAGGCAAATGACAACAGGCATGGAAGGCTGTAGATGAGACAAAATGTCTCATAAGGTTTTTGCCACTTTCTGATGACACTGGCTAGAAGTAAATGTGCCCTTTCGTCTTTCTTCTGAGTCCTAAGCTGATTCAAGGTGGAGATCAGGAGAAATGTAGAAGGTTGAATATTTGCAGAGTGCATGTTACAGCTGGGACTTCTTCCACTGTTTTTTCCAGTATGTATGTACATAACAATATGTACACGTCGGTAATGTCAGCCACGTCTCTGTGCTGGTGACTGATATGGGAGAGCTGCATTGCTTTCCTTCCTCCAAGAAGAATTTGCTCATCCTTGTCCCAGCCCACAGGTGATAGGTACACATGATTTTCCTCCCATCTTGCATTCGGAAGTTACCTTTAAGCTCTCTTTCACAAACTCATTTCTTACAAACATACCCATCATAGGGTCACAGTCTGAAGGTGAAACTAGAGAGTTCAGGTGAATGTTATTCCTCTCCTTCCCTGCTTTCTGAAAATTCTATTTTATTTTTGTTAAATTTTTTTAATGTTGCAACACTCTTTTTCAGGTTTGGAAAAAAAAGTTATTTTCCTGCCAATGTTTTCTGATTCCATGTGGCAAACATTTCTCTTTTCAGTGGAGCAGAAGCCAACATGGCTGCCTCGAGCATGCCTTGGTTTTGTGTATCCTGTCAACTCTTTCCCAGACAAAGTGAACAGTCCTGAGATCTGTTCTGCCCCTCCCTCTAGCCCACTGATGTGTCAATCATCACTTTTAGCACATCATGCATAAACCTGAGGCAAAGTACTGGATACAATTTTTTTTTCTTGTAAATACAATTTTGAGGATTTTGCTTTTTTTGTTGCTGCTATGCTCACACACAAAGTAGAGATTGCCACAGGATTGGGTCTGAGTGACTACTCATCTTAGTTGTTCAGGTCCCAGATAAATGGATTGTTTGTCCTAATTGCTCATTATGTGAACTTTTTGTGAAGACTCTGGCCTTTACAAAACACAGATCACTGTTGGTGCAGGGTCTGAGATGGGTGCAATGAGCTGGGGTATCTCGCTGTCCTTTACAGATGGAGAAGGTGAGAGGGCTGTGGAAGTGCACTGGAGGTGCCTGTGCATACTCTAACCCTTTTCATTGGGAACCCAGCACACACCCTTGGAGACAGGATTCCTGGCCATTATTTGTCCTGAACTACAGTGGTTATGCTTAAGTAACAAAAGAATGAAACATAAGGGAAAAGAGCTTCTAGACAAGGCAGGGTTTTTTTGTCAGTGCATCTTAAATATTTCTGTCTGTTGTTCTTGCTACCTTTGTATTCTTTCCTGCAAGTACATTTATAAAATCAACAACTATAGTAGTTGTATGTGCTTGTTAATATATAGGGCTGTGCACCACTTCTGGGTAAAATCCATGGTTGTGGATGGTAACATGTGTGTGTTCCTTTGCCATGGAGAAGTCCCAGTCCATGGGAAGTTGGGTAATGAACTGGAGATTAATTAATGTTTTCTGTCATATGTCTGGTTGTGTCTATAAGGGGCTTAATTATGGAGTCAGTAGCTCTAGGTCCTAAGGAAGTATGTTAGGCTGGTCCTCTCTCCTTTTAACTTTGTTTTCATATTTTGCATTCTGGGCAACAACAATTATAACGTTGTCCATATACTGCTCCTTTTTCACACAGTATGAACATTGCAGCCCCTGCTGAAGAGTTTTTAGCTGTTTGCTAAGTAAGAGCAGATGTAGAATGAAACAAGATTTCAGCACATAGCACAGACTAAGTGCCAGGTTTCAAAACCTGTATTTTGGGATATGTTTTCAATTTTGCTTTAGTTTTTGTGGTATCATTGTTTACTATGTTGTCAACAGATTTACTTCTGCTCTGCCTCTGCCCTTATGATACATGTACTGATGACTGCGTAACTCTTGCCAGAGCGTGTCTCCCATATTATGAATAAATTGCAGCTTGAAGTTGCCACATTTTGCTCCCATTGAGGAATCACTGTTTTATTCATTATGGTGTTGCTGTGATTCTGCCATGATGGACTTTGAGTGTGATTCTGTTACTCCCAGCAAGTACGTGAAAAAATATGGTGTCATGTCCTCTGATCTGCCACCTATAAATCAGAGAATTATGATTTGACACGCAACTAGTCAGATAATTGCCAAAGACATATGCCAGTTGGGACAAGCCCAAAATTATTTTGGAAAATAGCTGACAAACCCGTGGTCACTCAGGGCAGAATGTGCCCCTGCAATTCCATTCAGGGAATGCCTCCAAAATTACTAGTTACTTCATGTCTTCTCTCGTCTTTTGGGGCAACTATTTATTTCTGTCACTGGATTGGACACCATCACAGAGCAGTGGTCCTGAGAATTGCAGAGGTTTGTTCCACGGCCAGCTGGGGTGTTGGATCTGCGGCATTGAAGGTTTCCATGTGCTGGCAGGGCAGGTACAGAGGGGAGTTTGGAGAGCCGCAGCCATTGGGTGTAGCATGAAGATGAAGGCTGGTGCTGGTGACGATTTTCTGAGAACTTTTGTTTTCACAACAAATTTCAGGGAAAGAATGAGAAAATATAGGGAGTGAAAGAAAGGGCAAAGGCCAGACTGCCAGGAGGTCTCTTCTGGATCTCTAGCAAAGAGTGTTGGCCATGCACCTTGGCAGTCAAAGAGCTCAGAGAAGTCCACCAAGAGGCAAGGCACAGAAATGAATGCAAGCCACCCGACACTGACATTGAGCTCTGATTGAAGCCAGGTAATTTCTGGAGCACTTACCCAAACCAGACTCTCCTTGGACCAGCAAGACTTAGGTCTCTGTATGGATTGCAGATTCTGGGCTCTGATATACCCTGTGGTGGGAGGTTTTTGCAAAAACTGATGGTGCAAGGCCATTGCTCGGGGCTGCACCAGGAGAGACTGAGCACAGGGGGAAGGGATGCTTCCAAATGAGAAATATTTTTTTTTTTTTAATGAGTGATATGTTGGCTTCAGGCAAATGGCAGAAGGTTTTACTGAAAAGGCTTCTTTATGGGATTGTGGTTTAGCTTGGGGTAGCTTAGAGAAGTCTGTAAACCCCAGGAGCTCAAGGAGTTTGACAGGTTTGACAGGCCTTCCTGCTACTTATGAACAGGAGGCTGGAGCAAGTGTTCTTGAAATCACCTCCCTGTTTTCCATCAAAGCGTGCTGGCAAGCGAGAGGAAGAGAGAAACTGTTCTCTTTCCCCATTTTATTTTCTTATATAAAGACAAACTTAGAAATATTTTTTCTGGATCTTTAAAACTATGCTTTTTTTTGTCTACTCTTAATACAAAATTCCTGTCCATAGTTCTGAGCTTTGGATTAGACCCTTCCACAGAGCCTTGAGAACCTTAAAATCATTACAGCAATAATCATTAGTAACACACCAAAAACTGGTATACATCACCTCTAAAGAACGTGCCAGCTCTAAAGAGCCACTCCCTCACCTGGACCCCATTACCGCTGTCCAGCCTTTTTTGGGTTCATTTAACTGAACCACGCTCCACACGCTGCCTTGTCCCAAAGTGAGAAATTAATGGAAGTTAAGAAAAGGATAAAAATTATGAATGAAAGTAATTGAAATAACGAAAATTACTGTAGAGCTGTATGTGTGACATGTGCAATACTAGAAAGGGCTGCAAGTCCTGGTGCTGACAGGAGAAGAGCCCTCTTTACTCTCCCTGGGTCAACCTATGCCTCCACACCACCCCTGATCTTACTCAGTAAAGGGAGTGAGTGCTTCTAATTAACATCACATACTTGCCAGGTTTGCAAGGAAAGGGCTTGGATTTCTGCTGTAACAGCAGTGGCTGCTGCAGCAACACTTAAGCTGTCACTGGTCAGAGAGCTGTGGCAGTGTTTGAGCTGGGGGTCACTGCCCTGCAAAAGGAAAGCCTGGAAAGAATCAGTAATTCATGAAAAGTGTACACACAAGAAGGAGTTTCCTATTTCTTTGAATGGTAGTAATTTAATTTAAGAAGAAATCCAGTGACAACTTCCTAGGAAATAAATGCCTTTTTGTAAATCTCTGTGGTGAAAATGTGCTTAGCTGAAAATCAGCAGAATTCTTCTTACTCTAGTCTCTAAACATGCCTCAGTTCCTAACCCAGCCCCAAGCCTGGGAAACTGAAATGAGCTCTGATAACATGAACAGAACGCTTAGGGCAGAACAAACCCAAGAGATTAAGTTAAATTTGCCCGCTGAAGAAAGCTGCTAAGCTTTATCAAACATACAAGCTGCAGAAAACTCTGAAGGTGGCATGTGAGCCTGCAAATATCATCCACAAAATCTTCCAGCCACAAGGAGCTCCTCAGACCTGGGGAAGTCTCCTACCTCCTGAGGAGTAGGAGCAGCTAAGCTCCAGAGGCCAGCCTGTAATTCCATAGCCTTATCCCTGGCAGCACCTGACCGGCCCACTTTATCCAGCTGGCCCAGATGGGAGGCTCATGGGCAAGCCACATTATTTAGCACCAGCTCAAAAAGTAGAAATTACAATAGGCAAAGCAACAGAGAAGGCTAGCTGGACTGAAGAAAGAAAACCAAGCCCTTCAGTGTAAATCCTCTAGCTCTATTCTACTTTCTTTCTTTTTTAATATATATTTTAAAATTTTATTCTTATTGAGGTCTTTTAATGCAAATTATGTATTTCAGCCTCTTAATTTTCATACAAAGCCAGTTCCTGCTTTTCTGTGTTCACTGTGGTGGACTATGTCCTACCATTCAAAAATATTTTCATGGAACGTGTTTCTTCCCTCTTCTGGATAGAGAGTCATGAAACCTTGGGATTTCTTTCACATCATCTAGACATTTACCTGGTTTCTTCAATTAGGGTAAAGGCTGCAAGCCCCAAACTGCTTTGCTAGAGCTGTGCGAGCACAGTAAGAGGTGACCTGTATGCCAGAATGCATCACCCAAATAGACAAGACAAAGGAAATGTCTATTTCCACTAATGTTCCAGCTGTGTAAAGAGGAACTGATGTATACCGAAATTTCAGAGAAATTTCCATAAATGAAATATATGCTAGGAGAAAAAATTCAGTTTGGTCCAACTTAGTGCTTTGTCACCTTGTGGTTCTCTCTCTGGATAGTTTTTCTCTCTGGAATTAAATGTCACCTCCCAGGTTTGCCCTGTGCAGGTTCAGATCAGCCCAGGGGGGCTGGAGGAGTTATCACCACAGGTCACAGATTTCTCATGGTGGATATGGACCCAACGATGCAGCTGCATAGTCACCCACATTGTATCCTACAAATGAAAACCAGTGCATCCTTCACATACCTCTGTCATTAAACAGTTGGTCACAACCATATCAGACCCTTCAGGAGCTGTGGGAGTTTCCCTGTGCTTCCCAGTCTGGCATTTGGGGTGCACCTCCCCCTGTAGTCCTTCCTCATGAAGCATCCCTGCGCTGGTGACCGCCCTTTGCTTGAGTAAGGGATGTCCAACATAGCTTTTCAATTTGAACTCAGCTCCCACTCCACAACTCATTTTTATTTTACTGGGATACCGGTGAAGCTGTAGTTCAGTAACTGATGTTAAGAGGAACTTTTAACACCTCAACAGCAAATGGAGGGGAGTGTTTCCCATTAGTGGCTGAGGAAGTAGTGCTCCTGTAACTTCAGCCTTGAAAGCTAATGAAGCTCAGATTGTGGCTGTGGCCTTTGATGTAGAGATGCCTGAGGTCAGTGTAGCTTTCAGAGGTGCCAGTGCTATGCTGTGTCACTGCATTCGTCTGGGCGGGGGCCCAATAACTCTAATCCTGTAATCATGTTTCTGTAAGCAACTGCATTTATGGTGCAGATAGTGGGGGACAGCTGCAGTGGTAATTAAATCAGGGATACGCTGTAGAGGAGAAGCTAATCCAACCCTGCAATATTTCCAGTAGAGGAAGTTACTGCCAACTACGTCAGTAAATAAGTAGCAAAATACTGGAATCGGTGTAGGGAGAGGGTGTGGGGATTAAAGTGCCATGTTTGGCCATCTAATCCATCTCCCTGCCAGCACCCTCGTTCTGCCAGGGGAGTGATGTTAACATGCTGGCAAAAGTCAGGCAGTTCAAAGCTGCGCCTTGACACCGCATCTTTGGCTCCCACTAATACATGGGGAGGGGGTTGAAGCACCCACTGGTGCGTTTGGCACAGCTAGCTTGGGATTTAATTCCTTCTCTTCATCTGTTTTGCAACCTCAGGCCACGTACTATGTATTTCATGTCTTCTAACGTAGGCTTTTGTCTCCCAAGTGCATGTGAATTGTTGGAAAAACACTAAGATGTATTCCACTCTAGTGGGGGGAAAAGCATGTATTTAAGTAAATATTGTTTATCCGGGAGATGAGGAGAGTCCAACGAGCTGTTCTGCTGTACCAATGAGTAAGTGTATAGACCTTTCTGTTATTTTATTTCACACAAATCCATTATAGATAAAACGATTCCTGTGTATTTTTTGTTAAATCAGAGGTCTTTTATACCCTCACTGTTTTAAAGAAAAGAAAAAATGGGAGTACTTGGTACACCCTTTTTTGATGTGGATATCTCTATCTTTGGTGGGGGATTCTGTGTGCAAAATTGGCCATGAAGAATCCACTCTATATATCAAGGAATAAAGAAAAATGATGGCTTAAAAAAAATCTGATGTCAGACGGCAGACTTCAGTTGCATTACTCACAAATGCACATTTGCACATACACAAATAGACTAATATATAGTATGTATGTATATATGTCNAATAAAGAAAAATGATGGCTTAAAGAAAATCTGATGTTAGATGGCAGACTTCAGTTGCATTATATGTATGTATGTATGTATGTATGTATGTATGTATGTATATATGTATAGAAATACACTCACAAACGTATTTCCTTTAGCTCAGTGCCTGAAAGTTCATTTGTGGGCATCCCGATTCTTGATATATTATTTGTAAACAGAGGGCAAGGGGACTGGAGTATTTCCTTGACTTCAATGGATGATGAGGCTTCAAGCTGTGCACTCAGATTGGGACCTCTAAGTATCCTGCTGCTACCTAACAGCTTGCTGAAAAATGACATAATTTGTGACATCAGCAATATGCTGCTTTAATAGGGGTTTATAAAGCAGTTTCCACCCTCGTGTGTTAGCACAAAAACATCTACGGTTACTAAATCTGAGGTGGCCCCCTCCTGTATTCCTCACACACCTTGCATCCTTTGTACCTTTCTCAGCATATGTGGCTGTAAAGTCCCAGTATGGGAAGAGTGATAAGCAGCCATTCAGCAACATCTGTGTGGGAACTCCCGCCCCACCAGTTCCAGGGAAGATGTCACATTTCAGGAGAACAGTGGCTGCCAGCAGGAGGTTCAGCAGTGCAGATTTTAATGTGGAGATTTAATTTCAAACACAATTCACAGTTTGTGTGCAGTTGAAAAATGTTTATTACCACCTGGATGTCCGGGACTTTGTTTCGGATGAAATTAATTTCAATTTGGACAATCGCTGCTTTTAAAGCATTTTGCAGCTCTGTAAACAATCTGCTTTATATAATTCTAATGGTAACCAATTTTAAAATCACCCAAAATTATGCCAAAAAAAACCCTGTCAACTTTGGATAACAGGAAATTAGTCTGAAATTGATTCAAATATGAGGGTTGTAATAACTTTTGCAAATGTTCCATTCTATAATACAATAAGAAAATAATAATTTGCCTCTGGGGTAAAGTTGTTTTAAAATAAGATGCAAACTAAAATACCTCACATTTTAACGAATGTAACAACTCATGTCACTGTGCATCTGGTCTTCAATTAGATTCTTTCTTTTTTTACAAATAGTGAAGATGCTCATGGACGCTGAGAATAAGGGACGGCTCCACTGCAGGGTATGAGGGAATAGGCATGCATCTCTCTTCTCCACCCCTATTCCTTAGCCATTTCTCAGCCACTCTCTACTGGTAATTCCCCCACCTCTTTGGCCACGTTTCTGTTAACATTTGCTTTGCAAGTTGTTTCACATGCCCATCTACTTCTGCTTGGAGTTGGTTCTTTGTTCAGGCTGCTAACTGGATGCACCAGAGGAGAAGTAGCTAAGGGCTTCCACAGAGAGCTCCAGACAAAAATCACCTCAGATGAGTTTTTGCCATGGGAAAAGATGGTTTGTCAGATATTCTAGACTGAATGGGAGGCAAGCATGGAAGGGGACCTGTAAAGGCAGAACTCAGTGGGTTCTGCCAGCTTCTCTTCAAATGCCATCAGGAGCCTCGATGATGCAAAGAGGAGCACATTGAACTCACAATGCAGTTGGGCTTCAGCCCCACGTTTACTTCTGTGGTAACAGGCATGGAATACGGTGTAGAAGCAAAAAAACAATTTCTGCTTTTGCCCATAACATTGGGTTATAGCTAACCTTAGCTCTCTGCTGATGTCTGCCCTGGTTTTATGCACGTTGGCTGTATCCCGAGGGAAAGCCACGGCTTCTATTTTCATACTTGGTTCTCACATGAAATAATGGGGGGAGAGGAGGAGGGGGGAAGATGCAGCTGCAAAAACAGTCAGTGAAACATAAAAATCCCTATTGTTTTGTTGCAGTTCTCGGTGCCCTTCAACTTCTGGGCACAGACAAGACCTCCCCCTGCTCAGGTTCAATACGCAGGGGAACCTTGAGGCTCAAAACTCCCTTCCTTCTTTTGCCTAAGCCTTGCTGTCAATTGTGCTTTTGTTCACAGAAAAAAAATTAGCCCAATGCATGCTAATTTATAGCCAGGGAAGCAATTAAAAAAAAGTTTATTATCCTTTCCCCCCTGCCTCTCAAATGGAGTGTTACAGCAGCAGGGTTTTTTGGTAAACTTGACACAAACTGATGTCAGTGATGGGGAAGCAAGGCCAGGAACCAAGCACAGGTCTTTACATCTTCCCTCCACGTGAAATGGGACAGCCTTCCAATTTTCTCTGTCTGCATGTACTCAGGAACGTGCATGCTTTAAGAAAACCTAGGCACAAGGACACTTATTTGCCCAGGCTTTGTCAGTAAATGTGTTCTGTACACATCGCCCTCACAAACCCACTTTAAAATTGCTTGTTAAACATTAAAGAAAGGATTGCCTAATATAGCCACAATGTAGAGACATATCTACCTTTTTTTAACTGAACTTACTGTGTGCCTTTATCCCTAAATTATGGCACATTCTTAATATTCAACAAAATGTTAGACACCAACTAGTCCATATGGTGAAATAAGTTACAAAACTTTGGAATTGCAAGGGGTTTGCAATTGAGGGTTTGTAATAGAGGGTTTGCAATTAGCACAGAACTGGATTTTCTTTCGGGAGGAACTGTTTTTTTAAAAACTGATTTTAAAGAAAGCAACAGATATCTCTCCCTACTACATATTTTAAGTGGTCTCTGAGTGGAGTCATGACGTGGAGTTGAAAGTACCTGGATGCTTTCAAATGAGCAGGTAGCTTTCACAAGCGCCCCAGAAGTCACAGAGGGCAAGCAGGGATGGGCAGCCTCTGCAGTGCAAGCTCCTTTGGAGGCATCTCATGGACAGAGACCAGGGCTCTTCCCTGCTCTCCCGCCAAGTGCCACAAACCTGGGGGACTTTCCTCCAATAGTTTACAGTAACACACAAACTCTTCGCTGGTGACCCAAGTGCTGATGATCGAGGAGGGTGGAAGTGTTTTTTTCCCCTGGCCTGTGCTCTCACTCAGTAATACCAATGATGTAACCAGACAGCTCTTTCACGTCCACTGCCACTGGTTTCCCTCTCATTTTGAAAGTATTTAATTCTGTGCTGTACAAGCAGAGGCCTCTTGGTGACAAATCTGGAGGCAGGGCTGCCAGTGATGGTCAGATTTGCAGTGACACATGCACTACTGACTGTACCTGAGCTGCATTTGCAGACAGAGCAGGACATGGAGAGTGAACATGAAGCATCTCCAGTGGCATCCCATAAAGTTATAGACAAGCACAAACACTACTCAATATATTAGGGACTACTGCAAAAGCAGGCCAGGAAGGAAGCCAAGTATCTGGAATCATAGACTAGGTCTACCCAGCAGCATGAACATCTGCCATAAATTCTAGGTTATTGCAGGCATGTGTCACACAGGCACAAACCTTTTACTTTAAGCAAGCTTCAGTTCAGAAAATTCTTAACTGGTGTTTGTGCTTGATGGCACAGCTTTAATAATACTAGCAGCACTAGAAAAAGTAGGAATAAAATTCTAATGATAAGATCCAAAGCTACATGGAGTCACACTTTAAATTACAGAGGCCCAAGAAGGTAGCACAGGCATTTATCACCCCTCATTCTCATCAGGATGATCAGTTTCAAATGATGTCAGCAGACAGTGGGCACCTACAACAGCTTCAGAAACATGGTCTCTTGCACTGCTGAAGACATCATTCTGAGCATCACCTTATGGTACTGGCTTTGATATCACACATTGGGAGCTTCAGAATTAATTGGGGAAGCAATAACCCCAAACACAGTGAGGCTATCTGATCTCTCCCCTGTTCGCCGTGTGGGCACACACAGGACATTTCCACTGTGCATCCCATCCCCTGCACCCCAGGGTGAGGAGGAAAGACCCCATTCTGTTCCCACTGAGGGACACCCAGTGCTGGGAGGCAGGGGGAGGTTTGAGGAGCACCACGAGGGGAAGAAGGTGTGATGGAAATGGAGAACACTAATTTCTGTGCTGTGCCTTGCAGGCACTGTTGGTGCCCAGCTGGGGTGTGTGTGTGTGTGTGTTTGTGTGTGTGTACCACTCTGCAGGTGGCCTTTCCTTGGGCACCCTGCTCCTGACTGAAGGGATGCTGTGGGCTTGAGGGTGGCTGTAGGAGACCATTTTTGTGGCAGAGTAATGAATATGATTAAATCACCTCTTCTTCCTTCTACCTTCCTTCCTCTTTCCTTTCCCCTCTTCCCTTTCTCCTCCGTGTCCAGATCTCCTGGCAGCAGCCCAGGAAAGCATGGGAGTATCCCGATCCCTGCAGGGCCAGGGGCTGCCCTCCATCCGTCCGTCCGTCCGTCCATCCATCCATCCATCCATCCATCCATCCATCCATCCATCCATCCATCCATCCCACGCTCGTTCTCGCGGCTGCAGCCCGGCGGTCCCGCGGCAGTGAGGAGTGCTCCGGGAGTTTCCTGCTGCCGCCCGGGCACCGCTGCCAGCTCCTCAGCTCCGGGTGGGGAGGACTCCCCTCCCGTCTGCGGGGCACCTCGTGCAAGTGCCAGCACCCCAAACCCTCCCGCGCTGTGCTGCTCCCCCGCCCCGCCGGGCGCTGCTCCCCGGCGCTCCCCTCCGCGGAGTGCGCGGCTCCCCCGCCGCGGCGGTGGGGGGAAATAGAAGATAATGGACTTGCCCGCCCGAGCTTTTATTCCCTTCTTCCCACTTTTAAATCTTTGTAACAGTTGTTACAAACTAGCCCTGCCTCGGGGATTTGCCATGCTCTGAACCTGAGGGAGGTGAAAGTGGGAGAAGAAGGGTTGGAGGGATGGGATGGATGACATGTAGTCAAAGTTTGTTTCCTCCCAGCCACCCTCCCCCCGCTTCCCTCCAATTCAAAATCAGAAATTACTGCCCGAGGAGCAGATACTCCGTTTTATTGGCTCGTAAAAAAAAAGTTTTCAAAGCCTAATTTCCACCAGATACATAGATTTTCCGTTGAAAACAGAATTAAAACAATACGCGCGAGTAGAAACCAACTCTGGCTGTTAATCACGGGAGAGAAGGATTAAAAAAGTCAGTAAAGGAGCGCTGGGTCTGAAACGCAAAAATCCGGAGTTTATGAAGAGAGAGGGAGCTGAAGCAGCTCAAGAAACAAGGAGAAACCTTTAATAAGAGTTAAAATTCAGTGTCAGGTTACTTCTCGATATTGCAAGGAATGCACAGTTCCTATAAGGGATTTGTGGTTGTGAAATGCGTTCTTTGCTAAAATACCGTTTGATGCTCGTGTCGAAGAGAAAACCAAAACAATCTTTTTTCAAGTCCCGATTTCAAAACAAAAAAAAACCACAACCAAAAAAAAAAAACAACAAAAAAAAAAAAAAAAAAAACCCAACAAAAAAAACACAA
>VXBU01018307.1:475148-502611 GCA_013400315.1 Bombycilla garrulus | reverse complement strand
AAAAAAAAGAAAAAAAAAAAAAGCCGGAAAAATGCGCACCAGCATTCAGGTGCTAACCTACTTATTTGAAAGCAATTTATTTTCCATTTTGCCCGTTTTCCCCCTTTAAAACAGAACGCTGAAAGAAAGAATAAGTGCTTTAACATTTCAGTGTTGTGCTCTGGTAATTACTTTTTCACTTTTCCCCTAAGTTCCAATGTGAAAACCTCACAGGGGGGTCTTTGCTGTGGCAGGGCTACAGTTCCCAATCCCAAGCGCAAGATCTGCAATTACAAACCCATTCGGTGCGCTTCCCTATCATTAATATGCACAAAATCCTGCTGCTAATCTTATAATCTGTTTTGTTTCATCAATTGCTTGCCTAGCACCAGGCGGGAAAGAAAAAGAGAGAAAGAAAGAGAAAGAAAGAAAGAGAAAGAAAGAGGAGAAGAATAAAGCCGGAAAATCACGGAAAGCTTCGGAAAGTAAACGGAAAAGGCAAATAAATCGGATTTTATTTTTGATAAAGCAAAAAATCGTTAAGGCTGTTAAAAGGAAGTAGGATTTTCCGCTGGAGGGGTGGGTGTCAGGGAAATTTGAGGGAAAATGTGAATATATCCAGCATTCTATTTGCCCGTTCGATTTCCCGGCGTGCGGGTCACGAAGTTCCTTAAGCAGTCAGCCGCGGGGGAGGGAGGGGGCGCGTAAACACCTCAGGAGAGTGAGCGCATCGCTCTCCCTTCCGTTCGCCGGGGCAGAGGAGGCGCCGAGCGCGGGCGGGTGATGCCCTAAGTGTGGGTGCGGGTCCGGGGGCGCCCCCAGCGCTGCCTTCCGCGGCCGCGCAGCTCCCGCGGGCTTGGCACGCCGGGCCATTAAGACTTCGGTGAAACAACGCAGACATTAGTTTTTGAAATCGTCCTCATCCTACTCCTCCGTCCCCCCCGCTCCCTCTTCCTGCGCGGTGTTAAGGGAATAAAACCATCTACACCACACGCGCCCTATTGAGATTAATGTAAAAAATACACCAGAAAAAGAAAAACACAAAACAAAACCCCAACCCGCAACAAAAAAACAACCCCGAGCAACCCTTATCTCATATATCTTATTCTCCGCGTCCCGCGCCAGGCCTCGCCGCCGCCTTGCCGTGCACCTGATGATTTATTAACGCAATCTGCGGGGAGAGCGACACGCGTGCCCGGCTACGGCTCGTCCCAGCTCATCTCCTAAGTAATTGTTTCTCATTAGTTCTGATAATGTTTTAATAGTGCTGCCCATAATTTAGTCAGCCTGGAATTAATAACGGAGGGTGTCCTGAAACGCGCGGGGATGAGGGGGAGCTGCAATACAAGCAGGTAGTCTTTAATTAATCAGATTAGCCTGGAGGTCCCCGCGCTGTAAGGGATCCCCCGGCGCAGCGCCTCGGACGGGACCCGGGTGGCAGAGGGGGAGAGGGGGGGTTGGCCCTGGCTGTTCGTCCCCAAACTCCTCGGAGGGGCTGCAGGGGCTCTGTCCCGACCCCCGCCCCGCTCCGGTGCCGCTCCCGGGCCGGGCCTCGCCGCCGTTCCCGGGGGAGCCGCGGAGAGGCGCTCCCGCCGCCCCCGCGCTCCCCGGCCTCGCCGCTCCCACGCGAGCCGGATGGTGGGGTTCTTCCTCCCGCCTTTCCCCCCACGCGAGCCGGATGGTGGGGTTCTTCCTCCCCCCTTTTCCCCCACGCGGGCCGGATGGTGGAGTTCTTCCTCCCCCCTTTTCCTCGGCCCTTAATTAAACAAAAAATAAATAAGTGAAGTCGCTGCGCGGAGACGGAGAGGAAACACGCTAAGCGAGGAAACGGGAGGAATAAAGCACTGTGGCTTCATACGTGAAACGGCCACGGAGGCGGTGAGAAATGAAACTAAAAAACAACTGTTTTCTATTTACAATTTTAAATAAACAGAACAGCCTTCCCCGCGGTGTTTGTCTAAGTGCAGCAGCATTGCTGCTGTGTAGGTCATGAAAAGGTTGGTGCATAGTTTAAAACTTCCCATTCTGTTAATTTCTTAAAGAACAGTCGTTCATAGTCTGAGCACAAAAGCTCATGATTTAATGAGGAACAGAAACAAAATCTCTGATTGTTGGTGTTTCAAACTTCATTGGAGTCCTCTGGCAACCACAAGTTGATCCTCTGCAGCTTCAATACCCTTTAGCCCTCCATATAAGAGTACATGCTGAATAGAGGACAATGCCTGGTTGTTATGTTTATTTACCCTTACTACAAGCTGGGTTAACCTCTTCAAAACAGCTTTACTAAGCCCGTTAACCACACAGCCCACATGATCTGTAGCCGTATCCCTAATGTGATGTAAATCTGACTCGAGACCATATGCACAAGTTCTGCTGCATTGTGTCTCCAAAAACTACAAGTTTATTGCCGTCCAACCCTTCCCGGGCTGGACGCTTCCAGGAGGAAACTCTCTGAATAGCGACTGCTCAAAAAAAAGAGAAGAAAGTCAAGAGTCCTGCATTGTTGGAGCATTATTTTTAATGGCTGTTGCACATTTACAGAAGGGTGGTGTGGGGAGAAAGCAAAGCTCACACAGGGCAACGATTTTCATTGCAGTTATTTCAACTGGTGCGTAATTATTTGAGGCTTTCTCCTTTCTGCCAGGAGTTCTGCATCAGAGTGGAAAAAGCACAGAAAGAAATAGAAACAATTGAATTAGTTTCCATCTGCTCTTTTAGCAGAGCTCAGGGCTTATGTTTTTCCTTTCTCCTTCTGTGAAGTCAAAATCCCGCATTTGTAGTAATTACTGTGATGTAACAGATTTGGTGACATAACTTCATTGCAGGCTAGGAGTAGAACATGAGCCATGCAGGAGTGAGCAGTGGTTTGAGTTGGGAATAGTTTTAGTAATTAGCAATTCCAGCAAGCAAACTATGACAGATCTGCAAAATGGAAATGAATTTCTGTTTAAGCCTGCAGTCTTTAATTTTGCACACCCCTTCCTCCCTCCCTCCTTCCCTAAGTATTACAGTCATCTTTTAAAACAGCTACTGGGGCCCCATGGCGAGAGCTTCATTTACCAGCTCATTTTTTCTTGATGGCTGTGGCAAGTGTAACAATGTTCTGTGCCTGCTTCAGTAATGGCATGTCGATCATGCTCCCGCGGAAAGTAAATGCTCCCTGAAAAAGAGAGAATATGAACTTCCTGAGACAACTTTGGAAATCGTAGTTCTTTACAAACACAGCTGTTTGCCAAGGAACATCATCTCCCACAGGAATCCTGAAGAAGTTTTAGGAGACAAACTGATCGAGATGGGGCAAGCGCATTTAAAGAAATGTGAAGGGCAACAAGCTCTCCAAAGCGGAGGTAAAAAGAGAGAGAGAAGCTCAGGGTGCAGCCGGCCTTTTCAGCCTCTCTAGCTGGCAAACACTGAGGGCCAAGAGCAGTGAGGCTGTGTGTGCCAGCTGGGGAGAGGGGCTGCCCGGCTCTGTTCCCCACCTCCAGCATCACCCCTAGCATCTATCCAGGGCTGTGCCACGGGGCCAGTGGGAAATTGCCAGCAGACAGAGGGCAAAGCCAGGAGTTATCGTTGTCAGTAAACAGTATTGGGTGCTTGTGGGGGTGTGGAAGGAAGTTTTCTTGACTCGGGGGTTTGCTGAGGTTGTGCCACTGCTGCTGCAGCTCTCCATTAGGTCTCCAGTGCTAAAGATAGGCTGGGCTGTGCTGAGAGCTGGGGACTGGGGTGAAAGCTGAAATAACCAAGTGGGTGGCACAATGATATTGCCCAGATCTCCTCTGGAGCTAAGGTAAAGCCCACCCGAGCACCACATATAGGGAATTTCCCCAAATGGATGCAGAACTACTCTGTGTGCCTCAGCGGTGGAGATCTGAGAGTCAGGATAGGTTTCAAAAGTCACTTCGTATTCCTAGGGATTTTTTGTTAGTACCATGGTGACAAGTTTAAAACAATTAACTCTGAATCATAGTTTAATCTTAAACAGAAGACATATGCTTTAAGTAGTGCTGAATCTGACTTGTTGCCTTAGATGCTTTAATACCCACACATCTCAGAGGTAGGATTTGGAAGATAAAACACTGCCTTAAGACATGCTGAAGTTCAATAGACAAAAAAAAAAAAATCTTATTTGCAATTCTAACAATAGTTTGACACATTAAAAAAAACCCAAACAAGAAGTCCAAAAATCCAAGTCCAAAGGTACAATCCATTTCCTGAAGAGCTCAGAACTGAGGGCCTGGCCCCAGCACTGCACAGGGTGGCTCTGGGAAGCACTGCACACCCTTTTAATGTCCTGCTGCAATCCATACGGGATCACAGGCTGGCCTTGGGCTGCACAGTGAGCAAGGCTAACCAAGAGCAAGGTATGGGCCACAGCAGCACGTGTGTCAGTGCATGAGCAGTGAGAGAAATGCGCTGGAGAACAAACCTTTCTCTGGTTTTCATTTGAGGCTTGATAATTATTAAATAGAGGACTGCAGCAAGTAAAGGGAAAATATAACCCATTTCCAGAAACATTTAGGAAATGTGTCACTCCAGTGGCTTATCTAGCTAAACTGAAGCAGTATTAATTAAACACTAAATCATGTTCTGGAATACTTAAGACAAAAATCCACCTTAAACAGTAAGCTAACACAGATCAATACTCTTGCATGTAAGAGCAGGCTGTATTAAAGACATTGAAAACATAATAAATAGTAAAACCAATTATTTTATTCAAAGTAGATTTTCCTACTATAATTTGCAATATTTCAGGTAGGTTTGGAGAATGGGAGTGACAGATACTCAAGGGTTGATGCTTCAAATTGAATTTTTTTGTTTACTGAGCAAACAATCAATCCTACCTTACCAAAACACCAAAAAAAAAAAAATATTATTATACAACTTCTAATTATAGCTACATCTCTGTAATTTTCAGTTATACTTTTAAAACTTTAAAGAAAATGCAGTGTGAAACTACTCAATTATTAACTGTTGTGAAAAAAATTGGGAACAAAGTAAACATTTTATGACATAGGACTTATTTGGAATAATTCACATCTATGCAGTGACTTCAAACTGCAAGTTACATTTTTTTTTAACTGTAAGAAAAACATGGTTTACTTGTCCTTTTTATTTTTTTTTTCTGTAGGCATTAAGTAATGCCTATTCAGTAACAGCTAATTCAGGAGCAAAATAAAGATTAAAGCTAATTCAGTAACAGCTATTGCTTACAGAAGAAATTTGCATGTGGGATGACAGTCATAAGTAGAAATATGTTGAAGTCTCAAATGATCCTTCCTAGTTCTGTGCAAGGCTGACTTAGGAGTACAGTTATCCTAAGGTTTGCAGAAAGAGGTGGGTGCCTAGCAATGCCAGTTCTGATCTCTGGTGGTCCAAATCAGGGCTGGGAGGGTCCCAACCCTTTCACTGACTGGATACAGAATGATCTAAAGTCAGATAGCCCTGCAGGTACCTAAGCTGTACCATGATGAATCTGGGTCAGAATGTCTTTTTTCATAAAGCAAGAGTTAATTAAATGGCATGCTTGTCCTCTCTTCATTAAAGTAATACGTTTAAAAGCGAAACAGGATAATGGTGTGTGCATGGACACACAAACACTGAACCACGTGAGAAACGCCATACGTTCCCTGCCTGTCAGTGTGCAGCCATACTTCGGGTTGCTAGGAATTTGAATTCTTGAAGGAAGAAAATGCCTTTTTTTTTTTCCCTAACAGCAAAGGGTAACACGAAGTTGGCTTCTCTGCCCGTTCACTCTGAGGCTTATTTTCCCCCTGCTAATTTGCAGTGTTGAGCTAAAGTCCAGAAAAAGAAACCAATTTTAATGCCATTGAATATACCCTATTCACCGACTCTCTTTCCACCCACAGATTTCAACAGATAGCAAATACCAGTAATTACAGCTTTGTCCCCATGCTCTCTTTTCCAATTCTGCTAGATGAAATTTGCCTCTAGCATTCTTTTGATTTTCTCTCACATGAATATAAAGAAAACAAGACTTTCTATAAACACCATTTGCTTTGATAGCATTAATCTGGGGATTAATTTAGTCATAGATCTAAATTTTCTTTTTGGCTAATTTTCCCAACAATCTCACACTTCCAGCCTGTACCTAGATTTCCAGTAGCTCAGCTATGGTACCAAGGGCCTGCTCCTAAGGAAGCTTGCAGCATGAGCAGGAACAATGGCAGGTGGGCAATGCAAGGCTGGGATCTGTCTCCGTCGCATTTGGTGGCTGTGGTTCTTGCTCCCCATGCAACCGTATGAATCATTCAGAGGGAGCCTTTCCAGAAACCTGTAAAGGGACTCTGCCATCAGGCTCATCAAATGTGTCAGACCTGCCTTGGGAAGAGATAGGCCCTCCAGGTAAAGGCTGATGGGGAAGTGGGGAGGAGGACCAGCCAGGAGGCAGAGTCACAGATGATGGGCACAGCCTCCGGCTGACAACACCTGGGTGCAAATAACTCAGCTGGGAAGAGAAATGGGGGAAAGGAGGACAGCAGTCTGGAAGTGCAGCCCTGGTGAGGAATGGACAGATTTGTGGGCCAAAAACTTTGCCCCTGTTTAAAGTGACACAGCACAGATTCCACTGCACCTATTCAGTGCCATCCTTCATGGATAATCCTTCCACACAGAGAATCTGCTGAGGGCAAAGCCCTGTGAGAAACAGGGTGACTTTGGCACACACCAGTCTGCAGTGTGTGGGAGCTGTCAGGGCACTTTGGCTGGTCTACACTGTACAGCTGTGAAGACTGCACAACACAGCAGAAGGATTTGCAAGTACAAAAACTCTGTGCTCCCTCAGCCTGATTGCTCTACAGCTCTGTCAGCGCAGACTAGCAAGGAGGAGTCAAGGAAGAAAGTGAATGGGCAGTGTTCCCTGTTTGGGTCTATCTAAAAGTCCTTCCTGTCTGACTGACTAGCAAGGAAAGACTCAAGGTTATTCCTTCTGGCATAAGTATTATTCACAATGACATTTAAAGCTCTATTAGGACAGCAATAACATTTTTAAAAAGTAACAGCAATCTATGCAAGATGCAAGCTAGGCTGAGTAAGGTCAAATATCAGTATATCCTTAAGTGCTGTGAGGATGGAAAGAAGAGAATTTGGCAAATACAGAAAACAGCTTCAAGTGAATTAAAATTATAGACAGCTGCTAGGTTTTTTTTTTCCCCCCTTGGTTTTTTTTTCTTTTTTTTTTTTTTTGTCCCTCAGAAATTAACGTCAAATGATAGACTTGGAAAAATGGGAATTGAGAAAATGGTCAGCTCCAAGTGATGCAAAGATCCAGCCTACAGGCAAAAGAAGCCATAAGGCATAGCTGACAGAGAACCGTTATTGTTACAGGTCAGGACATGAGGATACAGGCTCGTGATAAAGGAGGGAAAATCAGTTGTGCTATAAGAATAACAAATGCAACAAATTTCCAGGTGGTTATGGAGAGACTGAAGAAATGCAGGACCAAACTTTGTAATACACCAGTCTGGCAGATTTTATGCTTGTATCATACAAACTTCCTTTCAGATAATTGCAGCCACTCCAGCACAGCTCAGACCTAGCAAAGTTCAACATGTAATTGAGTGCTCTTCTTTGACAACTTAGAATACAGCCACATGTTGCCATGGATCTTGAACATGGCTCTTGTTATATCTATAGGTCATCCTTAAAGATTTACTTTACCTATAAGAAATGACATGTATCAAGTCACACAAAGAGTCTCAGCACTGGTCTGTCATTTGCCATGGCAAAAGATGAACACATTAATGCAGTGTTTCCTAGAACATGAAGACCTCCTCTTTTTATGCGTGTCTCTCTTGTACTCAAGAACATTTACTTTGCAAAACTTTTGGGAGTAGTTAAGAGCTTGTTAAATCTGTAAGACCATTTCATAACCAGAGTAATACTGGTCTTTAGTGGCAAGAGGCATTTTACTCTTCTAGAAGTTAAATGGACAGGATTCAGGGTCTACGATTTCAGTGTTGTCTCAGGATCAATATTTTCTGGTGGAACCGGGAGAGGGAAAGAAATAATACAGGTGCTAGTGTTTATCACAGGTATAATGGAATTGTGTTATATGGAATTGCGTTGGCTTTGACTGCACAGGGGATGGACAGGATGGCAAGTAAGGTACACTTATGTTTTTCCTTAAGATCAGGGAATGTAAAGTTTTATACCTCTTCATCTGTACTGAAACCTTTCTGTATGATACACGATGTTACACGGGGTTTTGCTCTCACCATATTTTATTTCTTTATGTAGCACTGGATTAAGGAGAGAGATAATCAGGACACAACTATCATGATACAGAACATTTAAGGCACCTCATAATAATGCAACACAATTATCTCTGAGTTGTGTATTAAAGTACTTGAGTTAATTAAAGTCAAACAATAATTGTTCTGGGACATGTGGGACAGTGATCAGACGAGCTAGTCCCCTTTGGTCGGCAATACAGAAGAATTAGATGTGCTCCTGCACCTGGGAATGCTCATGGCTTTTTCCTCAGCATTTGCTCCATCTGTGGTTACCTGTGCCTCTAACCACTTCCATCCCAATGGCTGCAAAGAGTTCATTGAGAGGGTAACTGCAGACCCTTGGTTCTTACACCACTGTGATCTATCACCTGCATTAGTACTGAATATGAAGATTGGTTTTCCTAAGACACAGAAAACATGTAAATTTTGAAGTACCAAATAACTCCTGTAAGTTCCAAAAAGTCTACTGTCTCCCTGTCTGTTGGCAGATCCAACATGGAGCTGGGACTCCGAGCTGGGAGTCCGAGCATGACCATCGGTGTTGAGAACTCTGTGCTCTGTTTTTGGAACCACTGCTGTCGTCCGCTCAATCATTGTCCAGCCTTTACTAATAAACCTTTGATCTGATGCCTCCATCTCATCATACACGTAGCCAACAACTTTAACTCCCATGTGACAGTTGCCAGGATTTTCTCAAATATATTTATATAGGTTACATTAAGATCATGGCTTGTCTGCAGCAGGAAGAAAACCCCAATTGTCTGGCATCAGATGAAAGAATATAGTTAATAGTACTAGGTTAATTTGTTGTGTGTGTCCATATGTGGTCTGTCCTAGGCCACTGTTTAGAGACAGCTGACTTTATCAAAAGCAGTTTACTCGGGGAATCTAGTCAGGCTACTTAGACAGCAGGCTGGAAAGCCCGAGAGGATCCTGGTGAATAGGTAAGGCTTTGACACGAGGGATGCCCAGGGTAGTTAGGCCAGTGGAAAAAAAGGAAAAGCAAGACAAGATAATGTTCCAGGAAACTGCAATATGGACAAGAAATCATCTGCTGCTGAATTTTGAATTAAGTATGGGTCTAAAATAGGGGTTATCTAATGCTTATGGAATTGCCAAAACCCCCCTCTTCCACTACTTAGGGGACTACTGATTGTACGACCGTCTCACAAGTGAGGGGAGGTCCACAGACAGTACTTTGCTGTCACACAGTTAGAAGTAGTGCCCCAGATCTAGAAATAGATCTCTGATAAATATTTTGTTTTTCTCCAATTAACTTTTCTCAACAGTTTTGCAATACTTTCCTTTGCAGACCAAATCCCTGCAGAGTATGTGGCAGTCTGGTTATCTCCTTGTCCTGCCGGGCTGTCTTTGGAGGGGATGTGCATCTAGCACATGGGGGAAAGGGGCATAAGGGGACCAACTAGCCAGACACTGCTCTCTCCTCCACCCCCTTCATCATTAGGAGATGTCGTGAGTCACACAGAGCTCCCACACTGCTCTGTAGCACGGGCCAGAGGCTGTGTGTGAATACAGCCATTGTGTAAAGAAGTGATTATGTAAGTCCCTTCCCAATCCTGGTGACCTGTGTCAGCACTCACAGGCAGATGCCAGGCTAAAGGGAAATGAGCAGAAGGGGTTTGCCCAGTTGGCCAGGGGCAAACCTCGTGTACCTCCTAACCCGTACACACAAGTAGCCTCAAGTCCACAGATGCAAGAAATATTTGATCCACAGTTTTTGGAGAAACATTAGTTCTTTCCATGATAATCCAGTGTCTTGCCCACCTCTGAAACCCAAAGGTGGGGTTATGACTTTTTTGAGACACCAAAAATACAAAGAATAAATGCCCTAAAATCTTCTTGGGTCTGAGGACATTTCCTCTTATTCTGTACAATATTAGCTGCTATAAGGAAATAAGAGTTTTGTGCTCTGCAAGCAGAGCAGATTTGGTCTTCTGAGGAGCGAAAGGAGCAGGTGGATGGCAAATGCTCCCCCTAAAAGCATGGCATTCAGGAAGATAATTCCCCTGGGATTAATGAAAACACACATTGTTTAAGTGACTCCCTGCAGAGGAAATTTGGAAGTTTTTGCTTTGGGGCTTAAAAAGAACGCTTGGATTTGCTTACAGGTAATGAACAAAGGAGAAGAAGAGCCTGGTCACAGCAAATGGCGTTGGGTCTGTGCCTGGGGGAGGAGTGATTATCCTGAGTACAAAGGAATGATTTCTCTTGAAACAGAAGGTTGAGACCATATTTTTGGGGAAGTCAAGAGCTAACAGCTGTGATGGTGCTGAATGCAGGTTTAATTAATTTTTTTCTTCTGCAAATTGTAGCCAAAGAGCTGTCATAAAGAGCTGGGTCACAATTCTACCTTCTCATAATGAACTTCCAAAGGTTAGTGAGCTGCTAGGAGGTGTTCAGTGAAATCTGGGTCAGCTGAGAGTGTGCTCCAGACTGTGACAAGATCATGCCTCTCTCTCTTCTCTGCTCAAGCCTGTCCTGTCTCCAGAGCAGGCTCACACATAATTCTGGGAAAGAAATGCCCAAATAACCAGTGCAGTCACATATGACAACTGAAGACTTCACAGGCAGTGAGCAGTATGGACAAAGGTTTTTGGGCTACATATTTCCATAGCCTCTCCTCTGGACCCTTTCACATTCACCCGTTTTCTGTAACAACATTATGGGTGGAAAGACACTTGTAATACAGAATCTTTGGGGAAAAGAAATGATCCCTAAAAAGGTTTCTCAAAGATAGCTTCTTGGCAAGAGGAGATGCTCAGTGGGTCTCTGATCTGTTGAAGTGTGCATGGGGAGGGAATTCTGCAAAGTATAATCACCATTAAAGTTCCATAGTCTTTTTGCTGATATGTAGAGAACATTAGAAATCACTACTTTCTGTTTCTTTCTGCCAGTGTAATCTTCTACTGGAGTAGAAGTAGGCAGTGAGTTCAGAGGATAAATCAGTTTGTAAAACCAGAAGCAGGCCTGTTTGTCTGAGATAGGCTTCTGCCTCTAGGAGCAGATGGAAGGACACAAAAGGTCAAGAAAGAAAGAGCAACAACCACATGAAACAGAGATTGATTTTTGCCTCAAATAACTCCTGAGCAGCAGTGCAAGAACTCTGACAGAAGAAACCCTTTCTAAAGCTCAACAGGTAGAAAGGACTTTGTGATCCTTCAAGTCCACAGTGGGGCAGGAAAGATGAAGAACAAGGATCTACAAGGTCCTTCATTTCTTCTCCACCTGGAATTACTGTTTCCAGCCCATATATAAGGATTTTGCCTTGCTGTGAGAGCCAGACAAGCTGTTTTTCCATCTTACAGTCCCCCAAGTTGCCCGAACCACTAGGGATAGCCCTTTCAGCTGGGGTGGGCCTGGGGATGCTGCTTGGTCCAGCTCCAGAAACTCCTCAGTCCACTGAAGTCTGTCCCTCTGCCTGAGCAAACAATCTATTTAAGATCCCTGAATGAAAGGCAGATAGGAGAGTTTTTTATTGCTGTCTTTGCAATTTCTTTAGTTACCTTCTCATTGTGGTTGCTGCCTTCCTGTGTGCTCCTCTACAGCAGGCAGGAATAAAATTAAAGAAGCAGGGGAAAGTTCTAGAAATCAGGAATATGCTCCACGGGTTTTCATTCTCTGTCATACTGCATTGGGAACAGAAGAATCCTAGAAAGCACACTTGCTGCTGCCAAGCAAATCTTTATTTTATAGCACAAAAGCAGCTTCCTGGACAAACAGCCTATCCAACCATGCATTTTTGCTCCCTAGTGAGCATCATGGCTATTATATGGAAAAGTGAAAAGTAACTGATATTAAGACTTTAGGATCCTCAGATGCCCTTCATTTAATAATTTGGAATTAACTCAGGGTTTGTAGCCATGGAAGCAATTTGTTAAATATAAATTAGAAAATTCAATCCGAAAGTAAATGACTACAGGGCACACAAACAGCATTTGATACCGAAGGGAAAGGTAGCTGTAAAATACAAGGGAGTTGAGAAAAATAATGATAGTGAGGCTTGTTCTGCCAACAGGCATGGAATTGCCCACATTTTTGTATTCCGTGTTTTTTCTAATTTCAGGTTCATTTTCTGAATAGGATTGAACAGACATTTTTTTACTGTGATTCTCTATGTAAACCAACAGAGCTTTTGCAGAGAGCCACTTCAGGTTCCTGAAAAAGCTGGCTAGCACAGAGAGGAGTGAAAAAGCAGCAAGACTGCTGCTACTTAAATTAACTGAAACAATATTTTGGCTGTACAGGCTTCTGAATTCCCTCAGTAAGGCTTAAAAAGAGCCATCTGGTCAGAACATTACCTCTCTAGTTAGATCCTGCTTTGGAAATTGAAATGAGGCTCATGAGCACTCGTTAATGCTTTTTAAACAGGGATTTTGGAGGTGGGTAGTTGCCTTGGTGGGTTGCTTGGTGCAGAGCAGGTTTTGGCACGATCGTGGGCAGGTGTCTGCAGTGCTGGGCGTCTTCCCACTCCACACTCATAGCAAAGCACCGCCTGCACTGGGAATGTGCCGACACAGCACGGCCCTTCCAAAAGCAACTCACTCTGCATTTACCTCCTCGAGCCGACAAGGATGGGGGAGTGAGCCTCGCTGAGGAGGAGCCCAGAGAGGTGCCATCCTCTGCAGGGCCTGTGTCCCCTGGGACAGGAGCAGCTGCCTCCTCTAGGGGCAACCTGCGGGTGCAAAGGCTATAGAGGTGCACAGATCCATCCTGCTCCTGGCTCATGGTGAAAGTTCTCCCCGCGGGAAATATCAATGTGCCATCCCAGTCCTTCTCCCTCTGCGTTTTGGACACAGGTCTTTAATGAGTGGAGGAAAACAGATTAAGAGCCACTGAATGCCTGCTGGGGAGAGGAAAGGGTGGAAGCTGGCAAGAAAATGTTTTTGTATGAGTTTCTGCCCTGCTTAGAAGCTTTTGCAGCCCCGTGTAGTAAAATCTGTCTCCTTCTCTGCCCACCTGGCATAACTCCCTCAGGACTGATTGCACCAATATAGGAACCAGTATAGCACAAGCAATTAGCTAATACAGCCCCTTCTGCTCTATTGTAGAGGTTCAAAATTTGCCCCAGATGGATCTTTCTAAGAGAAAAGCCTTCAACCATGACACAAAACACGTTTATAAAGCATTTTTCAAATATTAAAAGTGTATAGAGAAATTTTGAGTACTAATGTGAGTTCCCTTGATCTCAGTTTTGACATTCAAATTTCATCTGGCCTCTTTTTAAAAAGATAAACAACATAACCGTGGCCCACGCTTAAATCTCACCAGCACTCTTCATCTTTGCATAGAAATGCCCCTGAGCCTAGACTTCTTAATGCTGGTGCTTCTTAAAGTTGATAATTCATTACAAATTCTGGAATCCCTCACTCTGCAGCGAAAGGAACACACATGGCCTAATTCACATAAAGGACAGCACACGCCCTGTGCTCTCGGAGGGAGGGCTGACAGTGCTGCAGCCCAGCACACACAGAGCTCTGCAGCCACTGTTGCCCTGGGATGGGATCCAGCTTGTTTGGTGGCACCTCAAAACGCAGCAGTCTGTCCTGGGCAAGGGGAGCGGGGGCCTGGGCTGCTCCCTCACTCCCAGCTCCACTTAAAACCCCGAGATATAATGCCCTGCAAAGTGCAATGTGATCCCTGTGGATCGGCGGGGTTTGATACAGCGCCGTGCCAGAGGGATGCTCCTGTGCATCCTTTCCAAGAGGCACCCCTTGGACATGGTCTCACTTTCCTAGCAGCCACGGGCTGGATTGAGATAGGGTGGATGCCCCTTGGCTGGGGAGCCCTCCTGGGGTCCACGGCACAGGCAGGAGAGGGAAGAAAGCCGGGAGAGACCTCCCTGTAAGGCACTGGGAGCTGGAGCCGGCCGAAACACGGGGGCGCATCGTCTCTAAGATACAGTGGCTTGGGGTAGCTTTTCCTAAACAAAGAGCATTATAAGAGAGCCACTGCTGGAAATTTCCAATCCTTTGTTGGGTTGCTGCTGTGTAAATAAATGCATTCCTAAGATTTTTTTATAATCCTGGAAAGGTCCTTAAATGAAACTGTATAGTTTGCCAGATCACTGGAGTTCATATATATTATTCCTCAGCTGCTGAGAACATGATATACAATGGCACAGAATATAATGCAAGAAACATATGCTAAAGGTCTTCTTAGAAGCACTCTGTGCATTTGTATGTGGCACGTACGAACATTTCTTTTGATTTTCTCTATGTGATTTAAATATTCAACCCATATTACAACTTGGGTTTGTGATATACTTACCTTAATTCTAAATAATCCTTACCTGACAAGTGACCTTGGCAGCAGCATTTAGTTATTCCCTGGTTTAGCACGTGGGTGCTTTGAAAGCATTTGTAAATTAGTATGTGAGATAAATGTGTAATCAACCTTTTACTTCATTCTTCTGCTTTTCCTAATATAGAAGTTTATTGAATATTGAATTTTATCTAAAAGTAAGACAATTTTGGAAGATTCAGTTTCAAGAATGATATTGTGCCTGACATATTTACACATTGAATTCTTAAAAATGCATTTTCAATGTTTTACATTTTTGTCATAGTTAAACACTAACTACTTATAGAAGAGATACAGTCCTGTATCCAGTGTACTAGTAATGTAAACTCAGGAGTTACCTAAATAGTAAAGAGTATTATGTCCTCATTATTAGAAATCAGATATTTTTCTTAAAATAGGCTAATAACCTCTCCCACTAACTCTACCCCTTTAGATTCAGTTAATTTGGACAGCTGTACCTCTTTTGTTTAGGAGGAATATTTTAATTGTGAAAATCATATCCCCTAATAATGCAGTTCTACTGGAAAAATACTGAAATGACTTGGTAATAACACTTCTCTTTTTAAGCATTTTTCAGCTTTAGATCTCAAAGTTTTAGATAGAAGAGAGCACTTAATAAATAGTCTAATAAAATACAGAATGTACTTTTTCAGCATTAGTTTCTACTTGTCCAAACATTATAATTTATTTCCTAGACATGCCGTTTTTTAGTTGGATAAAAAATGTAGAAAACAGCCCCACAAACAAAACAACCTAGAAACCAAACCACAGCAACCCCTCAAACAGGACTATCCCCATAAGGCAAGCCCAAATACTTCTGGCTAGCTGGTTGGTTCTCTAATTTCCTTCTGTTTGGACACTGCCACAGCATCTCTAATTCCACAGTGCCCATCTGAGATCCTAATTTTTCCTGACCTCAGCACTCACATTTGGGGGCTACTATGTCGAAGCATTTCAGAGTTCAGGATAAAGTAGGCTGGTTCAGCCCTCTTTCACAAGAAGATTATTATGGTAATTGTAGGTCTCAAATAGGAATAGATTACAAAAGCTTATTACTGTATTTTAATATAAAATATTGTTAACTAAGGGCATCAAACTTTAAACCAAATTAACAGGAAACTACGATCCCAGAGATTGCAGACCAGCAACTTATCTACCACACAAACAGCTGCACAAATCCCTCGCATTTATTTTTTCCAGGCTTTCAACTTTGATTAATAACATGGTAAAACCATGCAAGTCTCAACCATATTAACCACAGCTATATTTTTAGTCTTACTGACATGAACACTTTAATATAATAAAAGGGAAAGGAAAACAGAAGAGGTGTTTCATTAGGACACAAGGATTACTGAAACCGCTGTGTGGAGCATTTGCCAGGAGGTGGTAGGGGAAGAGTTATTACTCACATTTGAGCATGTCGTTAGGATGTGGAGCGAGAGGATCCCTCAGTGAGATATGTTTGCTTTGGAAAAAAAATTAAGTAATCAGACCGTCCAAGCTCTTCTCACTGGCACAGTCATAATAGCAAATTAGAAACTCAGTTAATGAGTTTCCAGCATTACATGGAAAACTATTTTTCTGATTTTGTTATAAAATCCAGTAATATGACAGTGCTATGAGATCCAGAAGTTCACATATTAACCTGCCAGTCCTTTTTTATTGATAGAACGGCTACATGAAAAAGTATATGAAGCATGCAACCTGGTTGGTTAAAAAAATAGCCTGCACCATGAACCCTCAGCAAATTTGCTCTTGCAGCTGATTACAAAAGCTTATTTTAAAAGCAGTTATGAAGAGAAAAAAAAACCCACAAACCCAAACAACCCCTCCTGAATGGCTGATATAAACAAAAAACCTCAGCGTTAAGTCAGTATAAAAGCAGATTCAAAACAAATCTAAAGACTAACACTTGCCTAACATTAAATTATTCAATATTAAACTTATTTGGCTTAATGATTGTGTGATACTGGGACTAGAGTTAAATTTGATCCAGTCTCCTAGTCGACTGTTCATATGACAGGGGTGCTCCTTAGATGAGTTTCTGACACTAAACTCGACTGAATCAATAGTATTAAACACATAATAAAAATATTTGGCTGAGTAAGTAATTTGACTTTTTTCTTGCTGCATGTACCTGCCTACACATTTGCACCAGCAGTATGTTTGTAAGATGCCTTTTGTAAGGGAGCCAAGCCTTGTAAATCGGACTGGCAAAACCAGTCACGTATTTTCTATTTCTATATTGTTTGCATGAAGAGAGCTACATTTCAAAATTGAGGGGGAGAGAACAATGAGATCCAGGTACACAACATCCTAAAAGTGACCCTGAAATCACTGCTCTGGACAGCACCCAAGCAGCACAGTCATGGCTGTCCTGCAAGCAGCCAGGTACCACAAAGGGGATGCAATGGACCAGTGAGGAGAAGGGCAGAGCAATAGCAAATACCTTGTCACACTTTAACTCCAAGAAGAAAGCATAATTTGTTCTGACCTTTGCAGCATTTTTAATGCGCAACATCCACAGCATCAGAAATGCGGGGGAACTGGGAAGGCAGATATCCCAATTTTTTGTAACTCACTAGAAAGTGGAGAAAAATGTGCAGAAAACATTTATATGGCACCAGTGAAAGTGAGACCCTATTCACAGTCTTATAGATGAACTTCTCGACTGGAGGGATTTGTCTCCTACTTGAATGCCACACAAGCACATGTGAACCATTCCCACTCATCTGCACTCCCCATTCTGACATTGGGACTTTCCTTTTTAACTAGCCCAGGCTTGGCTGAGACTAAGATAAACATGTTTGGCTGCAACTTTTTTTTCTTTCTTTCAAAAAGAGGCAAACTGGATTATAGCAAATAACCTTTAAGATAATTAACTGACAATGCTGCAACTAGCATAAAATCTTCCTTCAGGCGACCCCTAATTTAAGTATTACTGGCACAAAGTGGAGACAGATTGTGTATCACCACCGCAATATTTACATAGCAGAAACCCACAGAGCAGGAAACGTGAGACTCAATGATGCACTAAATTAGGAACAATCATATTCTAGTGTTAATTTGCTTTCTCCTCTATCCAAAATCCAGGTCCAGCAATTGGTACAAATGCACATAAAACATTCCCATTTTTAATGATTAAGAACCACAATCTGCAAGCAGTTTCACTCAAAAGTACATTCAGTTACTACTCGGCATGTTTGAGGGATCAAACCCCCAAAAGTGAAACAGGTCTACCAACATAGAGATTTTTTTTTTAGAAACCGAAGGCTTCCTAATCCATTTTTTTCTTTCCATAAATGATGTCTGTGCAAGCAGTCTGAGTCCTCTGCCAGGCTACCTGACTTTTGATTGCAAATATTTTCCTCTGACAGTAACACTGATTCTGCGGCACAGTGGAGAAGCAGTTTTATTTCTCTGATGTTGTAGATACTTGCAGGTACTCAAAAGGCTGTGTAATCAAAGAATTAAAGTTAAAATGGGAAGAAAGAAAAAGATAGCCATTCTATTTCTAAATCTATTGGGAAGCAATACATTTATAATATACACTATCCAGAGACAGATCTCACAAGCAATACTCTTAGTCACAGCACACTTCATAAGATAAAAGCAAAGAGCCATCACCAACCTTTATAAATCTTAAATATTATTCAAGTTTGCTTCCACTATGGCATATTAACAAAATATTTACCTTGCCTAATCGCTGATGTTCTTCAAAAGCAGAAATCAGTTCTTGTGCCCACTTTATTTTTTCAGGGCTCGGAGAGAACTGTTCCTGGACAACAGCAATTTGGTTGGGGTGAATCACCTGCTTACCTGCAAAGAAGATTAATAACACCAGAATCATGCATCGACAAACAGATGTTCAAGCAAAATGTTCCAACCACTTGAGGCTCTCATATGCCTTGCAGACTTTCTTGCTCTCTATCTAATTATTTTACTTGGTTTCTTTTATTTTTAAAACTGGAAAATAGGCAGATAGATTTTTGACAGATTATTTTAAGAGTAAGCATATTGCTATGCTTGCATTCAGTATAGTTTGAAAGAAGCCATTAATTTTTTCTCCTCCCTCCCCATTTTGATCCATACATTTTCTTTCACTCATTTCAGGTGCAGTCAATGTGTCTTGGGCAGTCAATGACAATTAAGTATAATGCATCTCTGAATTTGACTATATAAATAACAGCTCCAGCCACTCTTAAATAGGTTATATTAAAGTGTGTTCAGAAAATGAGATCTGAAGAAGATGGCAAGAGATCCGTAGGGCTGAAAATTTGCCAGTACCCCAAGGATCCTAAATTCTCAGTATTGGCTTAGCATCATATAATCCTCAATGTTGTTTAAACTGTTGTTGCTGTAATTGTTGGTAGTTGCAGGTAGGCTGCAATATTTATTTAGTCATTGGTATACAAAACAACCACCAGCAGTGCCCTGAGGTTTTATGAAGCAGTTTTTTAAATCCTTTCTTGTATAAACATTAGTTAAGAAAATAAAAATAGATGTTGCCTTTTTCACTAGAGATTTTCAAACATGAATAGACAGCCACCTAATCCATTTTAATCTCTGAATGAATTTAGCTACCTTAAAACAAATACATGTCTAATTTGTCTGACACTTTAAAAAGTGCAGTGTTTGATGTTATTAGTTCATTTCTATGGGAATTTCACAGACCGGTGCAATTTCTGTGGTTTGCTTTTAAGGTGTATTAATAAAGAGAGGCTACTGTAGTTCCCAGCTTCCTTCGGAATAAATGACTCCTCGGTGCCAGATAACAAAACTAGTTAGAGGGATGAGCCTGATCCTGCAAACCTGCCAGCAAGAGAGCAGTGCCTGCAGACCGAGGGTCCCACAGCCCTGCCGCCGCCGCCGCTGCCTCCTGCGCGAGCGAGAGTTTTGCGCTTTGCCAGGAAAAGTTGGAAGTGTCGGGACCTGAGGAGGTTTCCTGCACAACGGGCTCTGCTCCCGTGTTCTTGCTGACATGAAGCCAGCTGTACTCTAGGAATCAGCCCTTCACTGGATCTGAGGAGTCTCAGAGCGCAGGAATACACCTATTTACAATGAAATAACTGCAAAAATCCCTGGGATTGCTTTCATCAGACTGCAGTGGGTCTGAGTGATAACCTGGAGTACAAAGAAACTCTACTTAATTAAATGAGCAAAGAAATAGTGGTCTTTTAATGCTGCTACGTTCCTTTGCTAAAAAGACATAAGTAGCTCAATTTTATTTCTCGTTAAACAACGTTTAATTTTTGATTTTACAGGCATGCAAATATTCAGTTTGAAATTTCAATATCACAAGCATTTTAAAAATACCTTAAATATAGGTAAAAGCTTAAACCCCATTTAGAACTACAATTTTCGAAGGAAATTACACAAAGAATTTTTTTAAACTAATGTGTTTTATCTTAGGTCTACTCAGAGTTTTTAAAGTAATATTAATAAAAGATCATAATGAATAAGCCGAAAATGTTCCTTATTTGTAATACAACAAATTCTCTGTAGATAAACCATTAATTCCAAAGTTGAAGTGTCTGCAACAATTTATTGAAAAATCCCAAGGAGCTTAACTTTCTGAAAAAAAAAATGAGTATATTTTAAATTATATTTAAAATCAATCTCTAATTATAACAAAATTAAAAATATATATGTATTATTTATTTAAGTGTAAAACACTTCTGTAAAAAGACTTGCTTTTGATAAAGATACCTATAGTAGTAAACTATGCTTTTAATCATTAAAACAGTACTGAAAAATTTAGGGAGAATATAATCTAATTTGATTTATAGCACTTCTTATTACAGACTACCTATCCAAATAACTGTATAACAGACATAATGCCATGCAGGAACGAAGTAAATATTTTAAACAGAATTGTTGTTATTGACAAGTTACTGAGAGTGCAAAATTGAAAGACATTAAAATTTATGACCACGAAATCCTTTTTACAGTACCACTTGATATATTGTGTTTTAAATCAATACTTGTCAAGTCTTTTAGGCAACTGTATGATGGTGTCATTTTAGTCCTCTACAAAAGACTGAAAAGGAGAGGACACCTAGACTGTTTCGTATTTATATCTGCTTTCTCAGCATGTAGCACAGGGCTTTTTATAATGACTAAGTCAGCTGTTAAAGCTTATGGCAAGGTTTACCTAATTTTTTTCCTTAAACATTCCTAAAACCTGTGCCCATTTATATAGGCAACACACTGATTCAAAGTCCACAGGTAAAACATCTTGATGGATGTCTATGGATATATAAATATACATATTTTTATAAATATAAATATGAAAGAACTATTAATTTGGCTGAATTACATTTGAAAACGTTTCATTTTAGGTTTATACACTCACTGAAGGAAAATCAGGCTGATTTTAAGATAATTGGAAAAAAAAACTTTTCTGCAGCAAGCAGTGAGGTTTGCAATAATATTTAAATACTTGGTAAATTCTTCATTGTACTATTTTGCTTGTTAAATCTTGAGGGAAGCTATCTGATTGCATTTAGGGCATTAAGTTTTACTGGTCTAATATGGGAACTTCGCTGAAAATTTTGGATTTGCATTGCTTTGGAGGGTGGTGAGTTCAGCCCTGTTCATGCAAATAAGTGTGTGTTCTCCAGTTATGAGAGCAATTTGCAAGACTCAGCTCATTTTAATTCTGCTGATTTCAATGATTTTGATTCTTTATAAAAAAAGTAGCAGGTAGGGATGTTATATTTAAAAATGAGAAGAATTGCACATTTTGAACTCGTTATTAGGGGGACATTTCAATACTTTCATATTATCAGACAACTGTCAGTGGCAAATACAATGTGCATACTTCTGCTTTATACAAGGTCATGGATTAAGCTAAGGCCCATTTGTAATTTTCTGTGATGAATGTGAAATTAGAAATGTTAAAATGTTTCACTTATATAGATTTGGAAAAAAAAACATTTGTATAGGTTTGGAAAAACATGATTTTGCTATCAGTTCTGAAATTAGATTTTATTTCAATTAAAACAAGCAGGAAAGATTATAAAAATATTAGACAAACTGTGAGCAAAAAAAACAAAGAACAAGTGAAATATTTTAGATTGACCTAAAATATTTTTCTTTTTGCAGAAGAATAGGAAAAATGCTGTTTTGTTTTAGCTTTAACAGATTTTAATTCCCCCCCACCAAAGCAGTAGAGTCAGTATTGCCCCATCTCTAATTACAGTTGGACTGACTGTCAGGGTTTTTGCTGAATTTTGGAAATGTGTTGATGATAGCTGCAGAAAGGCAGGAGGCAAAGGGCAGGTGCCATGAGTGCACCTTAATAAAATCTGTACTTTTCGTGGACCTTTACTCCTTGTATGGAAAGGCAAATATGACACATGTACAGCCAAGACAGAAAGTAATTTTACACCTTAAATTGCTACGTGACCTTTTTATTTTTCTTCTGTCTGGACCCTGTTCTAAGGTCAGACAACTTCCACCATAAAGTCAGTGGAGTCCAAATCACCACCAGCATTGGTTATGCTGAGCATTTCTAAATTTCCTAAATTGGCAGCCTCAGTTAGGCATTTAAATGCACATTAAATGTTCAAAAAGAGTGCTCTCAAAGGTGCTAGGCACCTGCAACTCCATCTTCTGTCAACAGGAGGTTCAGATGTTTATGGTTTTTCAAAAATCAAACCTCTCCTTAAACTAGGAAATACTGGTTGAGACTAGGTAGCCGTCAGCAGGTGCTACCATTCAGTAGCTTTATTATTTCCCCAACTTCAAAGGCAGCTGAGTGAAGGGTGGAAGTCCACACGCCCTGGATAATGTAGCTGTGAGGAGCTAACCATTTCACCTCCAAAACAAGGCTTGGGCTTGCAAATGTCAAAGCTCAACAGACAGTAGTAAAGCAGAGTTTGTGCCGAAAAGCATCAATTGATATTCTTTCACTGGCATGCCAAGGTCACTTAAAATTACACTATTTTTTTTGTTTGGTGCTTTAGCATATCATATGCAGCTAACTAAAATCAGAGTGTGCTAGGTGGCATTACTAGGACCCATGCTTTTGGTAACAGAAACTTGAGGGATGTACTATTCTCATATGTGTATCCTGGATGTTGGTTGAAGAAAAATAGTGTAGTGTTTGTCCTGTGTGTTAGAATTCTCTAATGCATGTGAAAATAGAATGATTTCTATTGCAACCCCCCAATCTCTCGTGGCTGCACTGTCCCAACAAGGTGTCTGAGTGACCTGGTACACCAATCACAGGGTAACAGGCTGCACTACAGGACTGTGGGGCAAGGAGCCTGCTGCTCTTGCTGTCTGCCAATACTCATAGGTGTCACCAGCACTTACTGGGGGGAAAGCCAGGAGATGAAAAACAAACCAAAGAAAACAATAAGAAAATAACTTTCCCCTAGCAGTTAGCATATGAGATTTACTTCTCAATTTTTTCACCAAAAAATATTTTTTAACTGCTGCTGTTGTTCAAACAAAGACAAAGAGCTCCACTTGTGGAGGAGCCATTGCAGAGTACAGTATTGCCTTTCTCGTGCTCTGTGAAGGGAGGAATCACTGCACAGCTTCTACCCCAACTCCTCTTCAAAACCAGCCACACGCTTCATGGCATGCAGTTTTAAAAAGCAGCCTGTGATTTTTCAGGCAAAATTTCCAGTTGAAATTTTTAAGATAGCAATAAACATAGAAGAGCTTGACATCAATGAGCTTTTCAATAAGCGACCTGAAACAAAAATCAGGTTATTTGTCTAAGTGACAGTAAACATGGCAACATAATAAAAATGAACCAGACCCGCGTTCTTTTGAGACATCGGCAGAAAGTCGTACCGGTGAATCCCATGGAGGCACCTTCCCTCGATTGCCTGCGGAGCCCATCTTCATCATGGAAATCAATGTAAACAAGGTCTATTGCTTGAAGGCCAAATGCCTTTGCTGTGACTATTATTTTTTGCCTGGCATATAGAATATCATGAGTTTCCTTACTGCTTGTTGCGCCTAAGAAAATAACGAGAACAAAGAAAAGCTGAGAAGAATGTTTTAAACCTTTCTGTTTTAAAGATTTCTTATGTTAACAAAAGGGGAAACTTTGAGATTCTATTTAACTGATTTAGAAAATAGAAGAGGGGGGTAAGGCTATACCATAGAATCAAAATTATATTATTCTGAGGAAAGAAAAAAAAAAACCACTTTAGCAAAAATAAAAAATAATGTCCCTTTAAACGCTAGCTTATAAATTCAGATTTTGATTTAGTTTAAATCAGAAGTTGAAAGCCTGAAGTCAGTGGAAGCTTTGTCTGGTAAGGACTGCTGACTTGGCTAAAATGAAAGTAATTATTTGATTTTACTATTTACTGCATGTACAGTGAGAAGCATTACAGCAAGAGAAGCTTTACACAAATTGATACACTGGGTCCAACTAAATGGTTAAAAAATTCACACTGAGAATAGAATTGCACTTTCCTTGGTTCTGATTCTTGTCACAACTGATGTCCTAAGCTGAATATTTAATCTTTAGAATTTGAATGAAAAATTGATGGTAGATGACTTCTGAGAAGAAGCAAAAGTATTCATGAGACCAGCTAAGCATCGTACTCATGTGAAGGCTAGTGGGGAAAAATAATAACAATAATAACCATAAGGTAACTATTTAGATACAGAGAAATATTTTAGTAAAGCAATGCTGATTTTGATTTTTACATCAACATACTTATTTTTAATGTAGATGTTCATAGGTCTGTGCTTTTATCTTTTATCTTTAAACTAAATCAGGAGCTAAGTGCCCTCTTACAAAAGAAATGGTGAAGCACGTTTTATTTTTTGGGAAGACTAATAGTGCTCTCATGTGAATATGTGGATGTATTGACACATGACATCTTTAAAATAAATTTATGAAAGCAAAATGTAGCAGGAGAGTATTTGTGCTTGAGTCAAAAGCCTGAGTGACAGTTGTATGTAAAGAAGTGGTGAAGCAGCCACCAGAATTTTAGGACTTTCAAATGTAGCTCTAAAAAACATGTGAATGTTTTTTATGGATAAAATATTTTTAAATTATTTCAGTAACTCAACATGGTGGCTTTTTGTTTTGTTTTGTTTTGTTCTGTCTTGTTTCTTTTAATTAACTTTTGGTACTGACTGACAAGAAGCACAAGAAAGTCTCTGCCCTGTAACACAAGGACCATGTTTTAAATTGCCAGTGGTACATTCTGCACTGAAAAGAAATTAAGGAGAAAAATGAAAGCATAAAATGCAGACTCAAGTGTCATTACTTTAATTATTGCTGTCAGAAATTTCACCGGCTTCTCCTACACAAATGCCACACATAAACATTTATAGTAAAGAGACAAGTAACAACCTATGCTGGCACGGAAATCCTCTCCTCCAAAGACAACTGCATCCAAATGAAAGCCAACCTGGGATCCTGTTCTCAGTGCTTCTTCACAGACAGCCTTCAAATGAGAACAGAGTATTAATGTCTACAGAAATGCAGGATGCAGAGAGACTACAGAGGATGTTACAGCAACTCAGCGTTACCAAAATCCCTCCGAGAATATTGCTCCTATGAAGCAAAGCCACTGTAGGCACTTGACAGTGCACAGTGCTTTAAAATGACTCAGCAAAAGAGAAAAAGTAATTTGCTTTCCCTAAGCACCCAGACAGCAAATACAGAACATCAATAACAGGTTCCCCACCTTCTGGTTTACGTTATGCCCTGGGTGTTACTATGACCACTACTTCAGATATTTATGTAGCAATATGAAACAAATTGGCAAATACTGCAAAAAAACCAAACAAAAGGTATTAAATTGGATTAGTTTGACATGCAATATACTTGCGTGAGAAACAGAAATAAAGATCATAATTTCTTTTATGAAATAAATAATATGAATGGTTTACAATTATTTTAAGTTCCTTACAGAATAGAAGGATTTCCAATTTAAAGTCTCTGGCTATGTATAACTAAAAGTAAGCTAAGGAAATTAAAAATGCAACAAGTGCTGCAGAAAAGCATTATAATAAAAGTAAAAAATTTTGCTGCTGTAGCTTTTTTTATGAGGAGAGTAGTATTGCTATTTTATATTGATGTTTGGATAATATTAATATCTTTTAAGGCTAAGGTACATGGAGAGAGGCATGTAATTGCCAGCTCTACTAATGGGTGTTCCTCTATGGCAGCTGGTGGGACACAGAATTATTCTTTAACAGAATGTGCTTTAAAAGGGAACTCTCCTGCCAGCATCAGCAACTGCAGCATTAAACCTCCACTATAAAATACTGTAGGAGAAGAAAAACCTCAGTGGTTTAATATACGATCTAATTCTGTGTTTGCACAGTGGACAGGAGCATGTCCATTTGGTTACTGCTTTACCATGCTCGCAGATAGGTTAGTGTGTGCTGTAAGATAAATGGCTGTATCAAACGATCAGGCTGCCTGTGAGGTACTTCTGGAGGTACTTCTGATCTGTATGTCCTCAGCTGGTCTGAAACTTTTCCCTTAGAGCTTGGGAGGGGAATGCAGAGTTCCTTGTGCATGCACTTGTTCTTCCGTTTCATTACCATGTTGCCTTGCCTTTCTGAAAAACCTGGACTTGATACTAAGGGTTGGGGAGGAATTTATATTGAATTGAAATTTATAAATTAGATTTGATCTAAAATTACTCTTAGAAATGAGCATGTTCTTTAGGTATTTTCAAAGTTAATTCTGTTTCTAACCTTAGCATTAAACACTCCATCATACACACAAATAAACGATAAACATGGAATGCTTGTAATACTATTAGTAGAAACCATTATAAAGATGCAAGTTTAGCAAGAGTGAAATGATGATTAACTCTTATTTCAAACTAAGTGTTATACAAAAGTTGTGTCTGACAGCTACTAAATAGTCTGCAACACTGAATATTCCAAACCTTTGGAAAGGCCCATATCCACTCCAAGTGTGTTCAAAACAATAACAGGAATGAAGAGAGGTTTTATTTGCTGTGGACTGTCTGGAACTGTTCTGTCACTGGAAGATTTTGAATTTATGAAGGCCTTTACAATACAAACATCAGAGTTCAACGCGCAAATGTTTTCGGGGATTGAACAATGTGTTTTGTATTTTTAACTTCTTTTCCTTGGCGAAATTAGGGAGAGACTGAGGAGTATTCTGCTTCTCTTAGTTTGCTGAGATGGCAAAATATGAACACTTCAAGACTTTCTTACCTTAAAATTGAGCAAGCCCATTGCAGTTTCCACAAAGGGGATAAAATTCATTGGTTCTACAAGTGTTCGGCCTTTTAGGTGATGTAAGAATTTGTCTGAAAACTAAAACTAGACAGAATGAGCTATCAGAGGGGAAAAAAAGAACAGTCTACATGTATACACAACATGACAAATATTCACCTGACTGCAACAAACATCCCTCCCCACCCCAAAACCTGGTAACTAAAAAAATTAAAACAGCTTTTAACAAGGCCTGTGATTTGAAGCTGCAGCATTCCCATACATTTCTAAATTTGGAGGCTGGCTTGCAAGGAAAAAAAAATGTAAAAAAAATTTCCAAGCTTAGCACCTCTCACCCTGGCTTAGAGAAATGCAAATCCGTGGGCTCTGGAAAACAATGAAGTGCTGCTGTACCTGAGGTCCGGTTTTGTTTCAGGTCCAGCACTGCCATCGCTGGAAGCGCTCCCCAGCTTTTTAAGTGGCATCCGTATTATTCATTACGGCACCGTTACCCTTTTGTTCAATAGGCTTTTCTTCATAATTTTTTAGCTTACCTAGGAAGGCCTTAAAAAGGAAGTTTAATTCTTTGAAGACCAAAGCTTGCCAATTTTTTCCATGAGACCAGTTCACAGCTAGCTCTGAGCTGCCAGTGGGGTAGCCCAAATTCCAAAATCTATCATCTGGAAACATACAAAAGCTCTTGCACAGATTTTTTCCCTTTTCAA